>JANHMN010000020.1:34298195-34308671 GCA_030674055.1 Rhabdomys pumilio
CACACACACACACACACACACACACACACACACACACACACACACACACGACTGTGCTGAAGAGATCACGGGTGAGGTTTTCACTGATTAACACATGCAGTGGTCCTTCCCTGTGGCTTTAATCTCAAATAGGCTATTTCTATCTGATACTTTATGTATGTAAGGCTTGTTAAAGTTATGTCCACTTACAGAAGCGCAAAAAAAGAATGCTCAGTTCTATAAATTTCTATTAAAATCTAATAAAAATAAGATAAATTTCTTCGGGAAGGTGCAGAAAGAGTTGCCTATCTGAGGGAGATTGTCTTTGTTTCTCAGCCCATCTTTTTTTTCCTCCTCCAGTCTTGCTCACGCACTCATATGTTGGAATTGGCAAGAAGTATTTCCCAGTTTCAAAGCCTATATTCTGCCTTTAATGTGCATGCTCTGCTCCCAGTCAAATAAAAAATGAAGTCACCTAAAATAAAGGGAGGAAACCAACAGAACATTGGATTTCTCTGGACTCCTTTGTGATTTATGAGAGCTGGGGTGTTTGGAACTGGATCCCAGAAACAGTACTCATATCTTCTGCACTGAATAACACCTGTCTAGTTCCAGCTCTGCTTCCTATCTACCAAGCATCTCACTTGACCAGAGAGCTGGTATGCTACCACAGGCTGAAGCCTTTAAGAACCATTGCTAAGAGGCAGCTGAAAAAGGACTCTCCTTAATTATGCAGAGTCCAGATTCTGTAACTTCAGTGAAGAAGACATTTACTAATAATATATGAAGTTCATTAGTAAGATGGAGAACAATATTTAGACATCAGAGGAGTGGCATGAGAAGGGCATGAGAAGAGCTAAGCAATACAGAAGACAGAGCCTGGGGAGTCTCGTGAAGCATCTAGGGATGGAGGAGGCAAAGCCCTTCCAGAGAAGCCTGCAACTGAGTTTAAGAGAGTAGAGGATGGAATGACATTCTAAAGTGTGATTTTTCACATGCTCTTCCCAAGTCCTCTCAAAACTCTTAGCAAATAGATCCTTTAGAAGCTCAAAGGTATGAACATGAAGCCTCCATGTACTTTTCTCTGGCCCTGAATTGCATGATTGAAAGACTATTTTGTCCATGGTGCATAAAGGTAAATGGACCAGTCCTGGAGGCTAGCATGACCTGGAAATGCCATCTTCACTGGATGGGTAACTGTGTCAGCCTGACTCTGAGACAAAGGACATAGGGTCCAAATGGTCAGATAAACTAGGGTTTCAAAATCCACTTGAAATTCTTTATCTAGGAGCTCTAGACTTGAAGTTGAGTTCATATCTCTCAGTACTATCCAAACCCTTTATTTTATTCAGTAAGACACTGGAGAAAAAAAAATCTCACTGTCACATAGCTGCCTAGTGTCAGAACCCAAACCAGAATGTAGTCTCTTGCTCTTAGTCTTTCTCACACATGATTTTGACACTGTAGGAGAAAGACTGTTGGTGGAGAGGGCTAGAAGGATTTAAGGCTATATTCTCCGTTGAACTAGAGTAAAACATTCTCTAAAAAACGTCCCAAGTATTTTCCCTGGATCCGTAACTGAATCAGTTATATTCGTCGAATGAATAAAATGTGATGTAGAAAAGTTTTTTTTTTTTTAATTTATGTGTATGTATTCTTGCCTACATTATCTGTATACTACATGCATGCCTGGTGCCCACAGGGATCAGAAGAGCATCAGGCCTATGGCAGCAAGCCAACCAGTAAGGTCTGTAGAGACTGGGCTAGCAACCAAGACTAAGGCCAAGACTGATCCCCAGTCCTTCCAGCCTGGTAGAGCAGCTGATTGGCAAGTGTGCATACTATCCAGTGCTTCCTGGTTCCTAGTCTGCCCATCTCCTCTCTCCCCTGGGAAGATGTTTCTAGTGGGCCTAATGAGAGGCCTTGCCTCAGGCAAGAGCTCTGTCATCAGGTGTTCTGGCAGCTGGGTTGTGCTGTGACTGATGCAGACGTCATTGCCTGGCACACCGTTCAGCCAGGATATCATGCCCAACGGTGTACTGTAGAGGTCTTTAACACCGGTCACTTGCTGGAGAATGACAACATTGGCAAGAAGGTCCTTGGAGACCTGATAATCTTCAACCAGCTACTCAACTCCATCACCCACCCAGAGATTGGCAAGGAAATGATGGAAATCTATACGTATCTTCTCCAAGGTACTACCATGTGATTCTGGACATCTCCCTCCTTTTTGAGACCAAGAAACTGCTCGGGGATATGGAGGACACTGTGGAGGTATACTACAATGGAGACATACAGCTGCTGTTTGGGTACATGAAGGACACAGTTGTGGTATACTCCAACCAAGACATACATACAACTGGCACAGAACAACCTAAACCAAGAAGACACAAAGGCAGGGATGAATGCTCCCTGAACGACAATGCCTACATAACCAACTATGTTCTAGAGAACTTGGAACTTGCATGCCAGGCTGGAACACTCCATGGAGTACCTGCCACTGAGGCTCAGATTCCCAGTGGGCATTGCCAGCCTTCTCTACTGGCTCTCCCTTTCCCTCTACCTTCACCCTAGCTGAGCAGACCAAGGTAGCAAGCCATAGCTTCCTTATCCTTGGAGACTTAAGCCAGGTCCTATGTCCTCAGCACTACATTCACTCTGACACTGGGACTGGCCTCTGTGGTGGGCCAGCTCTGGTGTGCTTCTGGGACTCAGAGGGCAAAAAGAAGCCAACTATTAATATGTACCCCATTGTGCCCTCCTTCCCCTGGTACCACCTACAGAACAGTATCCACAATGAGAAGAAAAAAGCAGTTAACAGTCTCTGTAACTCTGCCTGTGGTTACCACTATGTGGAGACAGTATCTTGGCCATGAGACTTCTCAGAGCACCTACCCCATCATGGCTACAGCCTCTCTCATGGACCACACAAATCTTTCTGGACTGAAGGGCTTCTCCTTCAATCAGCGCTATCTCCTGGGTTGAAGCCTTTTGCCAGGATGCAGTGTGGATCCTCTCTGGAGGATGCTGTGGCTAGGCTGTGACTAGACCTGGCCAGGGCTCTTGGAGAGATGCATCTTCTAAAGGGACCTTACTCCCATTTTCCACTATCTTCCACTATTGCGTCTGAGCCCTGTTCTCTTGGTATTGTCTGGGCCCTATGCTATCTTACTTCTGTGTCTTCCCCTAGACACTCCCTGCCCTGCAGTATGCATTTCTGCTGCCCCGTTGTGGGAAGCGGCTCTGCTCTCACCATTACAAGATGGCGCTTGACATAGGCATTGCTTGAGACCATATATGGCAAGCCCGTAATGAGAGGTGTGGTTACCCGATCGCCTTACCTCGCGTCATTGAGTGTGACCAATTAGTAGTGACATCGTGGCAGCTGCTGATAGGTTTAAGGCAATGCTTATAAGGGGCTGCGGGAGCGGAGCGAGGAGAGGAAGAAGATTGCTGTACAGGGATAGCTGAATAAACCATTTGAAGAAGAACACGGTTGCGGTTGCCTTATTCCAAGGGTCGGACGTGGGTAGTGACACCCCGTGTCAGGCACCAGCAGTCCCAGGCTGTTAGGTGCTCTAAATATCGCTCTTCTATACTTCGTCATAATCCAAGGTAGAACCACCATCAAGACACTGATTTCTCCTAGACTGTACACCTTTAGATAGCAGGAATAACTTATCTCTGTGCCCCAGTGTACAACAGCCTGCTCTCTACTGGTGCTCAGTAAATTAAACTGGACTTAAAAAAAAAAGATAGAAAAAAATTTCAAGTTTAATAAGAGAAAAGTTACTTTAATGCAGCATAAACAAGAAAGCAAAGTACTCCTGAGCCTAAACAGAAACACAGATTGCTTTGTCAGTGGCACTTTTCTTAAATAGAAGCAAATCTATGTCTTTTGCAAGTGCTTAATTGTCTGTGACAAATATGGCTTTAAAAAAGAAGGAAGATCTATGTTTCTTTCATGTAATAGTTTCAACTTCATAACCGTGTTCTAAAGTTATTAATCACAAATATGTAGTCTTGGAATGGAAGGAAATGGGGAAGATACTCAAAGCATCTTACCCGTACCTAGGTGGCGCTCTGCTCATTCTCCTTTACTCAGATGCTGTTATTACTATTCACTTTTTCCTTTAAAGATGAGGCAGGAGGGAAATGTGTGTGTTCTATGTCGTATAAGTTAATAGTTAACTTTTTCCAATTAGGCCACCGTAGTCATGTGCCCTTTAATCATGGCCACGCTACAGAAGACTCCTGTTTGCTTAAATTGCGGTGCAGTGTATATCCTAGCACTGAGAGTGAAGTTCGAAGCATTTGAAAGTTGACCATCTCCGCGATGCTAAGTTTATCAGTCACAGCATGCTGACTGCTTGGATGGTTCCCCATTGTGACAGAGACCACAGTAACGGTGGTATAAACCCAATGGCTCTCACAAAGCAGGTGCGTTCGTGAGGGCAGATTCCCTGACAAAGGTGGACGAAGTAATGTTTTCTCGGAGCATTGGTCATTTGTCCTGATAGTTGTGCTGAAAGGGTCAAAGCATTGCTCTTCTTTGAGGACTATAAAGCCAGTACATAAAACCGAAAGTCTTTTTAAAAGTTTCCTGGACTGACAGCTACATTCAGGAATAGTTTAAGGCACATTTCTGCTTAGACTAAGCCAACAGAATTAGATAAGTTATACTACTGACTTGTGTTTTTATGCACTAGAGTGATTTTGATATGGCTACATATATTTTGACTTAAATGAATTCAGGATAAGTAACACGTGAGACATGATTTGGGGTTGTGGGTGGGTAGCTCAATGGTATATATATATTTGCATAGCACCACAAGATACACAAAAAAGTGCTAATATTCCATATTAATCAGAAAAGTAAGAGAAATACTTTTTTTTTACCCAAATGACTAAGGAAAAAGATCCGATTTGGCAATAAAAAATATTTATGCGGGCATCTTAGTATCACAGTAGTCTGTCGGTAGGAGAAAATTGAAGAATTTCATGCATGCTGTTTTGTGGAGTCGTCTTCAGTTTATGAAAAATATATGTACAGTCTGTTTCCTAGACTCAGAAGACTGTAAAGAGAGCGGTTTGGTGCGCCAAACTTGTTTCTAAGATTCCTACCCTAGAGATATATCAGCTTTATCTATAATGATTAAATATTTCATAAATAATGGAATTAAGAATATATATGAACTTTAATAACCATAGAAATAATAGTAAAAGGCTGGCCAGTACTATGCATGTAGTTGTCAACCGAATAATGTATGGAGTTATCTAAGGCTTGCTTTTCTTTCTTTCTTTCTTTCTTTCTTTCTTTCTTTCTTTCTTTCTTTTTTAGTTAGTTAGTTAGTTAGTTAGTTAATGCATATGAGTACACTGTGGCTGTCTTCAGACACACCAGAAGAGGACATCAGATCCCATTACAGATGGTTGTGAGCCACCAGGTGGTTGTTGGGAATTGAACTCAGGACCCCTGGAAAGGCAGTCAGTGCTCTCAACTTCTGAGCCATCTCTCCAGCCCCCAAGGTTTGCTTTTCTTAATTGTCTCTCTTACTACCTGCACTTGGGAAAGAATGTTGAATTCATCTGCTCCAATACGCTTGTAAAGTATAAGAGCATTGATTCACAGATACATTCGGCCTTTCTCTCACCAACTAAATGTGCTTTCATCTATTAAACACCAAGTAAGTTCCAGCCATTCTGGATCCACAGGTCACCTCCATGACCTGAGTCATCCAGAATCTTGTAGGCAGAGGATGAATGAACACAGGGGCTTACACCTTACTGAGACCCATCACAGGGAATCATGGGAATACAAGGGCTCAGAATCCCCCCTGGTCACTCTAACTCCATTATGTAAGCCCTAAGACTTTGATTTCCAAGTGGCTTATTTCCAAGCAGAATGGCATACATGCAACTGTTTCTGTCTGTGACTCAATCCTGCCATGAAAGGTCTCTATGAATGGCCCCTACTTAATGCCTCTCTCTTTCCAAACTCTACAGACTGACTTGTTGGGAGCCGACTTTTAACAGAAAGTGGCTAGAAAGCAGCTATCCAGGCCTGTAAGGAGCACATGCTAGCCACGCCTCCAAGGCTTACGTCATACCCACGTGCCTACAAGGGTCGTGGCAAAAGTGTATAAATACCCCAGATTTCCCTTCAATAAATGACTCATGACTAGACTTGAGACTGGATCAGAACCTGTCTTGTCTCCATTCCTAGCGTCTCTTCCCCTTATCCCATTCTCTTTCCCTCTAGACCCTGACCCAAAGACCGGAACAAGCTGCAACATTTTTTGTTAAGTCTTTTGTCTTAAGCCAGGTAGAGTGCCCTTGCAACACTGACTCAACGTTTTTGATGTAGGTCACCCTATCTTAACTGCTTTTAAACACAAAGCAATGTGGTTCAAGCCACTCAGCTTCTTCCTTTCTTTTGTTCAGGAACTCAGAAGAAAATCTAACGTGAGTGTGTGCTTGCTGCCCTGTCCCTATGGTGCTGCCCTGTCCTTGTCCCTATGGTGCTGCCCTGTCCCTATGGTGCTGCCCTGTCCTTGTCCCTATGGTGCTGCCCTGTCCCTATGGTGCTGCCCTATCCCTATGGTGCATCACAAGCTCCTCAGGAAATTAGTAGTTAGACTGGGAAAAAGAAAAATGGCAGATGTCAGAATAATATCAGGGAAAACTCAACTAAGTCTCATTAAGTCATTCATTTCTCTACGTAAACTCTCAGAGCTTTTAATTAAGTAGTCTGTCTTGAATCTTCAAACGTTATGTTTCGTGTCCCTTTGTTTTTAAATGGCGCAGCTCCTCACCTGAAGATCTGGAGAGAAAATCCCTTTCACGTGCAAGTCTGAAGCAGCCAGTAATCATTTTCCATCCGAAGCGAACTGTCTTGAGTTATGTTTGAACAACTATCACTTATGTACCATGATCAATATTTTGTTCTAGAACTTTATCCCTTGTAATATTTAATTTCAAACTACAAAAATACAGAAAAGGAATCATTTTATTATTACTCACAGAGTCTTTAGAAAAAACTGCACAGTTTGCATGGCTGCAGCTACCACATGTGGCTTTGTATATGTGAATAATTTAATATTATTTCATACAATTTTTCTAAGTTGCTCTACAGTCTTTACAGTGATCATTTTAAATGAAGCAGCATTTTCTAGTCAGCAAATTACTTCACGATTTTCTTAATGAGTCAGGATGCTCCCATTTGCCGCCCACTCTACAAACTCTAAGGGGTGTCTGAAGTTCGTTAAATTGTCGCTGTGTTCAAACAGATACCTCAAAGATTCATTCTCCTTTGAAACTCACTGTTGTAAAGTTCTTTTATATAACTCGCTAAAAATTGCTCTTCAAAATATCCCCAAAACCTTTGAGATTCCTACAAGTGGTTCTTTGACAAACACTGTTGTGGATTTCTGACTAAGATCTTTGAAGAGGCCTCTTCAGCTCTCTATTGAATGGGAGAGGGCCCCGACGGGCAGACTGTGTGCCCACGGGGCTCACATGTACATGGGTTTTCATAAGTAGGTCACCACGGTTAGGTAAGATGTAATTTCATTGATAGCATGGCTACCAATGCTTTTGGAAGCTTGTCAGAAATGTATCTGTGACATGTATGATCTTTCCCACCTGACAGGTAACTGACTTTTGTTAAAGAGCAAAGAGCTAAATTTTTGCAACTTTTTGTTTCTAACCAGAAGATTTTATTCAGCAATTACAACAGAAAATAAATTAATTGATGAATCCACTTATCTCTGAGTATTGTACAGTTGTCCTTCCCACCCTCCTCAGGGACACATTCCAATATGCCAACAGATACCTGAAGCCAGAGAGTCTTCCACTGTGTGTATTTTTTTTTCTCCTTTGAATATTACCTAAGATAAAACTTTATTAATTAGACACAAAATAGACATATAACAATAATTACAGAATATTTACAACAGCATACAGCACTCGAATTTATTTAAAACTTATAAATTTTTAAGGTTTATTTTTATTTATGCACCTATGTGTGATTGTGTGTGCGTGTCCTTAAGATCAGGAGAGGGTATTAGATGCCCACCTCCAGGCTCAAGTTACAGGCAATTGTGACCCAACATGGGCACTCTGAACCTAACTTAAGCTCTCTGGAAAAAAACAGCCAGTACTTTTAATTGCTGAGCCATCTCACCCAGCCCCACTTAGGATTATTTTTTTTTGGAATGTTCTAGTCAATATTTTTGGACCACAGTTGCTTGCAGGTGACTGAGAACAAGAAAAATTAAAGTAGCTGAGAAGGACACTGTTGTGACACCTCAGTCACACAGAAATTGAATGTCTGTCTAGGTTTAGTCACAGAGTGATGCATTACACAAATACTCATTCAAAGCCTATAGTTTTCCCTGAGTCTACCACTAGGG
This sequence comes from Rhabdomys pumilio, assembly GCA_030674055.1. Lineage (NCBI taxonomy): Eukaryota > Metazoa > Chordata > Mammalia > Rodentia > Muridae > Rhabdomys > Rhabdomys pumilio. Next base: position 34,306,589 of record JANHMN010000020.1, read on the forward strand.
ACACACTTTTTTTTTCAGATAAAAAAATAAATCACCACCAACTGAAAGTCTTTTTTCATTCTAGTCTGAGGAGTAAAACAAGAAATAGTATAAACTTGGTTTTGAGTAGAGCACGTTAGAAGGCAGTGTATGCTGTCGAGGAAAGACTGACTTGGAACAAACCAGTCAGAGAGAGGGGGTATGAAGGGAGGGCAGCACGTTTAAATAGGACCTCTCAGGAGCACCCTGTCAAGAAGATGACAAGTGAGGACAGCTCTGCCATAAGCCAGAGAAGAATACAGATCAATAGTGGGCTGGATGACAAGTACTACGAACTCAGCATTAGCAATTCTCTCGCCTACTAGAAAGAGTGCTGACATTTGTTCAGTGATAACTAAGTCACTGAAAACAGGTTAGCATCATATGAAGAATAGGATGGTACACTGGTGATCGGAATATAAGTTACTGTAGCATCATATGAAGAATAGAATGGTACACTGGTGATCGGAATATAAGTTACTGTTACTGTTATCAAAAACACAAACACAGAACTACAATAATCCCCGATCCAACCACAGGACAAGTAACAAAAAGAAATTATGTCACTACTTCCAAGAAGTATCTTCACTTTCATATTTATTGCAACACAATAACCAAGGCATGGAATTGAACAAAGTATCCATTAAGAGATGTACTAGAAAATTATAATATCTCTCTCTCTCTCTCTCTCTCTCTCTCTCTCTCTCTCTCTCTCTCTTTCTCTTTCTCTCATGCACAGAGAAAGAGAAAGAGAGAAAGGGAGAGAATGAGAATGGTAGGATAGAGGGGATAGAGAAAGAAGTGGGAGAGAGAGAAAAGTGGGAGGGAGAGACAGCGCATGTAGGAAGGGGAGGGAGAGCTAGATATTGTTCAGATTTCTAAGAGAAAAATTTATATATGACATTGAAAAAGCTGGAAAATTGCGCTGTGTGAAATACTAAAGCTGCTTTCGAAAGGTAAATGCCATTGCTATCACTGACAAATGGAATCTACAGAAGCAAAGGGTGAATACCAGGGGTGGGTGATGGAACATGGGGAATTCAGGAGATGTTGATCAAAGGATACAAACCACAAACAGAAGGAATAAGTTCAAGAAACTTGTTTTGTAACACAGTAACCTGAAAAGTATTAAAAAAGACAATGAGACAGCGAGAGAAGAAAGGTTAAATAGTATTTAAAACATTGAGTTAGATACATTAAAGAAAACTCTCCAACACAAAGGCTCACAAAATACTAGAAGGGTGAGGTGGAGTGGGTGGTGGGTGGGGGAGCACCCTCTTAGAGGCAAAGGGGAGGAGGAATGGGATGGAAGATTTGCAGAGGGAGACAGGGAAGGAGGATAACATTTGAAATGCAAATAAAATAACCAATTAATTTAAAGAAGTGCTTACCAAAAGGGATTCATTCCTGAAATATTGCACTTCAACAATCTGGAAAATCCAATCCTGCCAACAGCTCATTCCAGAAACCAACGTGTAGTGAAACAATGACATGCATCATGACGATGCATACGGCAGGTGACACTTTCCAAGAGAGTCGCACTATTGATCACATGCAATATTGTGTTTGGTACGTTCCATCATTTCATCATTTGCTTCCATATTTCCTCTTAATGGTTTTGCAGAGAGACGCAACTAATAGTTACAGATATCTGGCCTGAGGAGATGGCTCTATCAGTAAAGTAACTTGCATTACGAGGACGAGGATGAGGTTAAGATCCCCAGGGCCCAGGCTAAAATCTAGGCCCAGAGAGTCAAGGCTAACACTCATCCTAACACTCTGTGTTAGTCATCCCTAACACTCTGAGGGATGGAACCAAGAAAGGAAGATCCCCGGGGTTGCTGGCAAGCCTCTCTGTGATCAGTGAGCTCATAGTTCAGAGACAGATCCTGTCTCAAAACGTAAAGTTGGAGATGCAATTGAGGAAGACGCCCAGCATTACATGCAAGTGCCTTCATACAACACATATACATCTATACTGCATAAATAAATACTAAAAATGTACTTTTTAAATTTCTACACACACACACACACACACACACACACACGCACGCACACGCATGCA
>JANHMN010000020.1:34308681-34321347 GCA_030674055.1 Rhabdomys pumilio
ACACACACACATACACACACACACACACGCATACACACACACACACATACACACACATACACACACACACACACACACACACGCATGCATGAGACTATACACTATTTATTTAGATATTATGTGATTTAAAATTTTGTTTGGCCATATACCATCTTTGACTAATAGCAGTTCGTTGGTAAAATGAGGAATCTTGAGATTTTAAATCCTTCATAGCAACTTGCCGTTTATTTCTAGTGTTTTCTGTGCTACCACTCACAGTTTCCTAGAAAAGAAACACATTTTATTTTCACTCTGAAATGTTTTACCCTTTATATTTTCATTGAGGTAGATAGACTGCCGTGATTGGCTTACAGAGGGCCATCTGGGGAAAGATACTCCCATCTCACGCTACTTAACCAAAACCATATTGAAGGCACCACAAGAGAATGTTTTTTTTAAATGTATGGTTCCAAGAGAGAGAAATCAGATTCCAGGTCATTTATTACTCAAGGTCTCCTGGCTCTGCTGAGCTTGAAGGCAATCTACTGGAGTCTGCATCATCCGGAGGTTGTTGTGTTATATTTTACTATCTCTAGGTTTTTGCATCCATGAAATTCTAAGTTGCACTCATATGAGTTTTATTTTTATGCAGTGATTGAATCTTATTATCATAACTTTATAGAACTTTCTCCTACAAAGAAGAGACAGTGAAGGAACTTAGTACTTTGGTGTGGTCCACACGCTGAATAGATGACTGAGCTGAGTTCTTCATATCGTTTCATCTCACGACAGTCTATTATAATTCCTTTTATAAAGGCTGAATCTGGAGCTCTGAAAACATTGTATAACTCATCACATACATGCTGGTCCACGGCACAGACCTTCAAAAGTACGTTTTCAAGAGAAGAATGCTGACTCCCATTGTCTACCCCCAAATATTTTGCTTTACTTTTAAAACGTATTTAATTAATTCTTGGAGAATTTTATACACTGCATTTTGATTATGTTCACTACCCACTCCTCGCAGACACCTACTCCTTTCCCGACGCCTTCCCAAACTCACATCCCCTTTGTTCTTAATAACCCACTTCATCTTGTGCCACTCATGTACTACAGTTTTATAGCTATCCACTAGAGCAGTCAGCCTAGCAAGTGACAGCCCCTTAGAGAAAACTGGCACTTCCTCCCAGTAAAGCCAGCATCTGCCAGTAACTCCTCAATTATGGGTGGGGGCTCGTGAGCCCCTCCACCTCAGTGCTGTGGTTTTACTGGTTTGATTTTGTCCAGTTCTTCTACCACTGTCATGGTTCATGAATAGGTTGTGTTCAGAATATACTGTCTATATGCAATCTTTCTTCACTTCTGGCTCTTATCCAAAATAGGACCCTAGCCTTGGAGGAGGATGCGGTGCAGATGTCCCATTTGTGGACACTGCACTGACATTTATCCTTTCTCTTTGATCATCTGGGGTATTTTTCTGCATTAATCAACTGTCCACTGCACCAACAACTTTCGCAGTAAGGTCTGAGAGCTGTACTAATGTATAACAGAGATATAAATTTAGAGGGAAGTTTAATACTGTGTCCATTTTAACTAAAGATTTTACCACGTTAGTTAATATGGCCAAATCTTAGTATTTGAAGCAGATTGGTTTTAGGACCCAAAGATATAGGAAAAATCTGTGGATGCTATTCTCTTCTTGTGTGAAGTGCCGTAGCATTTGCTTGCGGTCTATATGAGTGTTCAAAATCACCTCTAGATTATTTACAATAATATACAGTATAAATGCTGTGTGAATGGGAATTGTATTGGGTTGTACAGTATAGAGAACAGCAAGGAAAATTATTCATGCCTGTGCAGATTCAAATTTTCTAAACATTTTATTCTGTGAGTGGTTTGTTCACAACCATGAAATCTGCAAAAATGATGGATTAAAATCAAAGCCCTGAAGAATGCTATGTTATCATGGGGCTGGGGTGATGTGAGATCCAAAAAGAACTCTCTTTTCTGCACTCGCAGAGATAGATGGATTGTTCAGGATAAATCTCATTGCAAGGCAAGAAAAAAAAAATTCCGCCCATGCATTCATATCTTAATGGCAGTGGGCACCCAGAATTTGGAAAGTAACAAAACTCTCAGGCTGATTCAAAAACCAAATGCCAACTTTCAGTCTGTGGTTCTAAACGTATTATGACTAATATTAAATGGATTTTTGATATCTTCTTTCTGGCAGTCTCTCCGTTCAGCTGACCCAAGAGCAAGAAGTCTCTGTGTGGCGAGAAAACCATAAAGAGGAAAGTGGGCTCTGCTGAGGGGTAGCTGTCTAATGGTGTGACAACCTCCTCATCCTGAGAACCAGAACGAATTGTTCTGACTCAGAGCTCTGTCTCCCGAATGACTGTTGACTAGAAAATTCTTATTCCCTTGTCTGTTCCCTCTCAGTATGTTTTTGACCTCACAGTAACACCTAACCTCCAAGTATTTCTTAGCAGAGTGTTCTGAGGTCTTAGTGTTCTGCCCTGAATTTTTAAACAGGATGGATTGAGTACTCACTGAGTACTTGAGAGGAGCAGAGGACAGGAACCTCCTTATATTCTTGACATAGCCCTTCTTGATCTCTGTCTTCAGAAATGAATGTGTAGCTCAAAGAGGAGACGTTTATTGATGTTCTTAGTCCCATAATTGACCTCTAACATGGTTTCTCTACTGCATCTTGAACTGCAATCAACTCAGCCTAACTAGCACATGAACGTGTCTACATGTGTGAACATGTCTGCATGTGTGAATGGCAGAGGTCAGAGCATTCATCTTAACAGCCTCTTCACTGTGTGTGAAGGGAGGCACCCTAGCAGCCCCTAGAACCCGCCAGTGTGTGCTCACGTCAAGCTATTGTGACCATAAGCCCGAGAAGAGCGAGCAATATTTTGACATTTGGATTCAATTCCCTTAAGTAAAGCCAGATTCTGATTTAATTACCCTATGACTACCTGTGTTTGGCAGTTTAAGAGATGAGACAGCTCTTATTATAGCAAGAAATTGTTTCAAATTAAAGTAACCGTTTTCTAAAAATACTTCCAATAGATTTACTTGGCATTTTTAAATGTCAGTTTGAAGAATCCCTTGGTGGTCATGTAAAATATTCAAGAAATGTCACATACATATATGGCTTGAATTAGTTTCAAAATGTAATTATCAACAGGAAACAGAACTCAGAAAACATCAGCCTGAGGAAGTAGAGATTCAGTCCAACTGTGGTACACACTTGCAATCCCAGCACTTGGGAGGTAGAGGTAGGAGACCAGGGATTCAAGGTCATCCTCAGCTGGAGACTGATTTAAAAAGAGGAATACTTGGGTGGAGTAGGGGTGTCACACAAAACTTCAACCTTCTTGGTTTTTGTTGTTGTTGTTGTTGTTGTTGTTGTTTTGTTGTTTTTCTGATCAAAATGAGAATGTTGTGAACTAAGAATACAGTAACATAGTCCTTGTCTTCAGATCACAGAGGCACATTACTCAGTTGTGTCACCTTGGTCTGTCACTTTTCCATGACAAACCCCCATTACCATTAGTTAAATGGTTGTACTGGCATCTCTAATCTCACAGAGTCTTTGCATATATCATATGACACATGTATGAAGCAAGGCTCATGCACTGACCTCAGACAGGGTCTTTCTCTTAGTGTGCTCAGTGAGGCTTTGTGATTGTCAAGCTCCTGTCTTTGTCTTGTTTCTGACCAAAGCCCTTGAATATAGATCAGCTGGTCACTTAGTGCACAGGAAGCTCCTACTGCAGGCACCATTTGTCTCAGCCAACCTAAAAGATGCAGTTCAACCTATGCACCACCCATATGTGTCTGTACTTTTTGCCTACAAAAAGAAATTGAAAATAATAAGAAAAGAGTCTAAGTTTGGAATACTACATTCCGATTTGGGCCAGTCCTGCCTCCTCTAGAGAGTTCTGCGAGTCTTCCAACTCATACTAAGGAAGTGTGTGATTGAACCAGTTACGCCTACAGCCATGTAGTTTTTAAAAATCTTTTGTGATTCTCAGGTCTTTAGGAACATGTTTGATTCTAGAAAGACCAATTGAAAGCGAAAAGGGAAAATTTTAATAAAGGGGGATTGTTTTCCCAGAGAAGAATAATCTTATTGATTATTCTTCTTTTAAATTAATTTCTGACAAGGGAGACAGTAAAAATAAAGTTACTGGTATCCTTGAAAATAAAAAGGAATAGAATAATACAATATTCTCCTTGAATATCTGGTTCCAATGTCAAATAGAGGTAAAAGTTTCCCAAACACCATAGGAGGAAGTAAAAGTATATGGGCTTCAGGGTTTCAGGAAAACCTAAGGTTGCCCAGTATTAAAGGATTAAAGAAAAGATGTTCCATATGGTTTGTATTCTAAAAGAAAATGAAGGAGAGAAGAGAAGGGGCATAGGAGAGTTTGCTCTTTCTTCTTCTACTTGTCTCTACTTCTGTGACTAGGTTGGTCATAGAAAGAAAAGTCCACATAAGTCAGAAGCAAACATAAAGATGTACTCAGAGCTCCTAGAAATCAGAAACGTGTTCATCAAAGCATCAGTACAGTGTCATCTATGTATTATTTCCAATTTGTCAAAAAAAAAAAAAAAGCCACTAAACCACCAATAGCAAGTGCTGGTGAAAAGACCAAGATATGGAGACCCTGGGGTGAGCTTTCACATAGCTGGGAAATATTCCTCCCAGATCTATGAGATTAAATATGTGGACTCAATAGTCTAACCATTCTACTGTTGTGGATTGCCCTGGTGTCATTTGTATTTTGATGCTAATTTTGTTTCCTCAAGAGGGGCTGCCCCATGAGGAGTGGATCACCTACTCAGGTGATTTCATGTGAACTTTCTCCCCATTTTAACTGGTCAAATAAAGGCTAGAGTCTGTGATTAGGAAGTGGAAGGGAAAGGTGGGGCTGGAAGTTTTCCAGAGGGGAGAGAGAAAGGAAGAGAGGAAGATGAGGTAGAAGGAAGATGGAGAAGAACCACGTGGCCTGGAGAAGCCACAAGTAGCAAGGCATCTCATAGCTAGAGGATAGAGTAGTGGTACATCTGCCCAACCTAGGCATGCAGTTCATAAATATTATAACAGAGTTGTGTGTTATTTTCACGGGATTATTGGGGTTGGAGATTTTACTGCAAGAGTCTACTACTCTTGCTGTCCCGCGTAAAACACTATGAGTACAAGAGAAAATGTGTGCTGCTGTGCAGCAGGGCTGCTAGAGTCAGCAGGTTTGCCAGTGTGTAACTAGCATAGCATGTGATGGAGTATAAGAAGCAGTAGCTTAGGGGCATGTTAAATATTACATGCAGAACTTTGAAAATAGTATAGAGAATGTCGTAAGCAGAAATACATATAAGCAAACTCCATGACATTTCAAAGGTATGTATGTTTGTGTGCAGAAGGTAGACATCAAGACATATTTTAAATGTAGTAGAAAAGCAAACATAGTGGGAAAGAGATGTGGAAAATGAGACAGTAAGTAAAAGAAAAAAAAGTTAATTTAAGTAACCTAAACTTAACAGGAGCATTCAATAAATTGACAGTGACACAATGCTATAAACTCAGGTCTTTGGTCATTTTAAATTTGCTTGTTTGAGGAGTACATTTTATTTTATTTTTTTAATATTTAACAGTTGAGGCAAAATCAGGTTAAAACACAAACATAACATAGTAAAAAGAGAGTTTTCTTGAAAGCTGATCTTGAATCCCGTATTTTTGTTTTGTTTTGTTTTGTTTTGTTTTGTTTTGTTTTGTTTTAAAGGTTAGTACCAATCACTTAGAGAAAATAAAATTTTAAAAACTTGTTTTGGCCACAGCAGTTGAAGAACAGAATGACCAAAAGTTCATTCCAGGGATTTCTTCTAGTCCCTACCATCTAATAAGTATTGGATAAAAATCTGTAAAAATATGATAACTAGAAACCAAAGTCTTACTCAGGGAGATAAGTGTTAAGCCAAACCTAAGAACATGTAGCGGCTGCTCTTTCTCAGTAGAAGCTAACTGGTATATCAGTTGGTCTTAAACCTAGCAAGCTGGTGCTACTGCCACTGGAGGCCAGGGCAGTTCTTGCCTTGACTTATAGGCATCGAATCTTCTAGAAAATGAACATAGATATGAAGACTCTTTTAACTGAAGATGGAATAAGACTAAGGCTTAACCAAGCACTTATTTTATTTATGGTTGCATGAAAAGAATGTTTTTATTTTGAAACTTGATCATTCTTTCATTGAAAGGAGGGTTCAGGTTGCTAGTAATAGTTGTGAGGTGGTAAAAAATGGACTATGGGAGAGGGAGTCACCAGTGCCAGACACAGCACTCACTTTCAATCCCAGACCAAAGAAGTTCACTCTTCTTTTATGCTAGCTACTGATAAACATGATTAATTGTGTATTATTAAACTTCCTGTTACTATTTAAAATTATTTAGATATTTTGTGATGTCTCTCAGTGTTGAGTCATGCATGAGGCGGGTCTCCAGGCAAAATTTAGCACTCTTCCTCTCCACTGTGAGAAGTGGGAAATAGACATTCATTGAGCCCCTGCCTCCCGTCACCTTAATGACACCCTATTTAGGAATATTTTAACAGGAGGCCATAGAAAGAGCTAATCTTGTACAAAGGGTATATAATTTGCTGGTGGTAGAATTTAAAGCTTCCGGAGACATGTGAGTGTCTGTGTGTGATGACTGTGTGGGTGTGTGCCTGTGTGTTTCTGTGCCTGTATTCCCCGGGGGAGGTATAGTCACTGATCTGGGTACCAGCTGATCCTGAATCATAACAGAAGCAACTTTTTTAATGACCTCATCATCTGAGAAACAAATTTCCAAACTGATCTGATTACCCTAATCTAAAAGCACTCATGAAATATCAGTATGTTCAAATTCATAAACCATCACATATTCATCCCATGTAAAAAAAAAAAAAAAAAAAAAAAAGGTATTCTCCCACAAAAACATTAAACACACAGTCAAATGGACATGTCTGAAAAATACACCAATTCAGAATAATCAGTGAAGCGAGGCAGTGGTGGCACACACCTTTAATCCCAGCACTTGGGAGGCAAAGGCAGGCAGATTTCTGAGTTTGAGGCCAGCCTGGTCTACAGAGTGAGTTCCAGGATGGCCAGGGCTTATACAGAGAAACCCTGTCTCAGAAAAAAAATTAGTGAAAAAAGCTTTTCAAGACAAGATTTTCTGGCTGGTGAGATGGCTCAGCGGTTAAGAGCACCAACCTCCTGTTTTCAGGAGGTCATGCATTCAAATCCCAGCAACCACATGGTGGCTCACAGCCTTCCATAATGAGATCTAATGCCCTCATATGGGTGTCTGAAGACAGCTACAGTGTACTTTTGGCCTGAGTGAGTGGTGCCCGGAGCAAACAAGTGGGAACTGGAGCAAGCAGGCTGGACCAAGAAGGAGACCAGAAAGGGGGGGGGGAGGCAAGACTTGCTCATTTGCACAACAACCACGTCTTCTGAATACATTAAATATTAATCTGTGCCTTTAGTCAGATAAATCTTAAGGGATAGAAATTCTTACAAGCTAAGTGTTAGATAGAGCTACTAGGCAAAGGTGGCATATCTTTGGCATTACCATGCAAGCCCCAATTTTCTATGACTCCATCCACTGCAGGAATTTGTAACTTGGAAAAAAAGTCTTGTGATTAAATTGTTGGCTATGAAATATTTCCAAATTCTTGGAGGAGGGAGAAAAGAAGGAAGAGGAGAAAGAGAGGAGGAGGAGGAGGAGGAGGAAGAGGAGGAGGAGGAGGAGGAGGAGGAGGAGGAGGAGGAAGAGGAGGAGGCCTGTATCCTTAGTTGAATAGAACAGACCATGCTTTAGGTACAGCCTTTACACAAAACTTAGAGGATGATTTTTTTATAGCTCAAAGGCTTCTGGCAGGAAGAGTCCTTGATTTTGGAAAGATTTGATCAGTGTTCCTTTCCAGTTCTTTCCTGTTTCCTGCAAACTAAAAATTTCCTTTTTGAAGTTCTAAAGTTTTCCATCAAACTCATATAGTAGAAGCAGTTACCCTTTGGCGGTGAGCAGGGGCATCGCATGTTCAGCCTCAGATCATAGCTCCTCTCACTTCTTTCCTGCTATGCTTGCCCAAGGCTTAGTAGGCTCAGACTCTGAATAATTTTAATGACTAAACCAATTGTCAGCATGGGAAAGCAGATACCACAGCTGGAGGCTGTGGACCAATTTCGGTTACTGTCATTTGGTATTTTCCTTTGACCTCATTTAAATCCATTCTGATGACCTTTAAATCAGTTACTCTCATTATTCCATAATAAATACCTATAAATACTCTCCATAATAAATACCTATTCATTAGCTCAACAATTTCTTATTGAATGTCCTTTATATTACATGCAGTTTAGACAGAAAATGCTCTTCCTTTTTATACAAAAAATGCTCCTTCATGGTTCAGCTTGACCAGTTTGAGTGAAGGCTGTTGGTATCCACCAGGTTGCCCCATCATGACTAAGCTCTTCATTCATCAGCCATTGGGATGGCAAGTGCCAGCTCTACCTTTGCTTATGGTGGTGACTCCATACAAGGATAAGCATTCTCTGCAGAGCAACCCATGTTCCATGACTAGGTACCGACAAGAATACCAGGGTACCGACAGGAGGGCCACTTTTTTTGCCTTAGTGTCCTTCACTCTAAACGATTATCCAGATAGAGAAAACAACACACTCCAGGGTTTGCCACAGGTACATTCCAGGGAAACTTCACAAATCTTCATATCACAAGCAAAGCTCTAGAGTGGCAACCCAAGACTCAAATAAGCTTCTGGACATCAACAGTCAGAGGTATTCGTTGGGGTTCCTGCAATTACTACTGCAGTTGTCTCAACTAGCACCCAGAGAAGCAGCTTGATTTGGTCACTAAAGGATTCAGTGCTTATCAGTCAGTAGGAATTTGAGCAACAACAAAAGTATCTGATATTTCCAAAAAAACAAAACAAAACAAACAAACAAAAAAACCATCTACAATTTAACTAGGTTTTATGAGTTAATTCTCCATGAGTGGCTACATTGTACCTACAAGGGCAACATCAGTGTGCTCTGCTGGTTTTTCATCTGTGAACTGATACATAGTAATTCTTTTGAAAAGTTGCCGGGTGGTGAACGCCTTTAATCCCAGCACTTGGGAGGCAGAGGCAGGCGGATTTCTGAGTTCGAGGCCAGCCTGGTCTACCAAGTGAGTTCCAGGACAGCCAGTGCTATACAGAGAAACCCTGTCTCGAAAAACAAACAAACAAACAAAAAAACAAACAAACAAAAAGTAAGCCAAGTCCTTGCTGCTCCAGCAGAGTTTACATGTGGCTCCTCCACTGGTAGGACTTTCTCATATTATATAAAGTAGCTTTAACCAAGTGTTTTACCCATTAACAGAGCAAACACTGATAACTGAAAGACCATTACTCCCCCATTAGGCTTTGTGTCTATTACACAAATGGAATAATTCGTTTAGACTTCGAGGGAAAGGGAAGGGCTCACCCCAACCCCAGAACTGTGGTTCTCAACTTGGGGTTCATGATTCCCTTGGCAAACCTATATCTCCAAGAGTATTTATGTTACAATCATAACTAGCAAAATTTCAGTTATGAAATAGCAACAAAAATAATTTTATAGTTGGGGTCATCACACATGAGAGTCTGTTTTAAAGGGTCATATCATTAGACAGTTGGAAACACTAACCTAAAAGAAACTGGCAGAAAATGGGTGACTCAGTTACAAGGACACTTGCCTTCCAGGCACTGTGCCCACAGCTGCCAGGGCAATGTCCCCATGCATAAGTAGTTCTAGATGTCAGGTTTTGTTTTGTTGGAATCTTCTTAATGAAAAGGAGAAGAAGATCTAGCACCTTTCCTCTGATGGAAATCTAAGGACTTGCTTCCTTACTTTTGATTCAAAGCAATCATCTTCATCCCCAAACTCCAGGGAAGATAATGTATCAAGTCCTAGAACTTAATATTTTCTTTCTCAGTATTCAGTTCAGTTTATCACATGTTTGTTGAGCACTGTGTCCATATAAGACCTCTTTAACCCACTTGGGAATGCATCAATGAATAAAACAGACAGTCTTGCCTGAATTCCTGGCTGTGGTCCACTGTCTTTCTGTGTGACCTTGGAGGAGAAAGGCTGGAAAGGAAACTGGTGATAGCAAACAGATTTCTAGATGTCTGCTTGGGAATGCCTTTGAATATTCTCTCCTATTCTCAACACCACCATGTGGCTTATTTATTTGCTTAGAGTATACGGTTGTTTTTATATGACTATTGAAATACAAATTTTGGCTTAAACAGACTGAAAAATCTCAGTTGGGATGAAGAGAAGCAGAAAGTGAAGGGGAATTACATGGTGGGCAGCCATCCTAACTGAGTCATCTGACCTGTTTGGGGAAATTATTTGAGTTCATCATTAATGTCTATTAAAAATGAAGGAATAATGAAAACCAGTGTGAATAAAATATCATGTTCTTTCTGCATTTACATGAGTGTATAAAATTAAAGGCTAAATATCTGACTACCAAGAAAAAAATTGTTCAGTCACACTGGAGAGGGCCTATGAGAGGAAAAGTTTCTGTCAGTACTTTAACTACCAGGACACTTAAACCTGCCAATGGAAAGTTCATTATTCTTCAGTCTTAATGTTATGAAATGGATTAGGTTTTTTTTTCTTAAGCCAGAGTGGCTTTTGTTTTACCATGGGAGACTTAAAATATTGACAAATGTCCAAAAGTGTTTACATTTATATTTCTCATTTCATTCTACCAAAGATTTTAAATGGCTGATAAGATTCCTGACTTGAGGAGGTAACAGAGAGATTAAGATATTTAAAATGGGTGTCATTTATGACAACTTTTGTGTCAATGAATATGATTACTAACATTTAAGTTAGAATCAAAGGAAAACTATGTAATTCATACTTATCCTGAAAGTGTAACATTCTTCAGTAAAGCAAAGATTCTCTTGATGCCAAGGTTTGACAAGAACTTCTTCTCCTTATCATATTTTTATGAGAGTTTGTTTATGACATTACAGCAAAAATATAAAGTGAGATGTCACAGGGTGATTGTGATGATTGAGTCCAACTCAAGGAAACTTAGCTGCTGACTTCATTAGAAATTGTGTGGCCACTCTACACAGCTCGCTGACTTCCTGAGTTAATTCGATGGTTGTGGTCCTAAAGCCATCGTTGCTCTATACCTCAATTCAGGGGGTGCTAAAAAATCATGGAACTCTATTCTGTTTAGAGCAAACTGGACTCAGATTCACTTCACAAGTGCTCTTAGTCTTTGGTATACGCTGATTGCCGATGATAAAAACTAGACTCACCAGAGACTGTGTCCTCCAGAGGTCACAGAATACTCGTCCTCTGTGCTAGACATCCACTCTTCTGTGTACATTGCTAAATATTTATTTATTTATTTATTTATTTATTTATTTATTCACTTTACATCCTGCTCATTGACTCCCTCTCACAATCCTTCCCCACCCCCCAGCCCCCAGCCCCTTCTCCTCTGGGTATCCCCCGACCCTGGCACTTCAAGTCTCTGTGAGGTTAGGTACTTCCTTTCTCACTGAGGTCAGAAAAGGAAGCCCAGCTAAAAGAACCTATCCTATATACAGGCAACAGCTTTTGGGATAGCCCTCCCCCTCCGCCCAGCTCCAGTTTTTCAGGACCCACAGGAAGACCAAGCTGCACATTTGCTACATATGTGCAGGAAGGCCTAGCTAAATACATATTTTTAAGACAAGACTTGAGAACTTTCCATCCATAGAGGGTGAAAGTCAGGAGTGCGCTGAGCTATTTCTGTCAAGAGCTTTCAGTGCATGCAAACAGCCAACAGTTCAGACAGGTCCTTGGGAGTCAGGGGCTGGAGTTCTGCGCTGCTGACTAAAGGCAAGGTCAGGTACACTGAAAATTAGAGTGCACATCAGCTGTTGCATTCTTAGAATGCCCAGGCCGGCACTTGAGACCTCCGTGAACATGGAGAGGAGACAAATCGCCACTGAAAAGCCAACCTAAGTATTCCTAGGGCATCTGCTCTCCCACACTGAGGATATGGGATTGAGAAGATGACTAACCAGATAGAAACTATTCTAATGACTGTTTAAAAATTGCTTCCATTTTTTATTATTTGCTAAGGAATACAAATGACCCCACAGATTGGGAGAATAAATGATACATCTACAACACGCCTTGCACCTGGGGCTTCGGTATCATTCCAACAGAAGGGACATAAAGATTGTAAAAGTCAAAGAGATTTTGCTCTGAGACTATATCTCCGAGGAATGTCACAAGCTACACCCATGATACCTCACCAATATGGCTGCCTAAACATGAGCTGAACAAGGATTACAGCATTCGATAAATGAGAGTGGGTGGGGGAAATGCCTAGGAGGCCTTAACCTTACAATAAGAACTATAGAAACTGGGAGATCCTATGAGAGTGGGAAAAACAGTCTTCCCCAGGTAACCAGTTGGTTATTCGATACTAAATACGCATCGCTGAAAACAAACATTCAAGTAACATTATACAGACTAAGCAGGCTATATCTGTGTATTTAGGAATTTGTGCACAGTACGTGTGTGTGTGTGTGTGTGTGTGTGTGTGTGTGTGTGTGTGTGTGTGTG
>JANHMN010000020.1:34321357-34334271 GCA_030674055.1 Rhabdomys pumilio
GTGTGTGTGTGTGTGTGTGTGTGTGTGTGTGTGTGTGTGTGTGTGTGCATGTGTAACACAAATTAATAAAGAAAGGGTGTGGGTTGGAAAGTAAGCAAGGGGATCTATGGGAAGGTTTGGAAGGAGAAATGAGGAGAAGAAATAATATAATTATATTATGATCTCAAAAAAATAAAAACATAATAATTTTTTAAAAAACAAGCCAAGCACCACAAACAAAAGGACAAGCTGGTCTCCCAAATCTCCACCAAGCATAGCCGAGTGTGCAGTATCGATATTCATAATGTCCCATGAACTGAAAATTATCATGTCAGTTTCAGAACAGAGAGTATGCATGCCTTATATAAATGCAGTATAATATGAACAAGTGTCAGTTCACCTTACCAGCTTAGCGCCCTAGAAACATGCTGTCTTTAAGTGTGGCTACAGAAAACTGTTCACATGTCATTTGTCAGATCTCTATCTACTTCCTTCCATTTAAACTTACTATATTGTTTCCTGCTTCTGGAAAAATCTTTTAGTGCATGGTTGTATGAAAATACCATCACTTGGCCTCAGCTAAACTTTTTCTTGGTCAGTGCTGTACTGGCATTTAGTGTTTTAAAAGAATAAAATATAATAAGATAAAACAAAAAAAAAAACCATCATATCAAAGTTGGACACAGCAAACTGACAGAAGAAAATGAATCCCAGAGAAAGCACAAGAGTCAGAGACCCACTCACTCACACACTCAGGAGTCTCATAACGACAATAAACTGACAGCTTTAATCTATATACAGAAATCCTGGTGCAGACCCACTTGGCCCTGTACTTGCTTCTTCAGTATCTGTGAGTTCTTGTGAGATTTTCTCAGTTGATTTAGAGAGCCCTGTTGTCCTGGTGTTCTCCATCCCCTCTGTCTCTTACACTCTTTCCTCCTCCCTTTTATAATCTAGAACAGATTAGCCTATGGTAGGTTATCTTAGATTATCAGATTAGCCTATGGTAGAAAAACTCAGCCCACTGTGGGCAGCACCATTCCCTAGGCAGAGGTTCCTAAACAGTTAAAGAGTGGAGGAAACTAGCTGTGAGGAAGCAAAGAAGAAAACAATTAGAACTGCATGCATTTTTTTCTCTCTGCTCTTTACTGTGGATATGATGTGGCTAGCTGCTAAGAATCCTTGCTTTGACCTCCCCACAGTGATAGACTATAAACTGAAATTAGAAGCTGAATAAACCCTTTTCCCCCTAAGTTGCTTTTTGGTAAGGATATTTTGTCACAACAACAAAAATTAAATTAGAACCTTGTGTGAGAATAAAAACTTTTTTTTAAAATGTAATTTAAAAACAAAAATAGGTGTGTGATTTTTGTAGAAAACAAGTTGGTATATATTTTACACAAGAATTGGTCATGGTAATTGTGTTGTTACTATAGCAACCCCTAATGGTTTGAGAGAAAACCATTCCACGGGGCTTGTTAGTGACTGATTTCATTTAAAAAACAAAAACAAAATACCACCTTATGTGACTAGCAAGCAAGAGAAATTATACCTTCCCAGTTTGAATTCTTAGTGTGTCAAGGACAGAAGCAACAGCAGAAAAGAAGTCACGTAACCCCCAAAAGAGTAGTAGAAAGCAAATGTACAACAGTGGGAAGGAATGGTTGACTTATTTGACATGAGCTCCTGTGTGAATGTTGACTGGGGTCCAAGTAATTCATACAGTGTCCATGCAAGTGTTCCTTCTACACACCAGACATGTGTAGGTAAGAACCCCAATGCAAGCATTGCTTGTGCACACCAGACATGTGCAGTTAGGAACCCCTGTGTAAGCATTCCTTGTGCACACCAGACATGTGCAGGTAGGAACCCCTGTGTAAGCATTCCTTGTGCACACCAGACATGTGCAGGTAGGAACCCCAATGCAAGCATTGCTTGTGCACACCAGACATGTGCAGTTAGGGATCGACTTTCCTTCCACGACCTCTGAGCTAAACATCCACAGCAGTAGTAGCAGCACAAACTCTGAATCTGTGATCATCAAAGAATCAAATGAACCCGATGCTGTGGGGGGAAGCAGTGTTCCCCTGGGAAGAGGAAAGAGAGAGTTTTGATAAAGAAAGGATGGTCGTCCTTTTTTTATGATGTAATGTTTATGACGTAGTGTTTACATATAACTTACACACATTGTTTTGTATTCTTCATGTCATCTCGTAGGTGACCTACGATGTCTAATATAACATAAAGACTGTAAATAGCTGCCATTCAGCATTGTTTCTCTATTAAGGACAAGAAGAAAGAAACCATACCTATGAAGTCTTGGATTCTCCATTGGATGAATCTGTAGCTGTGGCATGCTTAGACACACCTAAATTCTTAAGACAAGTTACCACATACTGGCTCAATAGCCAAATGATACATAAACAACAGGTTTTTTTATTTGGAGAAAATATTTTTATTCTCCTGCTTCATAGTAGAGAAAAGGGATTTTTAAAAGTGATTTAAAAAAATAGGTCTAGAAAGGTGGCTCCGCAATGAAGAGCACAGAGTGCTTTTGCAGAGGACCTGAGTTGGCTCCCTTATTCCTGAGACTAAGGATACGGGAAAGTAGACACTAAAGCTGGGCAGTTCCCTCAGTCGGCAGATCTCAGGAGAGGCTAAGGGGAATGAGGCATGCCATTAGACCTTAGGGATCACGCTGAGACTTAAGACTTCCCTACAGGTTGAGATTCTAGCAGGCTGTGTAGAGGCTCAACAGTGTATGACATTTGACTACTGACAGCCATGGGTCCATATAGCTAGGAAAAAAGCAAGAGAGGGAAATAATTTTTGCAGCCTGGCTGCACATCAAAAAGCCATGAGAATGTTCCACAGGCAGGTTCCTAAAGATCTGTGACAGATCCAAATAAACCTTCCCCCAAATTACTTATGGATCTTGACGCCAAACCAGGATTGTGAAGCAGTAATGCAGGGTAGATAGTGCAGAAGTGACTAGTGCGGTTCTGAACTCCAGTGGAAAGCACTGAGTACTTGATTGCAGCAGCCTGGCATGAGGAGGGGGCTCCCTGCCAGAGAGACTGCTTAGGATGGATACAAAGAAACTAAAGGTACTTGCACACTGCCTTAGACTGCTTAAGATGGATACAAAGAAACTAAAGAAACTTGTGCACCTGGAAGGTGGGATGGGAAGAAGAGAGAACACAAACAGAGCCCGCTGATTTTTAAATTCCAAAGGACTAGATGAAATTCACTACCCCAACTCCAGGGTGCCCAGGAAATTTGTTCAATAAATGCTTAAGTATATGATATGAAATCTGGAAAACTGAAGTGGAATGGGAAACTAGGGTTCCATCAAATGAAAATAAGCAAATTTAAAAGGAAGAAAAGTTGGCAGAGAGCTGAGTTTAAAACTCAGACTGTGGTTAAAACGCAGGATAAAACGTGGTTCAAAGTGCACAAGGAAAGTGAGTGGAGAGGAGGCCTGGCCTCTCGGCCTCAGTTATGGAAACACTGCTAACCTTTTATGTCATATTTGCATGTGACAAGCAGACTAAAGTATGAACTGTGCCTTTGACAGGTTACATCTGCTCTGGGATTTGCTGAATGTCACCTGAAGGCCCCTGTGTCTGCTTCAGAGAGCTCCTGTTGAATGACAAAGACGCTAAGAACAGTAAGTCCAGGTGGGAAAAGCCTGTGAGACCTTGCCATCTGCCATTAAAACAGAAAAGTAGCAAGGTATGAGTTGTACTCCCAGAATTCACAGTTAACTACCGGCCCCCACTACATTTCACACACTGATGCCACACAAATGTACACACCACAATACACACACACATATGCTATGTACACACACATACACATATAAATACACACCACACATATACACACAAAATTTACACACACCATACATACACACATGCACAAACACACAAACAAAAACACATACCACAAATACACACATAAATACACACCACACATATACACACAACACACACCATACATACACACATACACAAACAAAAAATACACACCACAAATACCCACAAATACCACCCAAACAGGTACATACCACACACACATCACATATACACACAAACACAGACATACCTCACAGGCACACATATGTACATACATACATACATACATACATACATACATACAGATACACACCAGAAGAAGAAAAATTATATTATAGTATACAATAATATGTTAACAATATATCTTGAAACATTAATACCACAGTAAAAAACTGAGTTTGAGTGACCTCAGTTCTTATGTTCCTTCTTCAGTTATGAAACAATATCTGAAACATGGAAAATGCAGAAGGCTCATAAATACAAAGCTACTTATTGTTCTACTGTCAGTGTGGTAACAAACTTACAGAG
This sequence comes from Rhabdomys pumilio, assembly GCA_030674055.1. Classification (NCBI taxonomy): domain Eukaryota; kingdom Metazoa; phylum Chordata; class Mammalia; order Rodentia; family Muridae; genus Rhabdomys; species Rhabdomys pumilio. Next base: position 34,325,722 of record JANHMN010000020.1, read on the forward strand.
TCAGTGTCTACTTAGTTGCTATATCCCTATATGTGAACTGTCTATGATATAGTCTTATGTTACTAGTATTCCCTGCACACTGGAGTGCCTGTGCACTCTCAGAAATTGTCTTGAATGCTCTATTTTGAACCACTGTTGAAAACTTTGAAGCTTTTTACTCTAGAAATTTGGGCAACATGATCCTGGCATATATATGAGAGAATAAGGAAGGGAAAGGGGAAAAGGAGAGAGAGAAGAAGGGATGGAGCGAGGGAGGGAGAAGGAGAGGAAGAGAAGGAGAAAGACTGTTAATGTTTCAGTGCACAAAATAAAGACAAATGCATTGGTAAGTTAATAGGCAGAACTGACAGTTGTTTCCAGCATGCAGGTTTGTTTCTTATCTTCCCTAGAGAACTTTCTTCCTGCAGCCTAGGCCCTGTGTCCTAGCCTTTCTTCTCTCCTATATTTTTCCTCCTATTAAATTGCTGTGATTTGGATTATTAGTTTTCTTTGATGAAGGTACTTTTACCCTAAATGTTACCTCTTTAAGATGTTCCCATCAATAATTTTTATTTCTAACTATAAAATGAAAGCTGAGTTTTGTATAGAGTTGCATTTCCATGCCATATAGTGAGAGAGGATAACTATAAAAGCCTCAAAAAATAGATTAGTTTCGGATTTGAAGCTACCTGAAAATGATAAGCTCAAAACAAAATTAGATCGTCAGGTTTCCACCTTCTGTCCTTTCATCCCCCAATCTCAGCAGTCAGTTTTCCATCCTCTACCCAAGAATGCAAAGGTGAGCTTGACCCAGGGCCACGTCTTGCTGTTCTGGCTTCTCCACCAAGAGCAGCCCTGGGGGTCTCTTACATCCACTTAAGAAGCTTTTATCCCACTACCACTGTTTCCCAGTGCATTTTCTTCCTGGTTTAATATATTGGGATTATGCTTCTTAGCATGTGTTACTGCTAATAACTTGTTAATGGTGAATAAGAAGAGAAGAAGGAAGAGGAGGAAGAAGAAGAGGAGAAAAAAGATAAGGAGGAGGAAGAAGACAAGGAGGAGGAAGAGGAAGAAGTGAAGGAAGGAGAAGAAGAAAAAGAGGAAGAAAAAGAAGAGGAAGGGAAAGGGGAAGAGGAAAAAGAGATGGACTTACTTGGAGGTTGGGCAGGAACACATTACATGTGTGACCGCTGCTAGCATCTGTGGCAACATCTAGGAGGGTTCTGTCAGTTCTGCATCACGGTAACTAATACTCAAGATAAGCAATTTATTTTTAAATATGTACACATTTATTTTCGTCTCATGGGAAGTTGTTCCCCATTAGGAAGTGGGGTTTGTGGTGAGGAAACAGAACTGGAAGGTGGCGCACAGCATTGCATCTCATGGCCAAGAAGAAAACCAAGAAAGACAAAGCAACAGTAAAAAACACCAAACTAGCATAAACATTGCAAAAATAGTGGGAAAGATCGGCTTAAAGACTAGAGGATGGCCGGGTGGTGGTGGCACACGTCTTTAATCCCAGCACTTGGGAGGCAGAGACAGGTGGATTTCTGAGTTCAAGGCCAGCCTGGTCTACAGAGTGAGTTCCAGGACAGCCAGGGCTACACAGAGAAACCCTGTCTCAAAAAAAAAAAAAAAGACTAGAGGATGGAAAGAGAGGAGAAGGGCAGTGGATGTGAAGAGACAGAAGTAGACCAAACAGTGGACCACACCAGGGAGGTTATTACAGTGCCACATCCAAGGATTAAGATGTGTGGACTTGGTGTGACCACATTGTTTAACAAAATACCGATGGTTCCCATTTGGCTAATAATTTTAAAACTTTGTAGTGTTGCAAATGAATGTCTATGCTATTATCTGGGTTTTGCTTCCCATACTCAGCATCCACCAAATTATGCAGCATACTGGGCATTTTATTATAAAGTGGATTTTCTGTGACATCATGTCATCCAACCGTAGGCTACAGTAAATACTCTGTGTAGTTTAAGGAAGAGTATGCCAAGCCGTCTGGGAGGTTAAAAGTATAAAATACACTTTGAGGTTATATTTTTGATGGTTTAATAGGCTATCACTTGCTATAAACAGAAAGGCATCTGAAGTGCCTTGGAAAACATGCTAGAGAGAAACAGGCACACAGATGCTAATGACAAAAAGACTATGGCTTTTTTAGATGAAGTTTGGCTGCTTCATCTAAAAAAATAGTGCCAATATGACCAGAATTTTTACTTTCCAAAACCATTCCATGGAAGCATAACAGCCAGAACAGCAAAAACAAAACCCCGTAGCCGACTCAGTGATACGGAAGTCCTAAACTGCATCTCTCTGAACCAAATATGTGTCTTTTAAATACTTGCAGGTTGCATAAATCATTAGTTATATTAGGGCGTGAATGGTTCTCATAATGTGTTACAGAAGACAAAAAGAAGGCTGAGGGCCTCCTGTTACTACCAAGAGACAGAGAAATGAAAGTCATCAAAGCTGTCACCACAAAGCTTGGAAGGTCAGTCTGGGAGGAGCACCCGAAACTGGTGGGGGTCTCTGACTCTAGTGTGTGGGTGGACATAGAGAATCATGTGATCTGGGGTAGCCTGAGCATAACAGACACTGAAAAGGGACTCTCAGCACACATCTCCTCTAGCCAACCTCCACGTTAAGGAATAACTGCTGGAGCTAGAATCAAAACAGAGCAGGAAAACAGCTTGGGGGCAAACAGACAAGGTGAAAAGCTAGGTAGATGTGGAGGGAGAAGAGAGACACCAGGAAGCATGAGGGGAAAGAGGCTATGGAGGAGGATCCTTAGCCATGGGGACACATCCATGGATACATCCATGGGCACCATCAAAGTCTAGACAAACTACTGCACTTTCTTCCTATACCCGTACCAATGATAAAGTTGAGTCCATGAACCTAAACACGGTAAGAGATAAATAGTAATAATAAACCAAAATGCAGCAATATATGCTCACATTATTTTTCTCTCTCTCTCTCTCTCCTTCTTTTTCTGCTGACACAAAGCAAGTAGATTATACAGCATGAATAACCTATAACCTATGGTAAAAGATGACTCATGTCCCTGGTTGGATGGAGTCAGGCAACACAAAGGATCGATTTTAATTATAGGGCTTAGAAATAATACCTCATTTTAAACTTAGGAAATGTATTTTTGGGAATTTTCCACTTAATGTTGCTGGCCTATGTTTGACTAAGGGTAACTGAACCAACAGGAAAATGAGTCACAGATAAAGGGAGGCTACTGTGTTTGTAAACATGCCCTAATAAGAGAAGAGACAGACATAGGTCTCAGCCGCCGACTGTGGTGACAGCTCTCACATAGTGAAAGGCCAGGAGCGGGTGTATATACAGAGCTATGGATCTGTGTAGACAGCCACTCTGTCTCTTTACAGAAGCAAGCAACAGTGATGCATTCAAAACTGTTACCCATGACCTCACCTGTTTTCAAAAACTTAATTTTCAGGTTGCCTAATATAAAGTCAAACCTACCACGTTAAGTTATCATACGGGTGCTATGTATGCCTGAAACAATAATACATACTCACTTTCCTAGGCAGACAATGGTCTGTAAAATACGCTATCGCTTATATAATGAGGGAGAATGAAACATACAGATAGAAAATAATGTTATATAGCAATATATTAATATGTTAGTAGAAAGGTGTCACAGCATTTAAAAATAAAACTGTACCTTCGGGCATAGGAAGAAGCCAGAATAAATAAGAGAAAGATAAGCACCAGATTCACCTTGTAAATTTTAACTTCGAGTCACATAAAGCTTCACATCATCATAAAGCAAAATTAAATTGGAAACAATCTTTAAGCAACAGTAAAATGAGAGCATTGTGCCTGTCTGTCCAGTAGGTGGCGCAGCAAGGCTAAGAGGAGGATGCCAACGGACTTCAAATCACAGGCGACATCCTTATCACAGGCTCACTATGCTTAGGCTAAACACGCTGCAAGCAATTGTGAACTGACTGTTATCGTTATCCCCTTCGGGTGTCTCAGGATCTACTCTCACGGTGGTGTGTGTGTGTGTGTGTGTGTGTGTGTGTGTGTGTGTGTGTGTGTGTCTCCAAGTGAGTAGACATCATCAGAACACTGAAAATTGACAAACGACAAAGGAATACAGATTTAAAAAGCAATTCTGCACTTGAGCCTGAGTAAGACATACTAATCAATTCATGAAGGTCGTTTTATTAGATGTTTCCCATTTTATGTCCTCAGAAAGATTTAGAAGGTGCTTAGACCCTCACAATGAGACCATGGTCTCTGCCCCATGCCAGGCCTGATATGGGTTCCTGGAAGAGAGATGGATTCAGTCTGAGGGGGCAGGAATTTAAACTCTTCTTACCCATACCACAGATATTATATATGTCTAACTATCCCACGGCAAAATGATATTCACCGTCAAGTAAGAATACATAGATAACTGTTTGGTGTTGCAAACAGGTTTAAATATTCACTCACATTGCAACAACATAAGAGACCACTAGGGGGCAGTGCTGCCAGCTCAGCACTCTGGGAATTGGAAAGTGGTCTATGGGTTGTGGTAACATTTCTCTTGCTGACTTCTGAAGTTTGCTCAAATTCTGAACTAGCTCATAATCTTTTTCTCGAAATACCCTTTAACTATTCCTCCTGCCTCCTCCCCAGCCAAAAAAAGAGGAAAATTGGACATGGTTAAAAATAATAATAATAAATTTTTTAAAAGGTAGCGATTTCTAACTTGTGCAGAAAAAGCATCTAGTTGAAGCTGCATCTTCTTCAAACTCAGTCTTTTTTCAAATGCTTCTCCCGGCATCTCAGCAACTCTGTCACTTCTGATATCATCTAGTAGTTTCTATATTCAGCCTTCAGTTTTCTTTCTCTCCATTCTTAGTACAACATAACTCAGTTTAATTCCAATTCAAAAAAATACGTTAAATAATAAGTTTGGATACTATCCCGCTGTTCATTAAAAAAGGGGGGGACAAAACTAAAATGTCAAAACTAAAGAACAAAGCTATAGAAACTTAATTGCATTTTCTAAAATTATATTTTGCCAGGTTTTTGTTGTTGTTTGTTGGTTGGGTTTGGGGGTGGGTATATTTTATTTGTTTTTACTGTTTTGTTTTTTTTAAGACAGTATTTCACAATGTAAAATACAGCCTCTGTATTTTCAGCGTTCTGATGATGTCTACACACTTGGCTGTACACACACCACTGTGAGAGTAGAACCTGAGACACTCAAGGGGAATAATGATAGCAGTCAGCTCCAGCTCATCCATCTTCCTGGCTCAGCATCCCAAGTGCCAGAACTATGAAAGCAATACCTCCCTTCTCTGGTTCATAGTTCACTTTAAAAGCGCACTGGTCTGTCAACAGTGATTTTGTGGTAGATCGTGTAGAGTTGGTCACAGACCATAGGTAATTCATATGTGGTCATGACGTCAGCATTTTATGCCCAGCTCAGAATCCAGAGCCTTAGTATGCAATGACTTTTCTAATAGACAAGCAACAACAGGTTTTTTTTTAAGTAGACTCTCAGAGTACCACACGAGCTGGATTCTGAACTCCTCTCTGACCTACTTAAATTCTAATTCTTCATTCCACACAGTTCTAGTGATTTATTTCCCGAAGTCTGTTTGGAATGTGTCATTAGCAGCAGGCGGTGGGGGTGATTATGAAAATACGTGATTAATATGATTAATCCTGCCTGGTTCTGATTCATTTGCTCAGGTCTTTTGTACCTGGAATTTCTATAGCCTAATCTCTTGGTATTTTATACATAATAAGTGGCTTGCGATTTGGATGCATGTTTGTGTGACTCAAAATTTCAACTCATTGTGGATTCTATCAGGTTTGAGATAACTTTGGTTCCACCATATCAGCCAGAGTTGTGGGGAAAGAAGTTACCACTCACAAGAAGGCTGCAATGAATTTAAACCAGGGCCTATCTTCACAGCAGTGAACAGGCTGGAAAGAAAGTAATGGGAGAGGCTGGAATGCACAGCACTGTGTCCAGTAGGAAGCTGTCACTACCATGGGCCTAAAGGGACAGCCAAGAAGATGGCTAGTTCTTTAAGAAGCACAGCTGTGGTGTCCTCAGGAGCTACTGTTCTAGATGGAACCACAATCCGCTGACAGAATACCAAGATGAGGAAGAACAGAGGCAGGAACACCCATACCTTCCTCCTTCCCTGCTCTACTTCAGAGACAGCCTAACCTTAGCCACCCAGAGAAAGAAGGGGACAGGAACCCAGGTGGTGGCTATAGTCATGGAGAGTCACAGACCCTAGAAGCTGGAGATCACCCCTAGGGGTTTCCGAATGTGTGTCTATTTGATTCACAAATTCCTCCCCAAATTCAAGGGAAGGGCCCCTTTAAGGAAGTCTTTCCTTAGAAAAGCTAGGCTTTATGTTCCCTGCATCATGTCTGATGGCTTTTGAATAGTTCAGTGGGAGACATCTGCTATTGCATAAAAAAATGTGGAGTTTATTCTTAACATCACCTGACAAACTTCTAAATGGGTTCAGCATCCCTGATACTAGAGAGCTCAGGCAAAGATCCAGGGAAAAGGGATACAGGTTTGCTCTCTCCGCCTTGCTGAATTAGTCAGCCCAGCCTGGGCCACTGCAGTCCTGCCTTCTTATGTGGTTAATTCAGCTTTTGGTTTTCTAGTGCAAAGCTTCTTACCATTTTCATCAATTATTAGTCTTATGATCTCATTGCTTCCCGATTCCCTTTCTGAATTTTCACTGAAAGGATTTGTGAAAAGCAAGCCTGACCTTTTCGTCCTAACCAAGCTATCATTAAAGATGTTGTACCAAGAAAGCAAAGGATTAAAATCCTCCGATTAAAAAAATGCATGCTATTCTAAAGTTTATGAAGTAGATAGAAACGTGATACGTTGTTGCCTGTGCCCTGGGCTACCTGTTGCTCAACCCTACCTACCCTTGGGGTTGGAAGTGAGGTGGTCAGGAGTCAAAGACACAGACACCAGGAGCAGGTGAGAAACACAGCAGCAAGCTCATCTGAACACTACCGCAAGCGCCTTTAATACCCTGCACCTGCGCCCCATTGGTCCCAAGAAAGCTTCGCTTCTAAACGGCAGTTCCTGATTGGCTGGCATTGTCTGCGCCAGCAATCCTTGGTCCCTCAGGCAGTCCTCAGTTAGGTTCGCCTGCTTTTTGTGGCTTTGAGCCCTGGCATTTACAGACACACACACACACACACACACACACACACACACACACACACACACACAGTTCCTGCTACAATACTGTCTCTTGTCTAAGAACCTCTTGACTCAAGACCAGTCTGACTTTTTCCAGGCACCTCTCCTTCTCTGCCTGAATGGGTAGTTCGTAACCAAGTGGCTGGTGGGCAGGGATGGGCTTCTACGTGGGAACCACCCTCAAGGGCTGTCTTTTCATCTGCTTGCATCTCCCAGATAGGCCACTAATAGGGTTGAGAACAAATGAAATGGATTCTTCCAGATAAATGAAGAAAAATCCAACCTGTGGGAAACCCGTGTGGCTCTCTTTACCCAACCCAATCCAAACTAACTTCATTACCTTTGAACTGCTTTGGTCAGAATTAGAACTGAATTTCATTACTTGCACGGGGAATTTATTTAGCATGATTGAATTCTCTTGTGAAATGCGAGCTACGGTATGATTTCTTTCATTTCTATAAATGAGGGTTTTAAAGCTTTTATGGGGAACATTATTACCTTGAAAATCATCATGCCACGCGGTGGTGGCGCACGTCTTTGATCCCAGCACTTGGGAGGCAAAGGCAGGTGGATTTCTGAGTTCGAGGCCAGCCTGGTCTACAGAGTGAGTTCCAGGACAGCCAGGGCTACACAGAGAAACCCTGTCTCGAAAAACCAAAAAAGAAAAAAGAAAGAACGATCATGATTTGAGGAAAGTTTAATCCTTTCATTATTTTTGTGCTTCTTACCAATATTGATATTTTTAGTTCAATTGTTTTTTTTTTCAGATTGTACAAGTTAAAAATCAGTGACAGTTGAAATAAATTTGTGAACTTTAATTCATTTTTGACTTTTAAAAAAAAGTTATAGTGGTGGCAACAGTCTTTAATCCCAGAGGATGCCACTGAGTTCTCTGAGTTCAAGATAAATTTGGTCTACACAGTGAGTTCCAGGACACCCAGGACTACATGTCTTCATAAACCAAAACCCCAAAAAATTCTTAAAAGGAGAATGGTGAAGACAAAATCCCATCAGCAGCACAGAGGAGTGGAGCAGGGCACAAAGCCCCACACTACACAAGACACTGTTTGCCGTTGATACCTGCTGGGAAAGGGGAAACCCGTTTTCTCCAATGGGGTACCACTGAATATTTTAGCCTTGATCCAGGGAGACTTTGTATTCAGGACTGGCCAGCACAAAAACAGACTCAATTTTTTTTGTTTACTTTTGTTGTTGTTGTTGCTGTTTTGTTTGTTTTTCATTTTTGTGTGTGTGCGTGTTTAGTTTCTTAGTTTTTGTTGTTTCCAGAGGCAGAGACAGAGACAGAGACAGAGACAGAGACAGAGACAGAGACAGAG
>JANHMN010000020.1:34334281-34349355 GCA_030674055.1 Rhabdomys pumilio
CAGAGACAGAGACAGAGACAGAGACAGAGACAGAGACAGAGACAGAGACAGAGACAGAGACAGAGACAGAGACAGAGAAGAAGATAGCATGAAGTTGGGTGAGTAGGATGTGAGAGGAGTTAGGGGTGGAGAAAGAACACAAATCTTAGCCAATAAATGAAACAATGACAACAAAAAGCTGAGGAGATAGCTCATTGAGTACGCACTCGCCACCAAGCCTAATGACCTGACTTCTCTCCCCAGAATCCACATGATGGAGACAAAGAATTAACTCTATAGACTGCCCTAAGACCTCTATGTGTATGTAGTGGCATGCATGTGCACAAACACGCGCACGTGCACACACACACAACACGCACACGCACATGCACACGCGTGCGCTCGCACACACACACACACACACACACACACACATTCATGCATGCACACACACAATAATTTTAAAAACTTAAATAAAAGAGAGGAGGCCAGTACGAGCAAACTAGTATAAGAGAACAAACCAAAAAAATCAGGAGATGTTTAAGAAATCTTTAAGGGCTATGGAAAGAAACCATAAAGAATAAAAGGATCTTTCTGAGTGGCATTTTACTCATTTAGATTTCTCTTATGAATGGGGCAACCGCGTGGTGAGGGGAGCCATCAAAGAAGGGGAACACTCTGATATGAAGGCCAAGTTGAAGAAATAAAAAAGTCCTTCAATTTGTCGTTTTTAGGTATATCACCAAACAATGTATATTTAATGATCTCCAGGACAGAAATAATGTCAACCCAGCAACAAAAGGAAAGAGTTAAAGTAGTTATTATTGCGATACCCAGCGGTGCTACAGCAAATGTTGCACACAGCACAGTTTCCTGTTTATCAGTAAAAGGGTCGGAGGAGTTACTAGTCTCAGTCCTGTGGGTAGGTGGGATGTTAACATATTAAAGCAGGAATGTGTGACAAGGACACTGTGTGTTTCCAGCCCCCTCAACATTATCCTATGTAGAGTGCCTACCAGAAATGGTCTCCTTGATTCCAGGCCACGAGGTAGAAATTCTCCAGAAGAGACTCCAGGAGCCCTCTGTCTTCACCACTGACCCCGAGAGTAGGCGGGGCCTCCTCGGTATGCACCACTGAGTAGGCGGAGCCGCCTGTGTCCTCTGTGATGTGGTTTCCAGGACCCCACCCCCAGATTCTCATTACTCCCACTGGGTCATGTCTCGAATTCCAGATGAAGCATGCACATGAGCAGGGGCTTTGACTCCCGTGGAAATCAACCATCTCCTTTGCTTTTACCTATTCTACTCCACTAACGAACTGCAGAGCAACGGAGACAAGCACGGGCAAATACCTAAGAATTGTACTTACTTATAATCCTCCCACTGATTTAAAAGCCATTCAAGCTCAGAATGGGCTAGCGCTTTAAAGTAACAGGGAATGAGGTGGGGGGCTTGAAGGGGGCGTCTCCTGTGGGAGAAAGTGTTTTGGGTTTTTTAGTTAAAATCAGAACTTTAGCAAGTTGATGTTTGCTTTTGAAGTGAGTAAAATAAAAGAGGCAAAGTCTAGGATGGATGATGAATCTGGCAGAGCTCGCATAGCCAGTCCACTTACCTTGTTTGAATTTATTTCTCATCCATGACAATCCATCTGCCCACCCTGAGAGAGTGGTCATGCTCAGGGAATTTTGCTCCTCTTACACTGGCGCCCAGCTCCTGGAAACTGCACTAGGGAGCTCTAGTCCAGCCCCAGGGGCATACAAGAATCAGCAAAGTCCCTCCAGATAAAGGAATCCCAGGGACTCCTCTCCCCTCCATACCGTTCTGCACCCTCAAGTTTCTGTTTGCCAGCTCCTGTGGACTCACTGAGACACAGCTGCATTCTCCACCATCTAAGCTGGGTGTGGCCAGACACTCCTCTCCCACCCAGAGGGACACAGATAGGACCATGGTAGACAGAAGCATCAGCAGATGCTGAGAGAGGGACTCATGGTACAAGAGATGCTGGGCAGAATGGCAGACACAGACATGGACCTGTCACCTCTTCCACAGACACAGGAAAAGGACACTGAAGAATATTGTCCTTAGTTTTGTACCAGAGTTTTATTCCAGCTAACCAGTGGCAGTCATGTGATATTCAGAAAATGTCTACACAGAGTTATAATTACCCAAGCCCAGGCCCACATTGAATACTGAAAATAAACAGACAAAAGGTAGAGACCATAGAGAAAGTATGCGTGCACTTTGCTACTGAGGCTAAATTTTTAGCATAAAATCCAAAGTTAAAGGCAAAATGTTCCACAAAGTACGCTTTGAAACTCGTAATTAGGGTACAGAGGAAGGACAGTGTAGTGACATTTCATTAAACAATCACTATATGAATATTAGTTTTGAATGAGTTATAAATTGAAATGTTGTGAAGAAAAATGGCGAAGGTAAAAAGAAATAAGTCTGGATGTACTCTTCTTCAGATTGTAACAACTGCAACGATGATTAAATCGTGTCAGAGTGTTATCCAGTGGGTTAAGTAAATATATAAATACGTATAAGTAAATAAAGAATGTATATAGTAAAGCATTCCTACAATGCCTAACTTGGAGTAGGGCCAATGGAATTTATTTGATATTGTTCTATACATCCCATTTTTTATAATTATGGTTATAATTGGATTTTAAGTTTTTAAAATAAAGTGAAAAATGAGCACTCTTTTAAGCCTGTATTTTTTTCCAATTTTTTTGAGTTTATTTTTTAAAGCAAAAAAAAAAAAAAAAAAAAAAACTATTTCCAAAATCATTCCTATAAAAGCACAGTGTGGGCTTGAAGGGGTAGGCAGGCAGATGCTAAACTGCAGCTCAGCCCGTAGGGTCTGGGCTTCTACTTAAAACCAACCTTCTATGGAGATGACTCTGGCAGCCAGACTGAAAGTCAAGCTGCTGTTTTTCACAGACAAAGAACAGTAACGTCCTAGGCGCCCTTGTTGTCAAAGCTAACACTTTCACACTGCTGTGAGATAACTGACTTAGTTATTGTAACCACAACACAGTAGCCAGTAACCAGTCAGGATGAGTGCACAAACGTGGCCGGGTCCGGGTGAGCCATGCTGGGCTCTGGAAGGAATCCTCTACGTGTTAACTCACAGTGTGTGTTTATGGGAATTGGGTGCTGTGCTGACAGAGGTGAGAGCCACACGAGTTAGAACAATAGGTAAACACCAGTGGGAATAGAAGTTATTTTAACAGGCGATGAATTCAGCAAGCCACAGTCTTATGGATGGGTAGACTTATAGGACTGCAGACCTCCAGCACTGATCCTTCCGTGGCCTCTGCTGGTTCTGCCTTCAAAAAAAAATAGAGAGATGGAGATTGTAGAGTGAGGGGCTCTTGTTGTTGTTGTTGTTGTTGTTGTTGTTGTTGTTGTTGTTCTGTCTTGAAAATTCCTCTCTTGAAATAGAGGACTCTTTGGGGAAAGGCCCTTGGCTGTTTTGTTCTTGACAGGATAATGGGCTGTGAAGAAGTCCATGATACTGACATTAATTATGGTCTTGGTTGTTCTTTCATCAGTTTGTATTCTGTTATAGATTTAGTCAAGTATTCAGCTTCACCAGCAGACCTAAGCTCTTTTCCCCCCATTTATGGAAATAAGTCTTGTATGAACTCAGGTACTAGACAATGCTTATTTTCTCCTCTGATTATTAAGCATGCATATTATATATCTACTGTGTTCATATATCTAATTGAACATCATTTGATATAAAAAAAAAAAGTCTGTATTCAAAAGAGCCCTGGTCTTGTCTTGAAGACTAATATCAAAAGCTGAGTCTGTGGCTCATTCAGGAGGTAGACACGAGAGGATTGTAAGGTTAAGGCTGCAAGGAAAGACTCTGTTTCAAAAGAAGCAAAATAAAAATTGAAATTAAGGTAACAGCATAATGACCTCACAAAAGTAAATTCAAGAGATTTGTTGTTCACATATGAAGACCACAATTAATGATGACATACTGTACGCTTAAAAGATGGGAAGAAAACAGATGTTAAATATGTGAGATACGCCTACACTAGCTAACTTCATTTAGCCAACCCATAATACCTAACATATTCCAAAATAGAGAATATACCATAAATATGTGTACTTTTTGGTTGCCAATTAAAAATAAGCAATTTTTAAAGTAGTGAGAAAGTAGATAAAATTAAGCACTTGACATATAATCTGGACCCAAAAGTGAGAACTAGGAGTAAAAAAATTGATGCACTCTTGTTTTCCAGCGAAAAGTAAGAAAGGTGCTTGGCAGCACACACATGCAATGCACAGCTCCTGATCCTGCCTCCCCTGCACACACAAGACCCTCACAATGCACAAAAGTATCCTGGAGAGATGAGAGGTTACCTCGTTTCCACAGAGACCACCATGGTGCCCATAAGCACTCCCAAGCCTTGTTCCTCAGGCTAGCTCCCAACCTGCTGTTGTAAATTTGTCAAAGCCCTTCCTCGCTGCCTGATAGCCTCAGTAATCGGTAGGATGGTGACTAGTCAGTGCACTTAACCACTAAGCCAACTCTCCAACCCTTTCCCCTATTTTGGAACTTGAAAGCCTGGTGGAATTTCCTTGGAGGCTGTATCTGTGTCTTGCCCTGGCCTCTTGCTATATTCCCTTTACCCTGTTTCTTGTCCACCACGTGGTGAAGAGCCTCTGCCACATGTTCCTGCCACAGTGATGTGTTTTGCCCAAGAACATGGGTCTTAGCAACCATTGACTGGGCTTTCTGAAACCATGAGCCATAACAAACCTTTTTCTTCTTTTGAAGGTTTTCTGTCAGGTATTCTGTCACAGCATAAGAGCTAACTAACACAGATGTCACGAAAATGCCTTCTGCAGCTTCAGTTATGAAGAAAGAGCCACCCACCTTCTGTAGTGTGAAGGCCAGAGAGGCTTTCCTCAAACCTTCTCCTACCCAGCATTAGTTTTTTTTTTTTTCTGTTGCTGTCATGAAACACCATGACCAAAGGCAACTTGTAGAAGCAAGAGTTCATTCTGACTCATAGATCCAGAGGGATAAGAGGTCATTATGGCAGGACGCCTGGCAACAAGCCACAAGGTTGGTGGTGGGAACCGGAAGCTGAGAAGTCGCACTCTCAAATGTGGGTGTAAAGCAGGGAGAGTGAACAGGACGTGGGACAAGACTGTGAACACCCAAAGCCCAGAGACAAACTTCCTCCAGTAAAGCTCCACCTCCCAGAGATTCTGCAGCCTCTACAGCCTCCCTGAATAGCATCACCTACTGGGAACCAAGTGTTCACACACCAACCTAACCAGTTAAGACATTATTAAACTGCTGCATGCGCCAAAGGTGCTCCCCAGCCCTTCGGGAAAGCTAAGCCTTTGCCACAGCTAAGCACTGTGCTGTATAGTGGTACTGGAGAATTGTTCCTCAAAAAACAAATTCATTAGAACTCGCTAGTACAGGATCTGCATAGAGTCACTTACTAAGCAGTTTTCCTGATGAGTCTTAACATTCTTACATACATCCCGAGCACTTTTGTCACTGTGGTGTGTGCCAGAGCCAAAGTCAATATGATTTCATTTAATTGCTGCCTGACTAAGGAGACAGAATATAGAGAATAAGTCAACATGAGAACTAGAAAGAAAGCATGTCTATAAATGGATGCATACAGTAGAGTTATATTCCAGCTTATTTGAAAACTGGTCAGTGATATATTTTTACTATACACATTCAGGTGTTGCATTCACAGTATGCCAAGTGTGTCATGCATGCGCTCACACAAAAATTAACAATGTGAGGTATATGATGTTTTTAAAGAGACCTTTATAAATACAAATTATGCCTCTGAAAGCAAAAAACCTGTGTATTGCAGGACGTTCTTATTAGCTGGACATTGTAAAATGATCCGAGGTGATTTGTTACAGGAAGCCCATTAGAGATAACCACTCAGGCACAGTTTATACTGAATTGAAAGTCTTTATTCCATCAGCTGGGATTACATTCAAGTTTTGAGACATAAGTGTAGTGACATGCATTAAGACCAAGAGCTTTTTAAAATCAAAACTTCAGGCTGGTATCTTCCTGGGCAGCTCCAGGAAGACATCTGCACAAGCAAGCAGAATAACAGAATCTAGAAGTTAGCCAGAGCATCGTGGCCTCAGGTCCTAGAATAGAGCTGGGTAATTTTCCATGGGAATCTCCATCAAAATCAGATTCCAGCTAAGCCTGGAATGGCTCCAGCAAAAACACAAGATGGAGGAGCTTCTGCACTGTCCTGCCCAGTCAGAGTTGCTGATCTTCTGATGAGAAACTGGGGAAAATGGCTTTGCTTAGTCACCTCAGAGAGGACTATCATGTAGAACTCTGTGGCTATTTAAAAGCCTAGTTCTAATTTTATTTGGGGGGGGGTCCCTCAAAATCTATGACTGCCAATCTTAGAGATTATGAATTTTACAATGCCTGTTAATAAAGGTTTTCACAGACTGATTAATGACAAAAACCTCCGGAAGGATTTGCCAGGTTTAATTTTTATTGCTCTTTCAAAGAGAAAGGTTTCCTAAACTTGTAACCCTGAGACTCTCCAAAGCAATCAGCCAGGGATTTTCTGTGAGTGTTCCAGTAATAACTTACCTTATCCTCAGTGAGACTCACCTTGCTGAAGAGCAAGTCTTAAAAACAAGCTCAAGAGAAATAACATTTTCAAAATGCAATCTGTAATGTCCTCATGGTGGATCAGATAGCAACCGTTATAGAAACAACAATTCAGCCGGGTGGTGGTGGCGCACGCCTTTAATCCCAGCACTTGGGAGGCAGAGGCAGGCGGATTTCTGACTTCGAGGCCAGCCTGGTCTACAGAGTGAGTTCCAGGATAGCCAGGACTACACAGAGAAAACCTGTCTTGAAAAAAAACAAAAAAAAAAGAGAAAAGAAAACCACCCCCCCCAAAAAAGAAACAACAATTCAGAGAAAGTAAAAGAAGTAAATAAGCAAAATTTTAAATTTGTATACATTTACATAATATATGTTTTCCTACAGGTGGGATGTAAAATATTACTTACTGTCAGGAGTAGTCCAACAGAAATGTTATGTGATAATTTAAGGCAAAGCATTTCTTTCGAGACTAAGGTGGAATTTCTGTGGATTCAAGGCCAGGCTGGACTACAGAGTGAGATTCTCTCTTTACAAAAGATCAGCTCTTGAATCTCAGTTCAAATTGAAGAAAAAAAATGTGTATTTTAATATAAATAATAACAAAATATTGTTGATATGGTTTAATTTTCAGATAACGTTGGTACTCTGTCTTAGACATGAGTGATCACTAACTGGAAATTGGAATAAGAACTCCTTTTTCACCATAGTAACAGGAAGTGAAGCTGATGTCCTTGGTTTGCTTTGTTTACCAGGTTTTCCGCGCCTCTCTATTTGTGTAGCCCGGCTCCCTCATCAGCTACCTGCCCCCTTACGTATTTCTAAAAAGCCATAACAGAAGCATCATTGTAAGACAGCCCTTGACTTCTGCACTTGTGGGACTGAGACCTTCTCTCTTTAGAAGGCTTTTTGTTTTTGTTCTATGATTGGTCCTCACAGCTCCAGGAAAAATTCTGGGCAGGAGTGGCTGTTGTCATTCTATTGGCTTTAGTCAAAATACTTTGCTAAAGCTCTCCGGGAGTGAGAAACCAAAGAAATCACCTGATGTATTCCATATGAGATTTAAGGCTAGAGCTACAACTAGTTAAATAAAATAAAGCCCGGTGAAATAATATTACACAAAACATGGAAGGGGAGGGATTGTGTAAGGTCAACAATATCCAACTCATTCTGAATTCTGCATTTCCACCTCTCTCTCTCTCTCTCTCTCTCTCTCTCTCTCCTTTTTGTCATGTGTTGGAGAAACTGTTTTTTCTCTTTACCTACAGCACCAAATATGAAACCTGGCACCATTATTAAGTGCTGATCAAACACACACACACACACACACACACACACACACAACACACACACACCGTAACTCAACAGACCTTCCAGCTTCCTGGCAAGCACCTTCCATGGTAAACACAGGTGGGACAACCTGAAGGCAAATTCTGGAGTCATTTTTCGTGTGTGTTCCACACATGAGAGGGCTTTACATGCACACTACATTAAAAAATAAGCAAACGTCATCTTTGGCTTGAGCTCAGTAGCTACAAGCTGGCACAAATGGACTAGCTGGCAGAAGGGATTTGGCATGCTCACTCAGGACAATATCGTCGATTTTACAGACGTCGTGGAGATTTCACTGCTAAAATATAAAGCTGAAAGACTTGCTACATCTGTGTTACTTTGGCTGGATAATTTTTAAGGAAAGATTGAGACTGTAGCTTTTGGGCAATCATTTTTCCGTTGGCATTGTCTCCATGTGAAATCTCTTATGTTGGTTTATTTTAAAGAACTCTTTCTTCCATGTGTGTCATTCTGTTTGAAGAGCAAGAACCTTGCACTCTGTCTTAGTTAGGGTTTTACTGCTGTGAAAAGAAACCATGACCAACGCAACTCTTATAAAGGCAAACATTTTTAAAAATTAATTAATTTATTTGCATTCCAAATGTTGCCTCCCTTCCCTTGTCCCCACTCCCAAAGTTCTTCACCTCATCCTTCCTCCCCTTCGACTCTGAGAGGGTGGCCCTCCCCAGACCATCCCCTTCTCTGGAGCATCAAGTCTCTACAGGATTAAGTGATTTCTATCCCATTGGGGTCAGACAAGGCAGTCAATCTTCTGATATATATGTGCCAGGGTCCTCAGACCAGCCCGTGTATGCTATTTGGTTGGTGGCTGGCTCACAGTTTCAGAGGTTTAGTCCATTATCGTCTTGGTAGAAAGCATGGCAGTATGCAGGCAGACATGTTGCTGGAGGAGTCTAGAGTTCTACATCTTGATCCACAGGTAGCCAGGAGGAGGCTTTTCCACACTGTGCTGCGCTTTAGCACATGACCTCAAAGCCTACAGTGACAGACTTCCTCCAACAAAGCCACACCTACCCCAACAGGGCTGCGCCTCCTCTTGGGCCACTCCCCAGGGGCCAAGCATTCAAACACATGAGTCTATAGGGGTCAAACCTATTCAAACCACCACACACTAACATTCTTTTTCCATGGCTGGGCTCTGTCCGCAGTGTGACGCGTTAAGCACTAACAAAGAAAAATACGCAGCAGGATGTTTTGTGAAAATCTTATAGAAGACCTTCCTGTGAGTCTCTGCCATTTTGTCGCCAAAAAGGACTGAGTATTGGCAATATTTCTTCTTGGGTGAGTGGACAGAGTAATTGACCGTTAGATTTATAACATAGCTTAGGTACTATTAAATCTGGCATGTGCATATAAAATATTTTGACCTCAAGAAGTAATCTGCTCTGCTGGTCCTCTTGTTCTTTCCAATTCCTTCATAGTAGCAAAGGAATCATAATTTTTTCCTGTATCATTAGCATTGACGATAAGATTTCTCTCCTAGAGTCTACTCCCTTGTTTCTGGCTCCTCCTCATTTCCTCACTGCCGCTCACCACCTGTGACATATAAATAAAAGTCTTTTTTTAAAAATGGAGGGAAAATGCGGTACATATTTTCTTCCAAACAAAAATCATCTACTTTTGTTACCGAGTTCTTTCTGTTGTAGACAACTATTTCCCAGTTATTTGGACTATTAACTACGTAAAGCTGGGCGGGATGCAGGCAGAAATGAAGTTCCTTTGCAAAATGCTACTTAGTTGCTATTCTGACTAGGAACCTGGTTGGTCATGACAATTCAAAGTTTAAAGAAATTTCCCTTGAGTTTCAAATTATCCCTACTTCTTCTAGATAATATTTACACACATAATTGCATGCTGGATCTCAAATTATCTTCTGTTACAACATTCTCTCTAAAAACTCATCATTTGTGTTTTGAAGAGCCACAATGAAACAGCATATTCACTATTTAAAACTTCTGGGATCATGGGTTCATGTTTGTAAATTGCTGTATTTTCACATTTTTTAAGTATATATTTACAGGAAGCCATTTCATCCAGCAAAGCTCAATAAATGCCTTTTGTGAGCAACATGACAGGGCAAGCCGGTTAAGAAGGGTGAGCAAATTCCATAGTTTCAAGAAATTCTGTCGCGTATAAATAAAACATTGAGATTAGTAGCTTCTATAAAATGTGAAATTTAGGAAAGATTTAACTCTGCCTTTTAAGATGAAAATGTTCCTTAGTATATGTAAACAAAGAAAAACACCAAGGGCCAATGAAAGGCTTAGGACACATGAGAATCGGGAGAGCAAGCAAGCCGGTGTTCCTGGTGGATCTGAGCTCAAGTTAGAATCATTTTAACGCTTTTATGTAAACATTGTCAGTGGAACAAGAGATGAAGGAACTAAGTACACTTTCTGGGTTCTCTGCAGGAAGATGCTTTGATCAGGATTGATGTCAGACAGTTTCTCCAACAACCTGTTTAGCTGTGAAGACTCTAAGTTGGTGGTAATAGTCTAAGTTAAATAGAACCTTCCAGTCAGCTGCTGGAAAATGTGCCGGGGGCTGACAAGGAAGTGCCGTGGGTGTAGAAGTTGAGTCAGGCATCTGATGTCGTTGAAAGCCACGTATTTATTCTGTGCATTTATGCTGGGACCAAGCTGCACAGTTGGGTGACTTTCTCAGAAGCCCTCAACAGCTTCACTTACATAACAGAAGTAAATAAGCTCAGAAACATTAAATTGCTCCCCTTAATATGAAGCCAGAAGTAGAATCAAATATATTTTCAGCCAGAATAATCAAGTATGGTTTTCATGGGGAGAAACAGAGCAATAAATACTGCCATTATCTCCATATTTGTATAAGGAGAGGGATGAGCTGCTGGGGGTGTAGTGAGCGTGGGTGTGACTGTGCACAGCTTCGTGGGGGTGTTTGTGTGGAGGGGTAGATCCCAGCTTCGAGTGTTGTTTCCAGAACCATCCATATTGTTTTGTTGGTTTTGTTTGTTTCAAGCTTATTAATTTATTACAGCAGCAATGAAACACCTCTCTACTGGGCGACTGTCCAGTTTTGTCGTGAATGTCTCTGGTGACCCACTATCTACTCAGGTGCCCTGTTACCTTACCCTCCAACGCTCTTTCAAACCACCACCCGCCTGTCAGTGCTCAGGCCCCAGGTTGATGAGCAAGAAGGACTGATAACAACCTTCAGCTTCAATTCTTTGGTCTCAGGGCTTTGAAGGTAGATAGTTCTCTCCCTAATTTCTCCAATTTCTTGGTGCCCACAGCATGCCCTGCGGGCAGGCCATCACCAACCAGTCTGTCTTACTAAGAAGCCTCAGCGTCCTGTGGCGCGGAGCCAGGGGTCATCTAGAATTCCGTAACAGTAGCTCATCCTAGTGCTTACGTCTATAGTTCTTTTCTACGGTGGTATGTAAAAGAAAGGTTTTCCTGCGCGTTGTTTCCTGTTTGAGAAGAGGAGTTTTGTTAACACTGTGTATTCACATTGTTTTTAAGATAAGCTCTCTCACTGGGAAGTAGAAAGTGCTGTTCAGCTAGAGCGGCCGGTGAGCTCCAGGGGCATACTGTCTCTACCCCTTGCACAGTGGGATACAAGCACAGGCCATCATGCCTGGCTTTTTATATGTGTCCCAGAGAGTGAACTCGGGTCCTCTGACTGAGTAGCAAGAACGTCGCTCTCTGTGCTGGCTTCTCAATTCTCCCTGGACATTTTATATTCTCTTTGAGTGAGTACAATTTGGAGATCAAGCCTTGTGCAAACTCTTGGGATGATGACCTGCTGCCCCATCTCAAGCAGACGCTTCTAGATTGAAGCATATACCAGAACCACCTGAGTAGCTTCTGCCAACTCCAGCCCTGCAGAATCTCAGATTCAGTAGCCTGTAGGTGGGTTCCAGGAATCCCACATCTGACAAGTTGGTCCCGGCATCACCATCTTGAAAGTCAACGCTCTAAGTGAAGTCACAGCAATGGAATAAATACCTGCAGTGCTTAAAGTCGCTGCTCATGACTGTGCCTGATCCCTGGTGATTGTACATCATCAATATCCAATAACTGCCATGAGAGATAATAATACATATCGGTATCATTACATATCGGTAAACTAATACATATTGGGCACCCTCTATAAATACTGCTGGCATTTTCTCTGAGGCAGTGTAGCCTGCCACTCTATATACAGCTTAATACAAGTGGGTTGATGCATTTCCACATCCAACTAAACATGTGTGCACACTCGTGTGTGTGTGTGTGTGTGTGTGTGTGTGTGTGTGTGACTTGAATGCACACTCATGTGTGAGTCTAGGTTAGAGTTTGACACTAGGTATCCTCATTGGTACTCTTCACTGCTTCTTGAGAAAGGGTCTCTCACTGGAACTCATAGACTTGCTTAGACCAGTTGGCCAATAAATTCAAGGAATTGCCTGTCTCTGCTCCTCAGTGCTGGCATTACAAATACATTGGTGCTGGGGACCGAGCCGAAGTTACATACATGCCCTTACCTCCTAAATTGAATAGCAATTCCTTCAGATATAAAATGCAACTGATCAAAAATATAAATCTTGGGACATTATAAAATGCCACAAAGTATGACAGTTGTCCTTCTGTGACTATAAATACACATTATATTTAGCAATATGATCCCATTTTTAGGGAGAAAAAAAAAACAACTTAGTTGCTTATGCATTGCCACCGGCTGAACCAAGACAGAGACTATGACCTCTCAATGCTTGTAAAGTCCCCAGTGACCTGAGTCTTACAAAGGCCCTTCAGCCAGTTATATTTAGATCTGCCCGATGATTCTAAGTGGTTGAGAATTATAGAAGTTCATGTGTTGGGCTGAGGCCCTACCTCAAACATACTTTAATTATAGGATTGGCAATGTTCAGCTTCATGTGTCCTCAATTTAGGCCTCAGAAAATGAGGAGGGAGAATCCATTCCTCCTAGCTGTTTACAAAACAGTCTTTTCTTCCCATTTAAGTCCCATTACTAGAGCATTAAAAGCAGTAGGAATCTCCCTTTGGCTAGGAGCTTAAGATTGAGACAACCAATGATGGCTAATTAAGTCTCCTAGTAGGTCTCCCATAAACACACAGGCCCAAAGCAATGCCTCTCTATCTTATCCTAATGGAAACAAACACAAAACCCAAGACCCCCTTGTTCTAGTGGGTTTTATTCTCTCCTCGTACTTACATGCCACCCCTTAAACACCCAAGTTTCATGTGGTATCTAGTAGGGGAATTGTCAGAAGCAGAAGAGGAAAGAGAGAATCTTCATAAGATAGTTTCAGTTGTCAACTTGACAAGATACAGATGTATCTGAGTAGGACTTCTCAGATCTAGATCTCTTTGTCCTAGGGGATGTCTGTTGTCAGTGAGGAGCCATACCAAGGAATCCTGAGCAAAAGGCAAGCTTCCCTCCCTTATCTTGATTGTCTCAAGGTATTTTGTCACACCAACAGAAAAGAAAACTAGAACACATTGATAAAGCTCCCACTGATGGGGGACTGGGGAGGATGTTCAGTTCTTAAAACACCCACTGTCTACAAATGAGGACTTCAGCTTGGTCCCCAGCACCAACGTAAAAGTTGAAAGAGGTGGTACACATGTGTAACCCTCACTGAGGAGCAGAGACAGGCGATTCCCTGGAATTTATTGGCCAGTCAGTCTAACCAAATCCATGAATTGTTTTTCTTGTATTCTTTCAACCCCCTAACACTGTATAAGAGAAAAAATGATAGAGAAAAAAGAAAAGAAATCCCTAGAAAAAAATCAAGGGTTGGAAAAGTGGGGCGACATTATTGTAGGCTACTTCCCACTGATTAGGGGTGTTGAGTTCCTTGGGACAAGTTTGATCTTCGACTTCAGGATATCTAATTTTTCCTCCTCATCCTCCTCCTCTTCTTTCTCCTCTTCTTTTTCCTCCTCTTCCTCTTCCCCCTCTTCCTCCTTCTCCTCCTCTGCTTTTTGTTCTTTGCATATGACTCTACTTAACAAACCACAACCAACAACAATCAACTAACAACTCTCACTGTCCCTTGGGCCCTAGCATTTTTATACCCTCTGAAAAGTCCCCAGAATTACAAGCATCTCTCAATCAAAGAAACTATCTGCAGCCGGCAAACCCCCACCCCCACCAGAGCTTCTGTGAAAAATAAGAAATAGCCCTGTATCCCACACCTGGGATTCAAAACAAAACCATATTTTTATAATATTTCTGTGGGTTTTTTTTTTTGAAAGAAACAAAGATTACAAAACTGTCACTACAATTGTCAGTAAAAGATACTACCTTATAACAGTGGAATAAATTAATTATTTTCCTCAAATGTTTAATGGAGCACAAACAAGCTATTTGTTTTGTAATTCCTAACAAACAAATACACAGACTCAGACTAAAACAAAATAAGCGTAGCTAAGAGAGTGAATGTTCTGGAAAATATCATGCAAATCGACGTAACATAGAAAGAAGAAGCAGTGCAGAAATGAAGGATCATAAAACCATCTGCCCACCAGGAGATTCAGAAGAAAAAACACAGGATTCTTGAGGAAGAAAAGACTAAACAAATCACACACACACACACACACACACACACACACACACACAAACAAACAAAAAAACCTGAACTGAAGGCACAATGAGGTAAAATACACATGACTTCATAAAAGGTCCCAGGCTGTACAGAAGGGCATTCACAGGTGTCTTCTCAGGGAATGAGTAGTTAGGGCAGATATTTCATCCAGTGTCAATTTGGCATGCCAGCAGTCACTGCTCAGAGGCAAGGAACAGTGACCTATGTCTAGTCCCAACTAAAACTTACTGTAAAAGTAAGGAGAGTTTTGTACAGCTTACCAAAGGCATCCTCTCCTAAACAAAACTAGGGAATTTGTTTCATCCAATGAACCCAAATAGGAGGGGCAATGTAGGCATTAAAAATGATTGCAGACAGATGTTCATAGTGCTTAATGGCTGGTGGTGTGTATATTTTTAATTCATAAAAAAATTCCAAGACATTTCCTAAAGTCAGTATGCTGGGGTATACGCTCTCTCTCTCTCTATGTGTGTGTGTGTGTGTGTGTGTGTGTGTGTGTGTGTGTGTGTGTGT
>JANHMN010000020.1:34362007-34390643 GCA_030674055.1 Rhabdomys pumilio
CCCACCCACACACATACACACATACACACACACATACTAACACTCACTCACTCACACACACATACACTCACACACACACTCTCACACACACACTCACACATACACACTCACACATACACTCACACACACTCATACACACACATACACTCATACTCACTAACACACTCATACACACACACACACACACACACACACACACACACGTTTGTTTTTAAGATGTGGCCTCTCTGCCTCAGGTTCTTCATGAAGTGGAATGTCTGTAACACTCAGAGGGATGTCTTTAGTTTATTTTGTGTTGCTGTAATAGAATGCCAAAAGCTGGCTAATTTATAGTAATATTGTTATACCAATTTATTATACATTTGAATAAGTTATAAACACGTGTTTATAATTATATATGAATATTTAACACATTTTAATTATATATTCATACATATTTCATGTTCTGGAAGATAGGAAGTCTGATCTGAAGATGCCAGCATCAAGGCTGGAGAGCCGCCTGAGCAGTTACCCGTACTTCTGGCTCTTGCAGAGGACCTGAGTTTGTTTCTCCAGCACCCACCTGCAACAGCTCACAACCCCTGGTAACTCCAGCTCCAGGGGGTTCAAGCCTTCTGGCTTCAACAGGCACTTGCACCCATGGGTACAAGTTACCCCTGCCCCTCTAAACACAAATATACATTACTAAAATAAAAAAAAAATGAATATTGAAAATGCCAGCATATGACAGAAGCCTTCTTTGTGCGTTATCCCGTGACCGAAGGCAACAGGGGAGAAGCATGAATAAACAGCATAAGGCCAAACTCCCTAGTATGAAACTCACTCCCAAAACAAGAGCATTAACTGATTCATGAGGACGGAGCTGTCTTGAATTCATCACAACTTGAACACCCTACCTCCCAACACTGTTGAATTGAGTCAAATCTCCAAAACACAAACTTGGGGGACACATTCAAACCACAGATATTTGTCAAAAAAAAAAAATCTAACAGGAGCCTGTATTGAGCTTGCTGGGTCTCGAGTTTAGTGTATGACAGAGCCACTCATTAAATGCTAACATCTGAACCGTGAGAGCCACTAGCCTACTAAAGAAGAAAGAGGATCACGGTCTGAATCTTTATTGTACATGTTCTCTCTCTTATGAAAGACCTGGGGCCTAGGAAATGAAATCAAGTCGATAGGAGAACTTGTTTAGTATGGACAGCCCCCTAGGTTAAATCCCCAGATCCCATACACCAACACAGGAGTACACACCTGTAATCTCCACACTCAGAAGGTTAAGGCCATCCTCAGCGGCATAATAAGTGAAAGACCAACTGGGATATAACAGAACCCTGTTCAAAACATAAATAGAAATAAATAAGTCAATCCTGAAATTTATCTAAATGTCATCATTGTGTGGGATTTTCCCCCTCTGGAGCTGCAAAGGAGCTGCATTTACAATCTTAGATGTCTTCTCAGAAATAGTAAGAGTGATTTATGTAGAGAAGGCTTTTGTTGTTCTATAGAGGAAGTGATGCCAGTGGTGGCTCTGGACAACAAAAAGGCTATCTCTTGCTCTGAATCCCACGAGTCTTCAGGCTTCTCATCCCTGTCTTTTCCTTTGCTTGTTCTGTAAGTCTCCACCTTTAGATTCTAGGAATCAGTCTTTGCTCAACTTATTCTCCTTTGGCCTGTTCTGAATTTTATCCAGTTCTTTTGTTAAGGATTTATTTTTTTTATTTTATGGGCAGTAGTGTTTTACCTGCATGTATGACTGTGAAAGTACCAGATTCCCTGGAACTGGAGATACAGACAGTTATGAGCTGCCATGTGGGTGCTGGGAATTGAGCCCAGGTCCTACTGGAAGAGCAGCAGGTGCTCTTAACTACTGAGCCATCTCTCCAACTCTTTATCCAGTTCTTAATGCTTGCTTGCTTTCCTTCTTTTCTTCCTTTCTTCCTTCCTTGTTCCTTTCTTTCTTCAAGGTCCTGGTGGCATCTCAGTCCAAGCCACTCAGCCTCCTGAGAATGCTCACACATCTACAGCCTGATTCAATGGGCCCCCACTCCAAGGGTGAATCCCATTCTGTACACACTTTGCTTTCTGCTCAAGTAGACAGTTGGCCTGACAGAAATTGCGCTTTTGCTTTGTCTCACAAATCCCTTTTACATCCCTCATTGCCTGACTTGCTGGAATTTAATCTCTCTACTTTAGATTTTGTTGTCTGTAAAATAATTATGGCAGGTGAACAGACGGTGTGGAACAAGGAGAAAAGCGCCTCTGCGTGCGCCTTTCTCCACTGTGAGGGAATAAAAGTTTATTTGATCCAGCCATGTTTCTTAATAGACTAGGAGCAACTCACCCTTCACTCATACCCACACCCTACTGTAGAAATGTTTTCATTTCTTACAAGTCAGGAAATGAGAAATTATTTCACTGACTTAAATTCATCTTCTCATTATGTGCTGTAGATTTCTCTTTAAAGATGCTGTGAAAGGAACAAACAGACAAGGTTTCAAAGCCAGGTGATTTTTCCAGAACTCTGTGTTAATAAGAAAAGATGTTTTTATGAAGAATGGTGTGCAATCTTAGGACAGAGTCATCTCTTTAAAGATACTTCTATGGTTACCTGCAGTGCCAACATTTGATTTCTTAAGGACCAATTTCACAGGACTTAATTTTAACTGAACCAGGTGTTACTTATTTTGATTAAAATTACTGCTTTTCACACCTCTCCCATTAGAAGACCTAGGAAAGAAAAGAATTATCCCAGGCAAACAGTGCTTTCACTTCCTAACTCTCTTTAGTAAGGCAGTTCCAAGTTCAAAGGCCCCAGCTACCAGCAGCATAAAAACTATCCCAAAACTGGGCAACTTAAGACAACAATAATCATTTGTTAAACCCAAACAATTTCTGTGGATCAGGAATGGCTCGTGCAGGTGTTCTGGCACAGCATCCCATGAGGCTGCAGTAAGGATGCTCATAGGAACACTCTGAGATGGTCAGAGATGTGGCTGGGGAATTCATGGTACCTGCTCTTGGTGTATTGCTTTGTGGACCTCCGTGGACTTACTGGAGTATCCTCACAGTATGCTAGAGGCCACTTAGCCTCCCACAGAGCAAATAAGCAAGAGACTGCAACATAAGCCAAAATGCCTTTTATTACTCTTGGTGGCCATTTCTGAAAATCTCATTGAGTTACAGGTTAGCCCTGTACCTTAATAGAGGGGATTCATAAGAGAGTGACTGTCAGGAGCCAATGATCAGGGATGACGACTCACAGGCTATGGATCACAGACACTGGAGGAAGAGGAAGTCTTATAAATCTAAGTTCTCATTAAAAGAGTGGTTGTTGGGTCCTGGAGTTGAGGAATTTATCTCTATGGGCCACAAGGACCAAGAGTTAAGCATATTCAGTGTTTTATGGCATTCTGTGACTGATGTTTCATTTATTTAATACTCCCTTTTGTTCTCAATTCTTTCTCCCTGTGTGATGAAGAGGAAAGACACCATGCAACAAGCATCAACGCCACAAATATACAGACATGCTTTTCTAAGGCACATTAGATTCAAGGCTATTTTTAATGTATGCAAACCGAAATTGTCCTCAGGCCTTTTTCTGAAATGTATGCTGCATACCACATTTTAAGCCTATATTCCATTACAGGCATATCTAGGTCATTACCACATGAGTTTCAATTATACACATCTACTGCTTTTTTACCTATCCAGTTCCCCACTGCCAATGGCTTAGCTCTTCTGCCGACCTCCCCTCACCCCAAGACAAACATATATCGAAACTAGACCTGGGCCCCTCCTCACCGCCTTCACCATCACTGTGCATTAGGTGTCCTGCCTTCCAGCCTTGGTGTGTTCATTCTTGCCCCTTGTGATGCTTTGTGATGTATTCCCACCAGGAGCCAGGGTGGTACTTTTACAGTGTGAGTCAGATCACGCCATGCATTTACCCCAAGGGTCTATCTGCCTCACAGCACTCTTAGAATGATACCAAAGGCCTCCTTGTGGAGTGCAGAGACTCTCGTGGTCTGGTCTTGCTGTCCTGGCGGCCTTCACTTCTGCTCCACCCATTCCTTCTTCCAGTACCTGCACTTATAAGCGTGTAAGAACCACACTTATAGAACTGCCTGCAGTTGCCTGCTTAACTTCACTCACAAATATTAATTAAGCCAACATTTTCTGCCAGACATTCTCCTGGTTTCTCAAGGCATCCTGATGAATGAAACAGACAAGTGCGTCTCCCTCGTGAACCCACCACACACTAAAAGCTCACAGCTTTGTAGCAGCTCCTCCATTTACTAAAAATGTTATTCTCCAGGTTTCCATGAGTGCCGCTCCCTAAAAGCACTTAATGCTCAGAGAGGATTCTTCCCTCTTCCTCTCCCTGTACCCAGCTGCATTTTCCTTTAAACTCACTCTCCTGTCTGAGGCTGCACAGGCATCTGTGAGTGCCAACACACCTTATGAAATGAGAAGTTTTAGCCACCGGATGCTCCCCAAATTGTGGACCTTTGTATCTGTGCAAAATTTCTGCATCGCTGTGAAAGCTTCAGTCAAGTGTACTGATGCGTTCCCATGAGTTCAGCCCTCGGGAAGCTGAGATAGGAGTGTCAACTGTTTGATACCAACCTGCCTGACATAATGAGACAGTGTCTTAAGAAATAAACCATCAGCAAACCTGCCTTATCTCCAACATAGTGTTTGTTGTTTCAGACCCACTGTGAGCTTAGAAGTGGCATCTACCACACACTAGCCAATATCCTCTTTGCAACAATCCTGTGTGTATAAACAGTTCAATATTCTTTATACTGTACATTTCAAGAAACTGAGGCACAGAAAGTCAAAAAAAGTCTGTTACAGGGGTCTCAGCTAATGAATATGTCAGAGTCAGATGATAGTGAATACATCTGTTCAATGCCCATGATATGTGTTCCTTTCTAGAATCTCATATAGAATAGAGAGAGGTTGTCTCTGCCTCAGTGTCTGGGGGGTCTCCTGTGTATACAGGGCAACAGGTTTAATGTGTGAATGTTGTGGATACAGTCCATCACTTTGGGCAAAACTGATTTTCACTGCCAAATCTGGTGACTTCTAATTTAGCACTACATCTCAGAGATGGACGTGTTGGGTGGCTAAATCTGGGTGTGTAAATTGGTATTATGTAAGCAGCAGTTGCAAAGATGCAATGTCATCGCATGTATCATCATGAGTCTAGAACATTCTCTTCCCTTCCTGTGACCATTGTCAAAGCTGGCCCCTCCAGGGCACACTGTGTTTTCAGTTTCCATTCAGAGCTCCTTCCCTCCCTGCATAGCAAACCCTCCTTCTGCTTCCTCTAAGAGTTCTCTATAAACTTAGCTTTCAATAGGAGCCAAGGAATGTAGCCTGTGAGTCAGAGATGACCGAGTTCCAACACCTACACTAGATGAGTGTGTATCTCCCGCTTCTTACCTGCATGTCAGCATGCTGATAAGAGCATCTCTGTGGCAGGTCATCCTTCCTGTTTCTTTGATCCTGGGCAAGTTAACAGTTACCACGTGTTCTCCTATGTGACTCTAGATTGTGACTAGTTTGTAGACACGGGAATGCTAGAACTTTCCAGAGTGTTAATCAAGTAAAGGAAATAAGTGGTTCATCCATTCATTCATCCACTCATTTATTCATTTAAGCATCCTACTCAAACATTTACAATAGACAAAAACTATACAGAATCAAACAAAAGACATTACCTTGGGGACATTTATAATCAAGAATAGTAGGGTTTTGTTTTGTTTTGTTTTCTGACACTATAAGAGAATACCCAAGACTGATTAATTGATAAAGAATATAAACTTATTTATCTCATGGTTCTTGAGGCTAGGAAGTCCAAAGCATAGCTGACATCTGCTGCTTGGTAGAACATGGCAGGGCATCGCACAGGGACACCAGTGGTTACTGTGAGTCCTTAGTCCTCTCACAAAACCGCTAAAGCCATCATCCTTGCAAGCTCCACTCTCATGACTCTACCTTATGGCTTTTAAAAGATCCCATCTCCAGATGCCATTAATGCATGAACTTGAGAATCAGGTTTCCAGTGATTGGACTTTTGGGGTACACAGTTAAATTACAGCTAGCAGAAGTGGATCAAAATCACCAAGCCATGGTGTTGTTGAAGAAGATGCCAAGTAAACGCAGAATTTGAAGATACTTGGGTGGGAACACTTATCCCAGGTCAACAAGTGACCTTCCTTTCCCAGGGAAGAAGATCTACTGTGATGAACCGGGTGGGTGAGAAGTTAACTATAGGAGGAGAGGAAGTATTCAGCACCAGCCAAAACCAGCATGATCAACAGGAAAGAATAAAGTTTATGTATCACTAAGAGGCAAATTGCATGCAAGAAGTACATCAGACAAAGCCAGGCAAGGACAGCCTCCCCCCCCCAAAAAAAAAATGTCTGGTTTTCTAACTGACATTATGCCCCTTCAAATAGATCAGGATTCTGCAAGATAGTTGGAAGATTCTGTTGACACCATCAAAAGTAAATAACGGTGGGTCAAGATAAACCCATGACGGGAGTTTGCTGCTGATGTTGGTTTTGTATAAAAATTAATCGTTTGCTTTTTCTTGATAAGAGACAGCACCTTAAACCCCAAAGGAATAATAACAAAGAGCGAAAGACTTAGACTTTGGGATAAGCACTGGATTCCAATCCGAGTTCCAAGCACTGGGCATGAGAACCCTCATCTGGAAGGCCCTACAGATTTTCATATTTATGTAGCTCTAATAACTAGTGTGCTGCTCACACCTGCTAACTATAATGTCTGCCCCATTCTCATTATCATCTTCATTACTTTGGAAGGGAGGGAGAGGCAGGAAACAGTAACAGATGGACCACTGCACATCTTGTTGGTGGTGAGTAAATTCTGCCTAGTTGAATCACCAGCCCTCAACTTGTTACAGTAATCCAATACTTGCATATACAGCATTACCCAAAACACCTTTGAACAAATTCTTCTCATTCCAATTGATCCACCACCTTCATATTGGCATCCCCTAAGCCCTTCTCTCCTCTCATTTTTCTGCTTAGAATATTCCCCCTGCTCCCCACTAGCTACTGAATTAAAATCCCAACACATCCCCTAACCTTTACGTCTCTGGGATAGCCCCATTATTTTTCATTTCACTCTTTTGCTCCATCTCCCTAAGGAGGTGAGGTAGAGTTGAAGTCTCATAAGGTCTACAAAAATGAAGATATTTGTACCTGTCTTGTTTATTTCACAGGTTGTGGTGAGAAACAAATGAGATCATACACTTGGAAGTGTTTTATTTGTTTAAATGATCTGTAGTGAAAGCCGAAAGGACCTCACATCCCTTCACTTGGGCATCTATTTGGGACCTCGAATCTGCCAAGCAAACTGTATCTTATTGCCATACAACAGTAACTCTGTCAGAGAGAAGGTTTGTTACAGTTTCAAAGATTAAAAGAACCCGCTAGTGGGGAGCAAGAAAATGTTGTCACTGCCCAAAGGTGAACAGTTTTCAGGAATGGAGGAAATGTCTTTTAAGAAAATCAACCCAATTTTGGCTAGGTTGACTTAGACACTGCCCTGAGGACCTCTTGTCCCTTCTTGTTACCTAGATTTTATTCCATAGCACTGCCTTCAACCTGCCCTGACCATGCCTCTGCCAAACAGTCATGTCCATTTCTCCCAGCCACCAAATCATGGTGTTGATAGCATGCGAGATCCTTTGTATTGTTGTCTGCTCTTACTCTTAGTTTTAAAAGCATCACTCTGTATATGTGCAGTTATAAGGTCACCGATTATTCTATTCGAGTTTGAAATGAGAGAAGATGACTATTGTATAATGTTAGAATCTTCTCTCTTATCTCTCCCTTTCTCCCTCTTCCTCAATTACTATCTAACCATTCCTCATTTGCCCATCCCTTAATATCAACATATAGTATCTGTCCCTAGACATTCAACTATCCATTCACTGAGTGCTGAATGACTGAGTCAATTCTGCTGAATTTGAAGCGTCTCATCCTTGAGAATCTCTTCTCTGTGCCTTGTTTCTAGGGAGTCTCCCAGCTTGTTTACTGTAGTTAGACCTTAAAAGCATTCTTTTCAGTCCCAGAACCTTTAGGGAAATTCCCACAGTCTACTCTAACAGTCCTGGCTATGGTCACTAATGAGAACCAATGAATGGAAATAAATGACTGCACTTTGTAGCCATTTCTTCCCAGTAAATGCACTTCCGGTTTTTTTAGAGGCTAGGCCAAGCCACTAAGTAAGATGGATGCTTAGCTAGATGATGGACCCTGAGAATCAGCCTTCTTTATAAACCTTCTGCCTTCTGAGTACAATGCAGGGATCAAACCAATCAATTAATGCTTAAGAGGCCACTTGACTGATTTGAGTGGCTGCCAGTGACTAGTGACACAGCAACCTGTTGATATGGCGTGTCTGTAAAGGGCTAAAGAGAAGATTAGTTCTACTTCTAGAAGACAGTCAGCTGGATGGGTACATAAGGGTTCTGAGCCTCTGTTCATTGCGCATAAAGGAAGGTGACACAGAAGGTGAATAGCCTCTGAATTTGAAAGACTCGGATCCATCATAATCCTTCCACATGTCCTTCAATTCTATATTAATAGAAAATGTATTACCAACAAAGAGGGGTCTGCAAGAAGGTCTGTCCACCCCATATCCCCTTTCACCAGAGGCCTCTGAACACAAATGACCAATAACCTGCCACCTCAAGCGTTGAACTTTCAAAACATAAACAAAAGCAGCCATGAAGAGTAGACTTCTGCCCAGATGCATGCTGGGTTATTTTTTCCTGCTCCCAGATGCAAACCCGGAGAGGATGACTGACATGAATAACGAGGACTAACAAGAGACTTTTCCTTAACAAGTTTTGAATGAATCAACCTTGCTATCTGAATTGCCTATGAAATTACCCACCAAGATTACAAGAAAATAACCCTCAAGCTCCTTAGTGGGTATGGGGTCTTGAGGGTAGACAGAGTCAAGATATGGATGGAACATTCCGTTTACATCACCTAATCCAAGACTAACATCTGACCTCTCTGTGAATTTGAAGACTGTCTCATTCATTTTCATTTGTCTCCCATACTATATTTCTCACAGTGGCAGAGGCCATTTGAAATGTCCTCTCATTTTCCTCCCTCAGTTCCTAATTCAGTGAGCGCATGATAAAATAAGGAAGCTGGTGCCACAAAGAACCTGTATAGCTTCTGAAATGGAAAAGGTCAGCCCCATCAAATATTGACTTCAAGGTCAAATGTGTTCCAGTTGAGTCTAAAGAGATTGAACATGTTTCTGTAAGTGGCAGAGCCCACGTGAACAGCAGGTCACATCCTGAACTTCTGTCTCCTTCAGTCCCATCACCAGTGTGCTCTGTGAGCCTCACACACCCCACACACACACACTCCTGTGAGCCTCCCTCTACCCACCTCCCACCCTCCACCAACCCTCCTCACTCCTGTGATAAGAATTAGCTGCATCCAGTCTGCCATGCCCGGTTTCTGTGCTTCATCTCAGTATGTGTTCTCCAAGCTCAACTGATATTTTTCTTCTGGTTTTATTTCTAATGATCTGGGTAGCAGTTGGTCTGTTTCTAGCCAATTACTTTCTAGCATTCAGTGTTCAAATTATTATGGAGTGAGTGTTTACAGATAAGGGGAGCCATTTCTAAAAAAAAAAAAAAAAAAAAAAAAAAAAAAAAAAAAAACAGTTTTGTTTCTTATGTCGTGGTCTTTTTCCTACTTCAGATGCCTTGGGTTCTATAGTTAGCCATAAGACAGACTAGGTAGACACGAGACCCATCTCTTGTGAATGTGGCCCTTGTCTTCACTTCCATTTTCACTTTCAGTATTTCACCTCGTCATCAGCCACTCCCTTTCAGTCATGCTGGAAGCACAGGAAGTAGAGGATATGGCCTCCTGGTGACAGCAGGGCCTAAGCTGTTCCCTAGGGTGTTGATGCAGCATTCTATCCTGGGGGCAGATATCGCAGCTTCGTTCTGGCACCAGCCCTGTGGGGGTTGTTCCCATCTGCCATGAGTTGCAGAAGATGCATATGAGCACTTTTTGTTTATCTGATTGGCTAGGACTCTGGAAGGGGGAGAGATATGCAAGAGAACTTTTTGACTCCTGCAGTCTGTGGGAGGTGGAATGTCATGAATTCCTGGGTCTGGGACTTATCTGTTCACTAGCCTAGCAACTTAAGGTGCTGTGACAACCTCTATCTCACGTTGGCCTTGCAAAATGGGAACCAACATTCTTTTGATCCAGCCATATGTATAGGTCCAAAAAAGGAGCCTTGTAAGTAATTTCTGCACACTCTCAGGCAACCTTTCCACTCTCAGGCAAACTTTCCACTACTGTGACAGGCCTACGGGTGTCTGGAGTGTTTCATGCCAGCCTTCATTATAAGAAAAGTGCAGGTAAAAAAAAGTAATTCCAAAAGTAGATAGAAGGAACGTGTGGAGAAGAGCCTGAGGACACATGCCCATGCCTACACAGGCTGGAAGACGTAGACTATCAACCTAGCAAATACTGAATGGAACGCGCTACAATTGAAGGCAGAAAGCCATGAGAAGCCACAGGCATGTGCTACCAAATGCCTGACTGGGATTGTGCTTATCAGCTGTACTGTAAAAAAGCCAGGCTTTCTTAATTGAGCTTAACTGTTATAATAATTAATTTGCATTTAAAATAACACTTCTTTATTATACATTATTACAAATAACACAGTCCTATCAAGCTGCTATTCAGATATGTGAGAAGAAGGATTTTGGGAATCTTTAGATGATTTGAGTTGAAGCAAATGACTCTTCTGATTCTGCCCCTAGACATCATTTCTGCTGCCAGAAGGGTTGCAATAGAATTACGTCCTACATAAGTATTAATTAATCAAAAATCAATTGATTACTTAATTACAAACACAGACTCTCAGGACCTGCCTGGCCCTATTGAGACAATCTGGAACAGAGCCCAGGAGTTTAGATTTAACATGTGTCCTAATTTATTCCCAGGCATGCCCATCCTCATAAATGACTGGAACAGTTTCTCATCCCTGCTTTGGTCCTCCAAGGGGACATGTGCTCACAGAGAAAGCAGGTGGTTTCTTATTTCTAGGCACACTCTCCAAGTGTGTAGGATAGGAGCCTACGAAGAGCTCCTTCCTGGATTTCCATTAGCATAATGGGACGGAGCCAACATTGATGAAAAGGCTGTTCTTCTCTGTTTAATGCCACCTCCCAAGCCTGAAGCACGGGTACTTGCTATTCATGCAAAGCAACATAGTGACTGATGGCTGGATACTGGGAAGTCAAAGTGAGTTCAGACAGCAGGATATTTGTTACAAGGTGAAACTTTGTAGCAAGAACAGCAGGTGGGGATGGAGATTAGGTTGTAGGAGTAGCCCATGAGCTCAGTAATTGCCATCCTACTGGTCACTTTGGAAAACAAGAAAGAACAGGTGATAGAGGAAACAGTAGTGACAAGGGGCTGGTCCCACAGTCAGATGCTAAGAGAGGGGACAAGGCAAGTTTGGCACAACTGTGACAACAGGGTGGGGCCATTTCTAAAACTGTTTCCATTTCATGGTACTTCAAAGGAAGATTAAAGTCTTGCTGCTCTTCCTGCACCATAGTGCTGAGTACTTGTTCACAGACACTTAGATAAATAAATGTCCAAGAGTTCCCTGCCTACTTCATACACCTTAGTGTCACTGTGAGACAGCTTCAGTCCCTTCAGCATGTCCATCCTCATTCTTCTGTCCTTTCGTATTCCTAGAAAAGGTAGGAACAGAGGAACCTAATTCTAAGGTCACCACTTGAACCAAAAACGGGGTAATGCTTGTGTTTGTGACACTGTCATGGTGAGACTCAGTCACCTTGTTAGTGAAGGAGAACTAGCAAGCTGCTCACCCAGGGGCAGCCTACACAGACTCAGCACCTCAGTCCCCCTCTCAAGATGTTAAATGCTAAAAATGAACTAATGCAGGCTTCTAAAACAGACTGCTCCAAAAATGGCCTCAAGAAATAGGAGTGATGGTTTCGTACAGGAGTATTTTAAAACACAAACCACACGGGGAAAGACGGTCTGTGTCTCTGAGAGCAAGGGGCTTAACACAGTGCCAGGCACATGAACGACTATAAGTATAAAATATTTTACATATTGTCACTAATACACTGAGCTTTGTACACATCAGTAAGAATGCAGGAAAGAGATGTCCACAAGCACACAATTCACAAAAGAAGTAGTTCACAAAACATCAAATTACATATTCTACAAAACTCAATAAATCCTAAAGGAAGCTAACCAAGCCTCACATCCCCATAAAACTAGCCATGTTTTTGGTTTCTTCTGGCCGATGTGATACCCAGAAAATCCTCACAATCTAGTGCTGTAGAGATGGCCGGCTTTGTGCACTTCATTAGGTGAACTGGTAATTTATATGACAAGAATCCAAGCTCCAAATGTTCACACAGAGATTGGTGCAAGAATTGTACTTCTAAACAGTCTATTCTAAGGGATAAAAGAATGTATGCAAATATTATCTGTGGAGCGTTTCTGAGAAAACTCTGTGTGGAATACATAGGGCAGTTCCATGGTAGACAACGAAGAGTCATCGCACAGAATTTGATGTTCATCTGAGAGAGCAAAATATTTCGATTTCTCCTGCTAAAATATTCATATGAGGATCTGGGAGATAGCTCAGTCAGTAACATGCTTGTCACAAAAGAATGAGAGCCTGCACTCAGTCTCCAGTGTGCCTGTAAAAAAGCTGGAAGCAAGGACCTCCATTTGTAATCTCAGCACTAGGGAAGCAGAGACAGGTGGATCCCTGGGCCTCACTGACCAGCCAGCCTACTGTAATCAGCAAGCCCCAGGTCTAGTGGAGACTTTGTCTAAAAGACAAGGTGAATGGCTCCTGGGAAACAATACCCAAGGCCTTCACACACATACATATGCATGTGTATACACACACACACACACACACACACACACACACACACACATGTATATGTGCATCTCCACACAAGCACACATCTGCATATATACACACCACATGGATAGAATATGTTTGTGTGGCTTCATCCTCCCCCAGAGAGAAGCATATTAAGAATGAATGGCACAATGTTTCTTGCAGTCTTCCAAACACCATACTAGGACACTATGCTAGTGGCTTGTCAGAGCCCTTCCACTGTCTTTACACTAGAAAACCCCAAATGTAGCTTTCTTTGACTTTTTGAACTCAAACCCTAGCTAGACTGAAGGCTTCTGTCTTCTGATTCAGAAGCAGCGAATCGATCTAAAGCCCTCACTGGAATGTCCAGAACTGTGGAGGTTTCTGTCAACTCATTGCAAGTTCATGACACATCCAAGGAGACTATAACACCTTATTAACCTCAGACTTCAAGGTCTTGCTTAGATTAGGTAACAACCTGACTTTTCTCAGAAATTCCTTCCATCTAAAAATGGAATTACACCCCATAAAAAGGTCATATTTTTTTTCTGGTAACCACACGGCATAATTCAGCAGACTGGGTGAGAACCTACTCCCTGGAGCTGGGTTGTCTATGTTTATCCCAGGTTTTAAGACTTCTCTGCAGCGTTACTGTGAACATGTCCCTCCTTCCTGTAGCTCACTCTCTATCTGTAGTGGGGAGGAAGATGACTGTGCCCTCCACTGCATTACCAGTACTAAATAACCAAATACATCTGAGGTCCTAGGAATGATGCTTGGCGCATGGTGGCCTTCGTTGTCATCCTCTGATTATTCAGTTTAGCATCGTTAGTGTATTTTTTTTTTTACTTTCCTCTTAATTTGTTCTGGAAATAATAGCTTAAAGTGGTTTGTTCAATCTCTCTTTTTTAAACAAGATTTATTTATTTTATGTATATGAACACACTGTAGCTGTCTTCAGATACACCAGAAGAGGGCATAGGATCCCATTAAAGATGGTTGTGAGCCACCATGCGGTTGCTGGGGATGGAACTCAGGACCTCTGGAAGAACAGTTGGTACTCTAAACTGCTGAGCCATCTCTCCAGCCCCTGTTCAATCTCTTGCTTTGAAAGCCCTTTGGAAATACAGTAACTGCTCCTAACTTGACATATTCCAAGAGCCGCAGTGAGTAGCTTAAACCACGGAGTGCAGACCTGTATGTGGGCACCATGGAGTTTGCCATAATGAACTGGATAACTAAGTATATGCAGAATGAACACACTGGGGAAAGGGACAGGTCAGACAGACGAAAGGACAAGACCATGTGGCATGTCCCCATCCTTCTCTGAAACACATCAACTTAATAATAAATAATTACTTATGGGTTTTTTTTTCAGACAATATGTTCAGGCAGTAGTGTACTACTGGTACCAGAAACTGTACAATATAAACTCACAGGTAAATATGGGTTGTTATATTTTTAAAAGAGCTTTACAACATGGGCTTTTAGCATGGCCCCTGGAAAAATAAATGCATCTCTGTTCAAATGCTTCTGCAGGCAGTGAATCTTAGACATCGATGTGACATCTTAATGGCTGAAGAAGTGGGACAAGGGTCTTGTTTCACACACCACACACTGAGCCTGTTGAAAATGAAAAACCAAAAGATGCTGGGGTCCTTAGAGAAGGTGCACAAATAATACTGAATGTCCAAATACCTGAGACACAAACCCAAACAGAAAAGAGCAGAGCAGAAACAAGACAGGAGGAAGACAAAAGAAGGTTATGGAATGGAACATATAAGTCAATGAACTCCCTAGAATATAGGAAAGCTACAAACAGTATGGAGGCTGGCCGTTCAGGGTGCAAGACTATTCCCCAGCCCGTGAGTGTCAAGGTCTTTTACTTTAAAATGTATAAAAGTCAGATCACCTCAGCTTTGGGGAACACAGACTGTTGTAAAATGGAAAATGCTGTTATTGGAATATTGGTTAACACGACCTGTGAGTCTATATTGTGTTTTTAAAAACATTAATGTTGCTTAATGTTATAAGATACAGTGAGCATGCTACAGTTTCTAATAACAAGTTTGCACGCTGCTAACCCTTGTAATTTACTGTAGTGGGACTTCATATCAAGACACTCTGACTATAACAGGATAATTCAGATGTGCCTTCCTTATCCTATGAGCAAAAATGAATTTTTTTTCCAGCATCTAAATACTAACTTATATGTATATCTGAAGGCCTAGCATTCAAAATGCCTCTGTTGATATGATAACAGCCTGTTTAGGCTAAGGAAAATGACAGTCAGCTGATTTGTGTGTCACAATGGCACGTTCGTGACTCATGTTGATACAACACTATGTCACAAGTAGTGGGGATACATCCCTTCTGTTAACACATATTTATTTTACCAGGTCCTGGTGCCAGGAAGTGTGGTTATATATGCTCATTTGAGTCCATGTGTACCATAATTTACGTGTCTGCCTTTCAACCATTCAATAAAACCCTCTTCACAAGAAGACAATTGTGTGTCCCTCGCTCAAGACATTGGCATCTATCCTAGTCAGATGTACTGGCTGGTTTTGTGTGTCAACTTGACACAAGCTGGTGTTATTACAGAGAAAGGAGCCTCCCTTGAGAAAATGCCTCCATGAGATTTAGCTGTAAGGCATTTTAGTAATAAATGGGAGAGGTCCCAGACCATTGTGGGTGTTGCCATCCCTGGGCTGGTAGTCCTGAGTTCTATAAGAACTTTTGTCCTGGTATTTTGTCACAGTGATGTTTTAGTCAGGGTTTGTATTCCTGCACAAAACATCATGACCAAGAAGCAAGTTGGATAGGAAAGGTTTACTTGGTTTACATTTCCACATCACTGTTCATCATCTAAGGAAGTCAGGGCAGGAACTCAAACAGGGCAGGAATCTGGAGGCTGGAGCTGATGTAGAGGCCATGGAGGGGTACTGCTTACTGCTTTCTCATTTGTGGTTTGCTCAGCCAGCTTTCTTATAGAACCCAGGACCACCAGCCCAGAGGTTGTACCATCCACAATGGGTTTGTTTCAAGTTGACATAAAACTAGCCAGCACAGCATCTCAAGAATTATAAGATGTAAATATACTTTGATTGGAATACTGTTACCTCTACATTAAGCATCCACTGATTGGCCATTCCTCAAACAATTACCCGACTGTGTGATCGTCGAATAATGAACTCACTGCATCTACTTTCATTATTTAGCTTCCTAATTGAGTACTGAAGAACTCTCTTCTTCATGCATCTATTTGTTTACTTCTTTAGTATTGGCTATGTAGTCTTCAAAAAACATTTGCCATATTTAGGGTTGAGCCCAAGGCTCACAGGTGCTTTATAGTTGCAACCTTAGACTGTGTATCTTTAACTTACAATTAATTTTGTTACCCAAATTTTCTAAATGTGCTACCATAATATATTTGGTAGGAGGTGCACCTTCAAGCACACCCCTCAGCCTTTCTCATGTGGCCCGCCTCTTTTTGAGTCCTCTTTACTTTTTTATAGAAGAAGGTGTTGTTCATTTTCCTCTCTCCTGCCCTAGTCCAAGAAGAAGCCATTTCTTCAAGGAGCTTTTATCTCCAGGCATGGAGGATTGTCAGAACTCAAGCCCAGAGTTCTAGTGATGTTAAGGAGTTATCAGCACCAGACCCTATTGAGACAGAGTTAGAAAATGAATAAGATAATATGAATAATATATACTATAATAAAAATATGAAAAACATAAACACTTATATCCTGTTTCAGTAGTGTGGACCTTACATGCTCCCCCTGCCCCAACCCCAAGGCCTGTGAGGCAAAGACTTAGTTCACAGACATTGCTATTGGGAGGTAATAGAATTGTTAAGACTCAGAAACTAGTAAGAGAAAATTAAGATATTGGGGTCCTGCTCTTGATGGAGTCAATCAGTCTCTCTCTCTCTCTCTCTCTCTCTCTCTCTCTCTCTCTCTCTCTCTCTCACACACACACACACACACACACACACAGATACACACAGTGACACCTGCATACACAAACATACATCTACTTATATCTCCATCCAGATGTGATTTGCTGCTTACATCCTGTGCATAGAAGCCAGGAACGTGACTAAGTATCCTATACACTGTTAGACACCCTCCTACAACAGTGGTTATCAATCTGCAGTTTTCAACTCCTTTAGGGTCAAGTGACCCTTCGACAGGGGTCACCTAAAGTCATCAGGAAACATATATATTTACATTATGGATTGATTTACAACAGTATCAAAATTACAGTTATAAGGTGGCAATGAAAGTAATTTTATGGTTAGGGGAGTCACCACAACATGAGGAACTGAATTAAAGGGTGGCAGAGTTAGGAAGGTTGAGAACCACCGTCCTACAACAAGGAATTATAACTCAAAATACCATCAGTGCCAATACTGAGAAACCCTGGCTTGGACCTTCATACTGATCTCTGCAGCTTATACTTCCAACAGTGAAAATTATGGGCTCCTTCACCCACAGTTAATAATCTGAGCCAAAACAGAAACTACATCTCTAAGCCATATCCCATACCCCAACGGGTGGCAAACCTGCTCTCTAAAACGCAGTGCTTTCTACATGGAATTTCCACCGTGGGCTTTAGCCTGAGGACAGCCCCGGTACAGTGCCCACCTGTTACTCCAGCTATTCAGATCCTTTTGTGAGTATTGTGATTATATGGGAGCAACATGTACTTTATTGATTATCTCTTTCCTGCACCCAGAGCTTTGAAAACCAAATGTGGTTTACTGGGATCTGTGTGCCCTGGAGGCCGAAGATCTCTGAAGCTAACACCTCATTGGCTCTGAGCTCAGTGCAACCAATGTGCTTTTCTAGATAAACACCTCCTGTCTTAGGAGGCTCTTTCCATAACACTTACACATTTTGCTTAATAAAGCAGGGGAAACGGGAAAATTGTGATGATGTCGTGGTGACCCGTCACTAGATCAGGGGGTCAGAAAACCCTTGGACTGAGCCTGAGAGCAGCTGCAATCCACTAGTCATCCTTAGAGACAGGGGAAAACTTTTGCTTGGAGGATATAGACTTGGCATTTGAATGCTGACCCTTAAATGTAATGACTCTACAGCTACCTATAGCCCAACATAAACGGGTACTTCTTCAAGTCACAAGGAGGTGTGGTAGCAGTACAAAATACAATCTCCCACGTGATACTTAGGTATGGTTCTTACGACCTTAAAATAAAATAAAAACTATGAATCTTGCTGCCTGTGCCCTGGAATACTCGCCACCTGACCCTGCCTGCCCTTGATGGATGGGGATGAGGTGGCACAGAGTCAAGGACACAGACTCTGGGAGCAGGTGAGAACACAATAGCAAGCTCATCGGAGCACCAGCGCAAGCCCCTTTAATACCCTCGGCTCAAGCCCCATTGGTCCTGAGAAAGCATCTCTTTTAAACAGCAGTTCCTGATTGGCTGGCATTGTCTGCACCAACAATCCTTGGTCTCACAGGCAGTCCTCAATTAGGTCCTCTTGCAGGAGATACTTTTTCGGCTATGGAGCCTCCAGAGTTGACATAGAGGTGGTCTTACCATTCCTGCTACAGCGTCTGTTACTAAATAGAAATTCAACTGAAAAATGGAACTATGTAAAGCAACACTGTTGAGGGGGTGATGTCACTGTAGAATTGGCCATGCTAAGGTGTTTCCATAGTGACGGACATACATAGCATGCATTCAGCTCTAGATTGACCTTCAGAACCAAAAACAAACAGGAAACTCAGGAACGGCTTTTTCTCATGTCCTAGTGGAAGAACTTAAGAAAAGTTATCGTCAGGTTGGGTTTTTGATTCCTTGGAAAGGATACGCGGCAATCATTACTGTGCTGAAATGTGTCCAACTGTATCTGAGGATCAGGTGTCTATGCTCCCCAATGCGGTGGGAACAAAGTTTGTGCTGCTCTTTGTACGGTTTGGGCAAAAGGTTCTCAGACTATAAAGGGAGGGAATGAACCAGGTCACCATGAGGTGGTGGTTGTTGCTTTCGTTGTTTCTATGGATCTGAGATTAAAAGGCATTAATGTAGTGATCTGCTTTGCAGAGAAGCTACTGGTATCAGGAGAAAATGTAGGAGACGTAAACAGAAACCCCAGAGAACCTCGGGGGAGAGCAGGATCTCAGTGCTCCGGGACATCCCGTCACCAAGAAGCTTGCACCAGGGAGGATGGATGATGCTTCTGCTAAAAGCTCACGTCCATTCTCCTCTGCTTTCTTGCAGGCTAGTTGGCCCACTCTTGTCTATGCAAGATGGTGCAGGGTTGCTTTCTGTCCTTTCTACTGGGCCACTGGTGACCCTCTAGCCCCATATGTCATATAAAATGCAGTAATTGGCTGCCTCCTATCCTCTGATAGATAGATACCCTTTGTGTGGTATTAGCACCCCAGGAAACAGTTCCTGCTTTTCAGAGCATCACTGATGGCTTTAAATAGCACACAGAGGAAATACCACATACCTGTAGCTCAGCTTTCAGATCAGGCGGGTGAATCATGTTTTCTCTGGTGAATCTGAGCTTCAAGGTAAGTATGACTGCATTGTGTATCGGCACTGTATGAACCAAACATCAGCGTCCCCTCTACGATGTCTTTGTTCTGACTTCATATTGTCAAGCTTCTCATGAATCTTTATAATTCTGGTTTAATAAAAGCGAATTAGCAATAGGATAAAATTTATTCAAAAGCTTAATATTAAGTCAGCAAGATCCCTGATTTAATATAGAAGAACATAAAAAGGTCTACATTACAACAGCATTTTCCAATAGCAAAGGGATATCTGACACAAAATTCATTAGGAAGTTTAAAGCCGGGCGGTGGTGGCGCACGCCTTTAATCCCAGCACTTGGGAGGCAGAGGCAGGTGGATTTCTGAGTTCAAGGCCAGCCTGGTCTACAGGACAGCCAGG
Organism: Rhabdomys pumilio; assembly: GCA_030674055.1. Classification (NCBI taxonomy): domain Eukaryota; kingdom Metazoa; phylum Chordata; class Mammalia; order Rodentia; family Muridae; genus Rhabdomys; species Rhabdomys pumilio. Next base: position 34,381,920 of record JANHMN010000020.1, read on the forward strand.
GCTACACAGAGAAACCTTGTCTCGAAAAAACCAAAAAAAAAAAAAAATTAGAAAGTTTAAGAAATTTTTGAAATCTTAAAAATGACAGTGATTTTTAAATTTTTAGTGTGTGTGTGTGTGTGTCTGTGTGTGTGCGTGTACCATTTCACACATGTAGAGGTTCAGAGGACAGCTTATAGGAGCATCACTTAAATCTTTTGACCACCCCTCTCGTTGGATTAAGAGGGGTTTGAACTTGGATTTGGGTACTTGGCAGCAAATACCTTTACTAGTTTGGCCATCTTGTTAGCCTTAAAGGGTTATTTTTAAATCAAGTTTTGGGAGGACTTTTAGATATACTGTGAAACAAATCTTAAGGTGAAATACAAATTTAAGTGCATAAAAGCAAATAAGACCTTAAAGGAATGAAATGGAGAACATTAAGACTTGCAAACCGTTAATTTCTGAAAAGGCCTCAGAACTCTTACAACTCAAACAACTAATATAAACACGGGCAGCTTTTATACGGAAAAGTTTACAGAGGGAATATAAAAATAGCCAGTAGACATGGAAAAACCTACGGACTCCTGTTGATGAAACGGCATTTAAAATGAGGTAGGTGTTTTTATAATATATACTAATATTATAATAGTATATATATAAAATATATACTAATATAATAATACTATAAAATATAATATATTTTATAATAATATAAAATGCTGATTTCATAAAACTAACTAAAAATGTGAAGGTTAATCATGCTCAGGACTAGTAAGGCTAGGGAAATTCCATTTTTTTTAAACGTTTGTTTGTTTGTTTGTTTGTTTGTTTGTTTTATGTGAGAACACTGTTGCTGTCTTCAGACACACCTGAAGAGGGCATAAGATCTCATTACACATCCCATTATAAATTGGTTGTGAGCCACCATATGGTTGCTGGGAATTGAACTCAGAGCCTCGGGAAGAGCAGTCAGTGTTCTAAACCACTGAGCCATCTCTCCAGCCCCAGAAGTTCTGCTCTTATGTAGTACTATTGTGGACAACATCAGTGCGTGAGTTTCTAAAATACATTTGATAATATTTATGCAATTTTAATCTATGTCCTTTGACCCAGAAGTAATTCTATATTACTTATTTAGCCTATGCAAATAGATATCTATGAAAAAAATGTCTATGTTACATTACTCAGACATGACTCAGCACAAAGCTAGAATCAACGAAGGATTCTCCATAAAGAAGGACCAGTTAAATTATGACCAATGCACTGAGTGAGAAACTGCGTCATCATTTAAAGAGGTGTTATTGTGGAGCTAGAGAGATGACTCAGAGTTAAGAGCACTTTATACTCTTGCAGAAGACCCAGGTTCTGTTACCAACACCCACATGTTAGGTCACAAGCAACAGTAACATTCTATTTTAAACACCTGAGAATTCAGGTAGCCGTTGCCCACCCTTACGCCGTTCAAGAACTTTGCCTGGTCTAATGAACAGCATCTGGAAAGAAGAGCCCAAAATGGGTTCCCTTATTCATTTTCTTCTAATGTATGCTTTATTCGATTGAAAACTTTTTAAATTATGGTAAATCTAGACAAAAGGACCCAGTTGTCAAATTAGGGAAATGTTTTCAGCCTCGCCCTTCAAGCATTCTCTCTGTGGTATTTGTTGCTGTTGAGCAGATGCTTCATTGTGAGCTACTGTCCTGAAACCTGCTTTAAATGCTCAGCCTTTGTACCAGTGAGATGACTCAACCAGTAAAGGCTCTGCTGCCAGGCCTGACAACCACAGCTTGATCCTGAGAACCACAAGGAAGGAGATAACCTTGTCCTTCAAGTAATCCTCTATCCTCCCAACACGTGCTATAATACACATGCACCCTCATGGGCAAGTGTGCGCACACACACAGACATACATACACATACATACATACACACATGGACAGATAGATAGTTGAGCAACAAATCTTAGATATCCCTCAGGACCTGTGGCAGCAGATCTCATGCTTCTGTACTTTGAATTTGTAACCCTAAAGCTCTCTTCTAAACTCTGAAAGAGTTCTACATATCTTCTTCTGGGCCACCACGGGCCTTAAATTCATCATGTCCACAGGTAGCTACAGATGAACTCTTTTCATGCAGAGTCAAGACCTAGAAGTCACTCATCTCTTTAGAGTATCTCCAAAGATAGATGAGCAGCTGCATATGCATGCATGCATACATACATACATACATGTATACATACATATGTACATACATATATACATATATATATACATACATGTATACATACATATATACTACATATATACATAAAACACATAATGACGTTTCCATTGCTGTGTCATGTGCTTGGACACTTGTGGTCCTAAGAAAAGCTCACGTGAATCTCCACAGTCTGTTCTGATACTTAGATGTGGCTTTATCATGTATATTGAAGTTTGAATATCTTATTTTTCAACTTTTTGTCTTATTTCTCTAATTCATCATGTTAGTAACATTTTCAAAATCACACACATAGAGACAGATAGAGCCAGACTTCAAACCTGGGTGTGAACCTCACAACCTTCATGTCGAGGGGGAAACTAAGGAATTGAAATAGCTATAAGAAACCCTAAGTACACACCAGGCAAGATACATGGCATACACTAGGCATGCCCAGAGCAGCTGAGGGGAGGTTTTCAGTTTAGTTCTAGTAAGTGTGCCTGTAACCCGGCTTTACATGGTGTCAGGGACTCCATGAAAACAGCTAAAAATAACAGATCTATTCTTGCCTATGGTTCTCCCTCAAAACACTTTAAATGATCTCTATGGATGAGATCGTTGATTCAAAAAGAAAGGTTTCTTTTCTGGGACATATACAAAAGATCTATCTGGAGGATAACGCTCAGCTCCTGGGTCACCATCTCTAAATGGTTGTCCTCCGTTGGCCAATGCCTCTTGTATCCACATTTCTGTATCATGGATGCTTTGCTAGCAAAGTGGCTGATGGCACAGGTTTGAAGGCACGGTTAGGTCTCGGTTTGGTGTTGACTTTTCCATTTTTACTATGCCCTTGATTGTGTGATCATCTGTTTTCTCATCTATGCAATGCTGGTGAGATTGTGGTAGAATTACTATATTACTTCACAGGAAGTAGGGTTAAGGAGGTTTATTAGTTGCCTTTCTCATTGCTATGACCAAATACCTGACAAGAAGAGACTAATTGGAGAAAAGGCTTATTTCAGCACACAGCTCGTGGCCACAGTCTGTCATGGCTGGTGGTAGCTCTTAGTGCATCCTGGTGCACGTATCAGGATGCAGAGAAAAGGGATGCCAGCGTTCATTTGACCTTCACTTCCCTTTTGAATTTAGTTGGAGTTCTGAGTACCACTTGCAGGCAGGGTGAGCCTTCTCTCTCTTCAGTTGATACCTCTCAGAAGCATGCTGAGAGATGAGTCTCCCAGGCTATTTGAATTCAGGCAAGTTGGCAACAGACATTGACTGTCATAGTAGATGAGGTCCCTTAGCAGAGTAACTTGCTATTGTAACCTGCAATCACTCTAGATTATCGATCTTATCCCCTGATAGCAAGTCAGAACTTCTCTCAGTACCAATGCATTTCTGTTCTGGTGCCCTGTTGGCATGTTCAGATAACATTGAATCAGGGTTCCCAGTCTCATCCCTTGTGTAGAATCATCAGTAACTCCTTCTTACCCATCCAGCCAAAGCAAAATTTAAGTTATTCGTGATCTAGCCTCAGTCTAACCTTCCAGCTTTATCTTTCATGGTCACCAGGAATCTGTATGCTCTGAATTTCTTGTGGTGAATTAAAGGAACACTAGTTTACACATGAACGCTTCTAACCCTGGGTGGTATAGATGCTTTCAGATTCCTTACTGCTGAGAAAAGTACAGATCTGCCCAAAGGATCCACCCAACAGGGCTAGGATATGTAAATCTCTAGAGTTTCCCTAGTGCCAAAAAGGAAATTGAGATTACCCCACATTCTCCTGAAACTGAGAAGCAGAGAGAAGTCAAAGCCACTTCATCAGTCTTTACTTTCGTACGGCATTGAGGACCAAACCCAGAGCCTAGCACAGACTAGCAAGTTTCCTATCCATGAGCTATACATCCCCTGCTCACCAATCTTTCTTGATCAGTTCCGTGTGTATTTAGGAATCTTCTTAAAATGTCACGAATGTAAGTTTGACACACCTCTGCAGGTGTCTCAAATTGTCCATACTCCCTTGGTGCCTGACATCTACTGACTGTGCCTATGTCAGGAGACTGTTACAGAAAGTGAGCACCAGCTGCTATTCTGGGAACAGGTCCCAAGCTAGTGGTCCTTAGTGTTGGCCACATTTCTCACGAGCTCCCTGAAACCACTTCAGCATCATAGTCTTCATCCGTTTGACCCTTTCCAGATCTTTGCCACCAGCCAGCCCAATCTAGTTCAAGGCTTTGCCAGTAACACTTTGACCTCTTGTCATAGGCAATTTGTTGGCTCCCTTCCTTGCACTTTCTCTTACTACTCCGTAGCCCCCAAAGGATGTTCTGTACGTGGAAAAAAACTGCTTAGGGACATCTGTAAAAAGGAGAGAAATCTCCCCTTCAGCTAGAGACACAGCTCAGTAATAGAGCACCTCCCTATGTCTCCAGGCGTCTGTTGATGTCCAACAATGCAAAAGAAAAGGAAAAGAAAGAAGGGGGAAGGTTTCTTTCAACAGAAAAAATCTGAAGATAACAGGTACAAAGGCCCATATTTAAAGGGTTTTCTAACAACCTCTGACTCCTGCTCTGTGATTCACTGCTATTCAGCATCTTATGACTTCTCCCTGCTCAATGCCATGTTTCCTTTCGAGTGCATGGTTTCTGTCTCCTCTCACCTAATTGGTAGAGGCTAAAGAAAATGTACAAAACATCTCAGACTCTCTTTATTTCACAGAAGACACCGAGAGATGCTCGGAGTTGCTAAATGGCTTACCCGGTTATATATTCATTCAAATCAGAAGTGTCCTACCCGCTCCCTTCTACCACGCTCAGATAATGTACTTGAAACCGTAGTCTGGAGTGCTCCGTTTTCATGGCAACAGGCACGATTTTAGGAGAACAACAAGCACACACCTAATCCATGAGCCTGATAATAGCAGGTACAGTGCATTTCAGCTTGAATAGAGATGATTGCAGAGACTCAGAGAGCAAACACGCCAGCTGTCAGTCTTGTTGAGAATGCTAAGGCCTAGGCCCCTCCTTCTCTATCACCCTGCTGTTTATTCACATCAAATGTAAAGACGGTAAATCACTCCTGCCGCTTTACTACCAAAGGTGACTGTAAAGGACAGACACAGACAGCGGAACCACCTCCTTATACTGGGGCACCGAATCTCCTTCTGATGGTCATCGCTTCCACCAGTGTACATCTGGAGTCTGGAAGAAAAAACGTGTTATTTGCACAATATTGTTTGCCTAAAGGTTTACCTTCTTCCATAAGTACTGATTTGACAATACATTCATACATGAATGTATGTATGTATGTATGTATGTATATCCACACACATATATATATCCATATATATTGTCATAATATATATATACATGTATATATATATGTGTGTGTGTATATATATATATATATATATATATATATATATATATATACAGCACATTTAAAATATAAGCAGAAATACTATCATTATTATGACCCTGGCAGAGTGTTTACTACATATCCAGTATTTAATATTGCAGGGGAAAAAAAAACACTCAATTTGTGATCAATAGTTGTCAAAGCCAAAGTCTTCTCTTTTTACACTTTTCTCTAAAGATTTATTTATTTATTTATTTATTTATTTATTTAATGCATGTGAGTACACTGTTGCTGTCTTCAGACACACCAGAAGAGGACATTGAATCTCATTACAGATGGTTGTTGATGGATTTAAGAGCCATAACCTATGCCCCAACAAGCCAGGTTCATCTTCCCATCCTTGATAAACCAACTAAAATAGACAAGCTATTAGCTAAAGCCCCTCCTCCCCCTACAAAAGGAAATATGTAGTCTATGTGGCCATATTGGGAAAAGGGACAAAGAGATAGAAAAACTCCCCAAGTCTGCTTTCGGGGTCCTGGGGTGAGACTATTACTGCTTATGTTGAAAACGAAAGTTATGCATGTCTAAGGAGTTCTGGTCAGGTAGTGGTCCTGCCTATCACTAACCATATTTTTTGTTTGGCTACACGGTCCAGCAAAGTCATCTGAAAAGCTGCGAATCTCTTTCTGGGAGAAAAATTTCCCTCTGACTAGCCCAGGCTTTAATAGGCTTCCTCTTCTCCAGTCATGAGACTCCTTAGGTAATTGGGACCATTGCTTACAGTCGTCTAATCACCAAGCTGAGGGAATATGGGAGTCTCTTTGGAATGTCTATGTCATTAGCAGGCCAACTACAGGACATCCTTGTGTGTCCACTATATCTTCTGTGTCATTCCATTTTGCTAATTTATAGATGCTGCTCCCAATCCAAAGAAAAGATCAGATTGGTGAGTGGTAATGGCAGTGCAAAAGGACCTAAGGATATAGTTCTGTTGACAGAGCTTTCTTCACATGCATGAAGCCCTAGGTTTAATTTCCAGCACAGAATAAAACCTGCGGTCCCTGAACTTAGAAGGTGAAGGCCAGTCAGAAGTTGAAGATCTTCCTACAGAGCAAGTGGCAGGCCAGCCTGGGCTATGTGAGATCTTATCTCAAAACAATTAAGTAAAAAATATAAAACAAAATAAAGAAGGATGCAACAAACTCACAAACCAGATTCTTAGAAGAATGAGGCTCACAGCCACTTTCTTAACACACTGGATGGGGCACAGGCAACGGTAGAAAAGAGTGGAATGGGGACTGGAGGGCGGGGGCAGGTCCCTGGACAGGGAGATTTCATCACAGTGCTCTTGGAAGTTAGACAGGGATTACCAGGAATCACTTCTTCAAATGGTCATGTTGTACAGCCTGGGAGTGGATGTCCATGCTCCATACACACCAGCAACAAATAAGGGTGCCTTCTCCTTGGTGCCATCTGAGTAACGACCACGAGAGCTTTGAGCAGAGCTGAGAGGATTTGAGACCAGGCTGTATGTATTGTGTGGCTTTCCGCCATTCCCCTTTGGAAGCTGTCCTTATCTGAGGCCAGCAGACCCTTTGCTGTGGAAAGCATTATCTCCTGAACACTGGCACAGATTGGGGTTGCACACACTGTCCTGCCCACTCCTGACAGATGGCAGGGAGCCCAAACCCTCCATATGCTGCTGTGTTCTCTGGGAAGGCATGGGCTTGCAGGCTGATTTGGCACATGCTGCTGTGACCGACCGTGGGTGTCTCTGAAGCAGCCAGCATCACTGCCCTTGGGTTAGTTGGCACTAATCAGTCAGGGTTGTAACAGAGTGAGCATATTCTGAGGTAGCCAGCCTAGAGAGCAAATCAAGCCCTCGGGTGTTGGAAGGTAAGGCTATGGATGTCTTTGGGGATTTTTATTTGTTGACCTAATCAAGGGAGATCACAAGTGAGCTATACCAAACGCTTCTAAAATATTCCGTTTCTCCTGTCGTTCCAGACAGTGGGTAATTTCCCATTTTCATTGACTTTTGGTATCCTCTGAGGTCTAAGATTTTCTATGTGTATATTCTTTCTAAATGCAGTAAGTAGTTTGCAGAGAGACGCCAACAAAGACCTGGGAATGCTCACCCTAGGGAAACTGACACCTCCGGTGTAGCATAAGAAGACACTCCCCTGGTCTTATCCCTCAATCCTCTTTACAATCCTTGCTTTCCAAAAGCAAACATTTGGGTTTAGAACATCGTAGCCTCCAGGAGCTCCAGCACAGATCAGCAGCACAATGTGTGTCAGCTGCAATTAATTCCAATCTTGTTCTTTCCTGATCTCAATCATATTGCAAGCAGAAATTCAGCCACATGCCCCTTAAACTCCAGTGTGGGCTCTCCCATTTTATAAGACACCCACAACTGTAAATCTCAGTAAAATCCAATTTGGAGAGTTTAGGTTCTAACTTCTTCACGAACGTAGTCATCACTTCTGATCTTATGAAATTCAGCTTACAATAAAAATATTACAACTGATTTTCTTAAAAAGCCATAGTCTCCATAGCAAGAAAACTCATAACTAGGAGAAAATTAGTAAAACCTTGAACAGAGTGTCTTCAAAGCGGGCATACAAATGGCCAATGCTTTATATAGGGGTAAAGTGTTCTCAACATCCTTAACTATCATGGAAATAATGGAAATATGAGCCCAAGCCACAATGAGGGGTCACTTCACACCTGTGAGAATGGCTATTATTTTTATTTTTATTAAAAGGTAAATGTGATGCTGTGGAGAAAGGGGTGCCTTTGTGCTTCGTTGATAAGAATGTAAATTAATGCACCCATTATGGGGAAAGGATCATCAAGATTCCTCAAAAGAACTAACAACCGAACTCCCATGTGATCCATTTTACTATCTCTTCTGCATGAATACCCAAATAAAATGAAACCAAGTGTGTCGCTGACTACATTCCCCAGTCAGCACACCAGAGCAGATGTAGAATCAAACCAATGCTCTATCAATGGATGAATAGACAAAGGAAATGTGAAACACACATGCATGTATGCACACACACATACGTACACACACATGCACATACACACATGCACACACACATATGCACAAACACACACATGCACATACATATGCACCCACACACACATGTGCACACATGCATGCAAGCATACAT
>JANHMN010000020.1:34398300-34460406 GCA_030674055.1 Rhabdomys pumilio
TATATATATATATATATATATATATATATATATATATATATATATATATACACTGAGGAGATCATTTTTATGTATTTAGGAATGTGTATGTATATACATACATACATCTATGCATGTAGCAACAATTAATGGAGAAATCACCCATAATTTGAAAGAGAGCAAGGAGGGGCATATGGGAGAGTTTGGAGGGAAGAAAGGGAAGAAGAAATCATACAATTTTATTATAATTACCAAAGTAATGAAAACAATTAGAATAAATAAATAAAAATACATAGTACCTTCTATGGAAGTGACATACATCAGACATCAAGGAAACCTTTTGATGATATAAACCACTAAGCAAAACCTAAGTTTTCAGGACTAAGAGCCAGGAATCTGATTTTTCGAGATCACTGGTGGGGACTCTCAGTCACAGGTAGCCAAAGCTGAGAGGAAACTCCTCTAATTGTACACTGTTTTCAAGGTGTTAAATGAACAGTGAGCATAGGCAGATTTTAATTCTCATATAGCAATTACCTCTAAGTAACACCTCGTGAGATGACATTACTCACTGTCCATATGTCTCTCTCCCTTACCACACTGTCTCTGCATGCCCTGCTCCTCTCTCTTCACCAGTGATCCAAGCACATGGGGAATGATGTCTGATTCTGTGTTCAGTCAGTACAATGCCAGGAACATTGGCACTGAATATGTACTAAAAATAACAGCAGGAACTGCTCGTTGCTTTCACAGACCGACGAATCCCTTCGATGCTTGTAGAGAAGGTGTAAAATGCACAGGTACAAATCACGTGTTCCGTAGCATAGCATTTTCTACGACTAAAGGCACATTTAGCTCTCAAAGACAATTCCAGTGAAGTCTGTAAACTCATATTGCCGCTTGTACTCACAGGATCACAGGCCACATAGGGTTCTGGTTTTCAAATAAGTGTTCGGTCAGACGCTTATGCCCTCTGTCATTCCAAGAGACTTTCTCAGCATCTTTGACACATACACATCATCCTCACAGCCTGTGCTCCTGGACTTATAAATAGAAGCTTCCTCCCTTTCTAGGTTGTCATTAGAATCTACTGAGAGGCAGGGAGTCTACCCAGCCTGCAGGTTCCCTGAATGGCCACTAGTTAAAGATACCTGTGGTCCCTACTGCTGCCTTTGGTCTTGGATTAAGGGGATACACCCTATGTTCCCCATCCAATCCTTACTTTGCGCAAATGCTTCCAGCACTTTCTATCCCTGCCCAAGAATCGTCACCTTCCTCATGCCCTAACCAAGAACTGAGTGACAGTCTCTGAGGTCGCTCACTCCACAAGGCATCCTTGGGACTCTCACCAAGGACAACTTGACTCAAACCTAACGAGTTCCGTTTTTCCAAGCTTGAGATTTCAAGCAAGAGACCTGGAATATTCCCCAGACTTGTCTTTGTAAGCAACTTTACTACCACACCATGTTTGGGCTGTAGACGTGGATGGGGCAAGGCATGAGTTACATGTAGAATCAGTCATCTTGCTAGAGTTTTCCAAACCTAGGTCAAGATAAGAGGGAGTTAGTGGTTTGCTAGGGTGTAGAATCAAATATCTAAACTCTTTTTCTTTAACTTCTATTTTTTCTTTTTTTTTTATTGAATAGAAAACCCCCATAAATATCTAAATTCTAATAGAACAGAGGAGGCTGCTGCTGTGCTGTTTAAAATACCAGATAATGAAGTAAATTACATTTTTACTGTGCTCTCAGTCAAAGAGAGATCAGTAGTAAATTGGTAGCAGATGTGTTCGTTGGATTCACTGAATCTTTAACATGAACATGGATCAAAAAATCACGTTGTACCCCATAAATACGAATAATAATCATTTGGTGATAAAAGTGAAATTTTTTAATGGATATGTAATACTGGTGTCTTGCTTTTAAAACACTTTTGGTCTCCCAGTAGAAATTCTCATGTCTCACTTTCCTAGTGAGAAAGCCGTGTAGAACCAGCCCACGGTCTTTCTGCTCAGCACTGCAGACACAGGCTCTGTCCTGGGAAATCCAATTGCCTGTCTTTCCTGCACCTGTGTGCTTTGATTATAGGTCCATCAAGCTCCTTGTATTACCCCTCCCTCTGGGCTGGTAAACCTTGCCCCCCAATATAGCTCAAATAGTAAAAGAAGTTAAGAAAGAAAACACAACATATACACACACACACACACCAATTTCAAACATACTTTTCATGTAGATTCTGAATATCTCTAAAGTAACTTAAACATGGGCTGACAATTCCCTAAACTGGTTCTTCTAACTAGTAGTCAGTTATTTATAAAACTTAAAAGAAAGGCCCTTTAAAGATGCTTTCTTTAAATGTTTAGAGTTAACTTAAAGCATAACTGTATAATTCTCTCATTGAAGAGCAAGGCTTCTTAAAAAGAAGAAAACATCTGTTGCTTAAAGATTGGAGTTTTCTCTCTTACATTATCCACATTTACGATGTGTATCTAGAAGCTGAAGTCTTCATTTCTGTAGCTCGAACATACAACACAATTTGAATGCAGTCTATTGTGTGCATCCATGTCATCCACAACTGCTTCTGAAGCAATTCTTAAAAACTTATGTTTAATTTTCACACAAGAGTCTTCTATATTTGCATCGTTTCTACCTCCGCCCCTCTCCACTCCAACTTCTCCCAATTCTTATCACTCTTTCAGATTTATGACCTCTTCTTCTGTAGTTATTATCACACACACACACACACACACACACACACACACACCACATATACACATACCACAAACACACATACCACACACCATACACAGACATACGTGCATACACACATACCACACATATACACACACCACACATGAGCATATACTACACATACACACACCACACATACACACATACCACACACCCACAACCACACATAGACATATGTACATACATACATATTACACATAGACACATTCACACACCACGCATACATATGCATATTGACACACACATACATACACCTCACATACACACACCACACACATGTACACATCACATACACATATACACACCATACATATACTACACACAATCACACACCACACACAAACACATACACCCTACTCACTCCAACTATATGTGTTTGTTTTGGGCTGACCACTTAGGATTGGGATCCCATCCCTGAAGAAAAATGGTTCTCCCTCTCTCAACAACCACTGAGTGCCTGTGGTTCTTCATCATGGTGTGTAGAAAATTTTAACATTTCATATCTAGCTATCTTTGCAACATTTTCTAGAAAATTTTTGGAGAAAATAATCTTTTGCACTCATACTTCATCTGCTTCAAATATTTAACTAAGCTGGATAGTTATAACTCCAGGTTAAATAAACTTAGCCTCAGAGCCTCTTATCCATAATAACCCAAAATTATTATGGGAAATTTATGGCTGAGGTGAAAAGAGAAAGAATCCCAATCTGTCCCCTCCCTCATTTGTAAGATGAAGACTCAGCAGGGACACATGATTCCCTGGGCATATTCAAGAACTATCATTCTGAAAAAGTGAAAAGGAATCTTTGAAAAATTGCATTCATGTGAGTGAGGTGTGATGCTAAGTACTGTGGGGGGGAAAAGTTCAATGATCTGGTAATTTTGCAAAGTAGCAGAATGAAATGTTAAAGGTCTCTTTCGTGCAAAATGCTGCCATCTGTGAATAGTCTGGCGCATGTTAAACCACCAAAACTTGCGCCGGTCTCTTTTTTCTCCTATGGAATACTCCTAAAGATCTAAGAGCAACAGAACATGAGGGGGAAATTCTGTCTCAGCATTTAGGATCCTTTTTCACCCAAAGGCAACTTTGAGCTCAGGCCACAGCCCAGCTCCCCTGAGACTTTAATGAGCTAATTGTTAGAAATTGCCAGAAAGAGTGGGGAGAGAGAGCCACTGATCCAAGTACTTTCCACAGAAGCTTGAGGACTGGGCTTCGGTTTCCAAGGGTAACAAAATCCAAGCTTGACGAGGTACTTACTCTAGATGGGGTACAGCATCATGATGATGAGTACCTCAGTGCTGATGGGGCACAGATGGGAAGATACCTGGGACTCACTTGATCAGCCAGCAACCTCCAGGCTACTGAGAGCTCATGACTCAAAAAACTAAGTAGGCACGGGCAAGATGGATTGGTAAGTAAAGCCACCTGCCACAAAGCCCGAGTCTGAATCCTAGATCCCACATGGTGAGAGGGGAGAACTGAGTCTATCTAGCAAGTTACACACACACACACACACACACACAGAGAGAGAGAGAGAGAGAGAGAGAGAGAGACAGAGAGAGACAGAGAGGCAGAGAGAGAGGCAGAGACAGAGACAGAGACAGAGAGACAGAAACAGAGACAGAGAGACAGAAAGAGAGAGAGAGAGAAAGAGAGAGAGAGAGAGAGAGAGAGAGAGAGAGAGAGAGAGAGAGGCTGATAAACCCTCCAACCTCAGATAAATCTGACTCGTCTTCAACTTGTATCCTCCAACCGCCACAGAAAGACCAAGGTCCTTCACCACCTGCCCACAGAAGAAGCTGCAGGCGCCCACGGCACCACAGTAGCCTCCTCCCGCTGCAGTCCCGACAGACTTTCAGATCCAAAATGGGTCATTCTTAAAAGACAAAGCTGGAATTACATCAGAGGCTGGAGATTTGACAGAGCCTTCTCTTGATATCTCATTTCATACCAAGTGGTGGACATGTCTTAATGTTTGTATTTATAAGGAAAATTTGCATGATATATGTATTAATAACTTCCAAACTATTTTTATAATTTCTTGGGTTGTTCCTGCTATTTAAGTATGTTTCTGTATACTTTATTAGACATTTTTAAAGTTGCTTAAATATCTACACATAAAAGGAAACAGAATAACAGAATAACATTAATAGTAAAGAGAAGGATGGCTGAGAAATCTTACATATCCACACATATCCAGGAGTCCAGACAAACATATCATTTGTACCAACGTGTATGGGGCAGGGTTTTGTTCATTTCCTACTTTATGTACAAGGTGTCAGAAAACAAAAAGGTATTTTGAAAAACAATGAAGGATGCATACCCTCTGAAGAAGTTAAAAAACAAACAAAAACTTGAGGCCTCTCACCTAGTAATTGTATAAACTATCTTCCTTTGTAGAAAGCTAAGTAATGGCACTTCATGGCTTTGCTTTGTTCTGAGATCTGTTTTTAAACAGTAATTTGTTAAATGGTTGAATTATGTGAAGTCAATTTCTCCTGATTTTGAAGAGCTCTGTTGATCATAACTGCAGACTCATTGAATGGCAACCTAAGAGCAGTTATGACTATGGCTACTATAGTCCAGGTCTATAGAATGAGGTTCTGGGGAGACAAGACAAAGTCTTGACTGGAAATCAGACAAACAAAGGTTCTCTGAGGCCAACATTCATCTGTAGAAGTCTTTAGCTATGACTTGGATTTTTTCTGTTGTGTTATTTGCTAAAGGTTCTAAACATGACAGTGTCCCTGACATTGTTGCCTAGGCCATTTCTGTATTACTGTAGTTCTGATAAAACATGCATTTTCTATTCCCATGTCGGGGAGTGATTCTGATGCTTTGATTTGATTGGGAATCTATGTATCCAGACGCTGAAGGTCCTTGTCCCCAATTGGTGTTTGATCTTTCAGTAAAGATGCCAGTGGCCAATGGCTGGGCATGGAGCAGGACACTTAAAGTTGCACAGGTAGGATGCAGAGGGGAGTGGGAGGAGATCGCCATGACCTGGGGGGAGAAAAAAGAATAGAATTAGAGCTTCAGAAGGAATATCAGCTGAAATGTGGGTGTAAAGAGAAAGAGCCCTACCCCTACCCCCGAAGGCTGCCCAGAAGTGTTTTGAGCAGCAGAGACCAGTGGGCCCCACAGAAGGTAACAGGGCATCAAAGTTAATGGTCGATTTAGAAGGTGCTGAGGTAGGCATAAAGGGAAAGCAGGCTAGTTGCAGAAGGCTTAGAAATACCAGTCTTTGAGATAACCAAGGCATGTTAAAATTAACTAGTGTGTGTGTGTGTGTGTGTGTGTGTGTGTGTGTGTGTGTGTGTGTATTTCCATTCGCAGATCTGAGAGTGGTGTAGTGAAAACTACACACTACATTCCTGTGACAAAACACCATGACAAAGGCAATTTATAGAAGACAGCCTTTAATTTGGAGCTTATGGTTTTAGAGGGTTAGGGTCCATGATGGCAGAGCAAAGGCTTCGTGGCAGGAGTATCTAAGGACTTACATGCTGATCCACAAGCTGAAGGCAGAAAGAAAGAGGCTGGGACTGTCATTCTTTGAGATCGCAAAGCCCACCCCTAAGTGATCCATCTCTTCCAACAAGGCCACACTCCCTAATCCTTCCCAGATAGTTCCACCAACTAGGGACAAAGTATTCAAACACATGAGCCTAAGGGGTCATTCTCATTCAGAGCAGTACAAAATATCTGGTATGAGACAACCACACAAGCAATGTTAGAAGCAGGTGTTGTGAGGGCTTTCTTGTAAGTGCTTTCATGTTCACATCCCACTATTCTGAAAGGAAGAATCAGCCTGGAAAGACAACAGACACTCCAACCTCTATCATTGCCAGGAATCATTCAACCAATTCCCAGGCCAATAGAATCAACCTGTGGTGAAGACAGTGCTTACTGTCTATCCTCATATGCAAGGCTGAGAAAGCATCATGCAGTGTGACTCGCCTGAGGTTTGGCAAGTGCTACAGGCTCCTCTCCCTGCTTCTGCTTGCTCACCTATGTTTTCTCTATATTATTAAACTTGTAGGGCTATCTCAATTTTCTTCCCTCTAAGATAAAGAGATTTATGCTAGACCATAATATATTAACTATTTTATATTTTATCATTGTAAATACTATTGTTTGTCTCTCTAAAAGATAAATGTGTTCCCATGGTCAGAGTGAGTCACTTATCATGTTCGCATTCTTAACAAACACTCCATTTTGTTAGGTTTGTGCCATGTGTGCCTTTGGCCTAGGTGACATTCATAAACATTACATTGATTCACCAGCCTTCTATCCTTCTTATTATCCCTGATTGTCTCCACTCACTTACTAGTTCAATCTCCAAGCTGTTTCGTGATCGATGTAGACTTCAGATTGTAATTCTATATTCTAAAATAAGAAATAGAGTACCTAAGGAAATTTGGAGGGTTCTGCGAAATTTAAGATACACACAGATGCTCCCTCACAGGCAAAATACTGCCAGAGCTTAATGCACAGACAGACACATTCCTGAGAATGAGCTAGAAAGGCCTATGGATGCAGGAGGACCTGGATGGGCTTTCAAAGTTGATGAGAATTGTGCTTTTCCACTTAGAGGGAGAATGAGAGTCAGAGATCAGAAATAGCCCAAGAACCCTAGCTATTCAGAGATAACCCAGGAACCACAGTTGTCCACATGGTTTCTGCAGTCGATCTTGAGGTGACGCCTTTGTTCTAACATCCCTAAACCAGTATTTGGAATATCTGGAGGCTCCTCTCTGTTGCCGAGTGGGAGAGAATCCCAGTGTGTTTACAAGTAGGTGATACTAGTACATAGGACAGTAGGGTAGGAATAAAGCTTCAAATCTAGTTGGAATAGAACAAACGTGGGGTCCTACTGTGGACCTTACAGAAACTTGAATGAAGAGAAAAATGGTGGTGAGACCCACTAATCCATTAAACACACATGTACTGTGCACCTGCCCCATGCCAATGTCTCCCAGACAGGCATCACATTCATCCCACCAGCTTTCCATGGTTCTAACTGGCATTTTCTTTCAGTACTCCCTCACTGTTTTTCTACTCATTTTAATTCATTTCAATATATTTATTGTTTACAAAGAAAGTAAATATCACTTTTATTTGCCATGTGAGATAAAGGCTAACCGTGAAAACAAGAACAAGGGATCAAAAAATGTTATTTACTTCTAAAAGATAGGACATCTACTTAAAGAGATATTCAAAACAGATCATCCATGAACAGGGACTTTTGTGCTTTGACTGAACTGGTTTGACTGAGAAAGATCTGCAATGTAGACAGCCGGCTCACAGCAATGGAGACTGCATGCTCGCTGCAGTGAAGACAAAACTGCAGTGGATACAGTATACTCACTGCAGTGGAGACACCTCACTCACTGCAGTGGAGACACCACACTCACTGCAGTGGAGACAGCCCCACTCACTGCAATGGAGACACCACACTCACTGCAGTGGAGACAGCCTGCTCAGTGCAGTGGAGACAGCCCACTCACTTCAGTGGAGACAGCATGCTCACTGCAGTGGAGACAGCCTGCTCAGTGCAGTGGAGACAGCATGCTCACTTCAGTGGAGACAGAATGTTCACTGCAGTGGAGACAGCATGCTCACTTCACCCAATTGCTGATTCTCAAACCTTTTGCTCTAAGGCAACTTTAGCTCTGGGAACTGAGGCTGCAAACGTAGCTGTATTCACTTCAGTATGAGCCTCAACAGGAAGAAAAGCAAGCACAGCAAGGAGATGATGTAGTAGCTCAGGGTGAAATGTCACTGCACTATGACTGGCTTAAGGGTTCTGCTGGCCACCTAAGAGGTTGAGCAATCTTATAATACTTCTTCCCTAGCTCAATATAATTTAAGAGTTAAATCTTACTTCTAGGCTTTAATTTAACTCATACCCCTTGGTAGCAAGAATGCTTTCTTCATTTTGCCAAATCCTAGAGGTTTGCCTTTAATGTCTAAGAAAACCAAACCCAGGGCAGTGTTTCTAGGCTAAACACAAATGCCACGTACAATGAAAGTAGTGGTGTAGGATGAACAAGCCTGGCTGAGGCAAAAAAGAGCATTTCCCACATAGAAGAAATGAATGCTGTCCACAGCATTGTAAGGGGAGGGCAGACAGGGATGCTAAAGAAAACAGTAAGTCATGTAGTGATTGTAACCAGGGAGATAATGGGTCTGTGGGGATGAGGCTTGACCACACAAGGTGCCTAGATGATGGTGGTGGTGGTTATCATTATCATTATCATTGTTGTTATTGTTGTTGTTGAAATACACACCATTTTGCACCGAAAAGAAACATCATGAGGTTAGCAGGTTAGAAAGATTGTCCCGGAGTAGAAAAAAAGAAGGCACCATGGGAACCTTTGTACCATTTCTGGGTGACTTTCTCCTTGGCCCTTTTTGTTACTGTCAGTTCCCACATAAAAAGAATGTTCCAAGAAAGGACCTGTGACCACCCATGTTAGAGGAGGGCTTTCCAAGATTGGATTCCTTTGCCTTCTAGCCAGTCCAGTCATGTATGGAGCCTTGTACACCCCAAAGGTATGATCTTTCTCACTTACAAGCTTGGAGAATCCATCTAAC
Organism: Rhabdomys pumilio; assembly: GCA_030674055.1. Lineage (NCBI taxonomy): Eukaryota > Metazoa > Chordata > Mammalia > Rodentia > Muridae > Rhabdomys > Rhabdomys pumilio. Next base: position 34,407,631 of record JANHMN010000020.1, read on the forward strand.
TCATTTCTGGGACCTGAAAGTGAGCCAACAGGGTGATGGGTCTCCCCTTCCTTCTGTCTAATGTAGTTATTGCTAGTTGAGCACTTGCTTTGTACCTAGCACTGAACAAGTGGCTAGATTGTCCTCTGGAAGAAAGGCAGAACAATATAAAAATAATGGCTCTCCATTATCATAGTGCTTAAAAGATGCTAAAACACTAATTCTAGGAGACTAGTCCCTAAAAGTACAGGAAACAGGACAGAAAAGAGATAGCAAGGGTCCTTGAGAAGAGCTGCACAGCATCTGATGAGAACAATAAACAGTGTCAGGTATTAGTAAAATATCCTAATGAGTTACTTCCAATTTCCAGCAGCACATGGCAAAGACAAGCCATGTTGCTAGCTAGACTTCAAGTCTCTGATAAACTTGGCATCAGAAGCTGGTGTCTTCAGAGCAGTACTCTGGTGACAGTGGGTGTCTTAGTTAGAGTTTTACTGCTGTGAACAGACATCATGACCAATGCAAGTCTTATAAAGGACAACATTTAATTGGGGCTGACTTACAGGTTCAGAGGTTCAGTCCATTATCATCAAGGCAGGAGCATGGCAGCATCCAGGCAGGCATGGTGCAGGAGGCGCTGAGAGTTCTACATCTTCATCTGAGGGCTGCTAGCAGAATACTGGTACATTGGCAGTAAGACATAGACAGGGCAAGAGCCACCCAGACTTTGGTTCAGATGGCTCATTTCCTACACAGGCAAAGATTTTGTCTACACAGAAGTGCACTGCTTTCATCTAAGGAACAATGCCCACACTCTTCCCCACCCCTGCCCCCATTGCCCTTGGAAGCTGCTTCTCTCAGCTGACTTACATTCGCAATGCTCATCCTGACCACAGTCTCTCCTGCAGGCTAGGATAACCCATGCTGAGATGTCTGCTGCAATTGCAGGCTGCTCATTTATGTGATGGAAATGATGCATATATTTTTATTTGGAAGGATAATCACCTTGACACTCATGTAGAGAGAGAAAAAATGCCCTCTTAAAAAATACATATTTATTTTGTATGCATGTGCCAGAGTTGCATGTATGTGAACCACGTCTGTGTAGTAGCCTGTGGAGGTTACTTCTTAAAGAGGCATTGAATCCCCTAGAACTGAACTCGAAGCCGGGTTTGAAGTAAAGGTCGTTGCCTTCAGAGATACAGGAAAATGTCCCCAATGGTTTCCTCAATTATTGCTATTGTAGCCAGAGAGCATAACTGCTGAGGAGAGGAAAGGAGGTTGAATGAGCCTCCTTCAGGCAGCTGCAGCTGGTGTGTGGAAATGGATGAGACAGCAGAGTAGGCTCTGGCCATCTTCATTAGCCCTTGCTTGGTACTCAGCACACACCTCAGCTGTGTGTGGCACCTGTACGGAAAAGACACCGTTTCTAGAATAATGAATCTCGTTTTATGTATAAACTAGCACAAGTTAGGAGAAAAGAAATGTTTCGCATTCGAGAGACTCCTAATTGTGTGTTTGTTTGGCTAACTCTTGCTGAGTGCATGTATTTGCTGGGAGGCTTCCCTGTAGAACTCTGAAAAGAGCATTGGTGAGGTCTTCCTACGCCTGGGGGAGCTGCATGCTGCTCAAAGGGAGGGGTGCTTGCAGGGAAATAATCCAGATCAGATATTCCCAGAGTCTGATGAAGGAGAAAGAGTGACCAGTAAGATAACACAGGAGTGGGTGTTAGTTCTCAAACCACATTCAACAGATGTTTCCCCAAGACAAATCCTTGCATCTCTCAGGCCCACTGTGGGGTTACAGGGCCAGTATAACCTAGCCATGGAATCTGTTAGCTCTTGGGAAAGTACCTCATAAACTGTGAGGGTGGATCTAGGAGGCAGCAGGGTCTTAAAAGGTCTTCTATCTGATTCCGACGCACACCCCTGTTTGAGAATCTCTGTGACATTCAACCTGTGGTATCTCGAGTGGGGAAGGCACAGAAAACAGACAGAAGTGGACTTGCTGCTCTAATGTAGTGCGTTTCCATGAAAGGTTGCGTGGCTTACAAGATTGAATGTATCATCACATAGAGTAACAAGAAGAGCTTAAGGAAACTTTCTGGTCTGGAAACACTCTTGGCCTGCAGGAGCACTGGATCCAACCTGAAAGGCAGATTCTGAAAGCACAGATTGGCTCATACTAAAACCTGAAGGGGATTTCCCCATGCACGTCATTTAAGTCAGTCTTTGCTGAGGCACTTGATGTCCCTACATGGAGGGAAAGGTGGAGCTATTTAGGGAAAGTCTAAGAGCAGTTCCAGGCAAGGATCTCAGCAGAAGGACTAAATGATGCCAGGTTTGTAGGTCTCAGGGGCTCTGGCCAGTGCATTGATAGTAGTATCAAAGACCTTATTAAAGGCAGAAATGGAAGTACTCAGAACTTCCGAGGAACCAAGCATGGTGGTGCGTGTCCATAATCCCTGCAGTAGGATCACCCCAAATTTGAAGCCAATCTGGTTCACACAGCAAGTTCCAACCAGTCAGGGCTATGGCTACATAATGAGAACTTGTCTCTAAAACAGAAACAACAAAATCAGAGGAAAGATGTAGCAGTGAGATTTGAAAATATGGAGACACATTCACACCGCCCTAAGAAGCTGTCGTCTGAAGCGTGCGCTACTGTGTCTTCTAGACTGAGATGTCTCCAAACTCCTTAGCTTTTCCATCTTCCAGGCTGCTCTACCCGAAAGCTTTTCACTTGTCACATTATGTGTGCAATACAGACCGACTACACTACTCAGTGCCCAATGAGATTCTGACTTGCATTTTCCTGTGACTGTCATGTCTAGGTGATTTGGTTGTTTTGTTTTTTTCAACTAAATGATAAATTAGATAAGGCCTATCAAAACCATGGTTCCTTCAGCCACGTAATGTTCCAGGGGAGACTATGTTTGTACCTACTTGGAAGAAGGAATGAAAATTTCCTTGAGTGGAAGCAAGTGCAGAGGCAGGTAGCACTGAGCACAGAGCATCTGAGGATGGGGCAAGTGTAGCCTTGCCAGAGCCTAAGAAGGGCTGAAGGGACAGGAGACAAGTCTGTCTGCAAGGCACATGGCAGATATGGAGCTGCCTACCATGGGCCAGATTGAGAGACTGATAATTATATTCTATGGATAGAGAGGTACCATTAAAAGTTTAAGAATGGTATAATCAAATAACTGAATAACATAATAAGCTTGCTATTAGAATTACCAAATACTGTGTGTGTCAGTAAATGTGTGTCTGTGTGAGTGTGTGCCTTTGTGTGTATGTGTGTCTCTGTATGCATATCTGTGTGTGTATGTATGTGTACATGTGTATCTGTGTGAGTGTACATGTGTGCATGTGTCTGTATGAATGTGTGTCTGTGTGTATGAGTGTGTGTCTTTGTGTGTATGTCTCTGTATGAGTATATATATATTTCTATATGCCTGTGTGTGTTTGTGTGTCTCTATTTGAGTGTCTGTGTGTGTGAGTGTGTGTCTCTGTGTGTGTATGTGTGTGCATGAATGTGTGTGTGAATGACTCTGTGTGAGTGCGTGTATGTGTCTGTGTGGGTGAGTGTCTCTGTGTGAATGTGTGTACGTGTTTAAAACTGCTAACAATAGTTTTCACAGCAGATCAGTTGAAAGCATTATACATTTAAAATTTGCTAATTCATGGTCTTGGGTAAGTCATTTAATTTTCTGAAAGTCTAATTCTTTATCCAAAGAGTATAATCACCCTTTACACACTAAGTTAAGATCTTTACTGCTGTGAAAAGACACCATGCCCACAGCAACTCTTATAAAGGAAAATATTTGATTGGGGCTGACTTATAGGTTCACAGGTTTAGTCCATTATCAACATGGTGGAGAACATGGCAATGTTCGGGCAGATGTAGTGCTGGAGAAGAAGCTGAGAGTTCTGTATCTGGATTCACAGGCAACAGGAAGAGACAGTGAACCACTGGGCCTGTCTTGAGCTTCTGAAACTTCAAACTCCACCCTGCAGTGACACACTTCCTTCAACAAAGCCATTGTTTTCTAATAGTACCTATGGGGCCATTTTCATTCAAACCACCACATACATAGTTTTATTTTTCTAAATTTCAGTTACTCCACAGTTAACTCCCTGACATGCTGAGTGACAGTTTCCTGAGTGATGTTGTCTTTCGTGAGTGATACTCTGAAATTCCTTGCCTACTTCATCTCACATGTGTGAGTGGTCCTTTCAGCCAGTGTACTCATACTACATAAACCACCTGATTGTGAGTCTCTCAGTTGCTGTCTCAGATATCTGCTTGAGTCTTGAGTGGTCCCAGTAATAGTAATTCTTATTTTATAGGTTTTAATAATTCCCTAAAGGGCAAGAGTAAAAATACTAGCAATCTGAGTAAGCCAAATAGAATGTGTTAAGTGTTCCCTTTAGGTGAAAAGTTGAAACTTACTGGCATAATAAGGAAAGGGGGAAAACTCACATGCTGAGGTTACTAGTGGCTATCATATTTTATGATTGTTGGTTTCACATTGTTCACAGTTTGTAAGTTAAAAACACAAGCGTGCATAGAAGAAACCACGGCTTATATGGGGTTCAGTACTATCAGATGTTCCAGACATCTACTGGGGGTGGGAGGGTCTTAGAATATACCCTCCTTGGATAGGTATAGAGTTCTAAAGAACCTACCATAAGATTATCTAATAATTAACTAATATCATACACTTGAAGCATTCAGAATGTGCTGACAGATAGTTCAAAGTGTCTACTTGGTAGCCAATCACTGGAGGCACAGACTCTATTTCTTTTTTACTCTGTTGGCTTTTATCAGCTTGTTTTTCAACCATGTCCTCACCAATGAGGAATGGGTGGGTTCAAGGATTCAAAATGGCCATAGTAGAAGAATCTGGATGGTATTCCTAACAGGCTTTGAGAGTAGCATCGAGATTTTACACTAGTCTTATCCCCAGGAATGTTCGGCAGCTTCTGTGTGAAGGGACGAGAACATAGTGACATCTTTCATTGATTTATATTGTCCAGAATCAATAAACTATATTGTAGAGCAGAGGAGATGACAGAACATTTGGCCTGCTGTGTCCCCTGGGCTGGTATGGCAGGAAAGAGTAGAGGAAGTAGAAACAGCAATCAGAGAAGCTGGGAGAGATGGGAAAATCGAGAGTAAAGGAATCTGAGACAAAATGGAGGAAGGGTGTTTGATAATGCAATGTTAAGAATCCTCAATTCCTTTTACAGTGCTCGGTGCACAATGCATACACAGTGTCTTAACAAATAATTGACCTATATGCATTGATTTGATGTGGTTCTATACCGGAACAATAAAAAGTCATATGGACATCTGGACTGATGCCTTGCTAGCTAATTCTGTCTGAGCCTAGGACTTTAACCCAGAAACAAAATCCTTCTCCACCCACAGACATGTTTCTAGAATGTTTAGTGGAGATGAGTTTGTTTGTTTCAAATGTAAAATTGGGTGTAGGAATCCAAGAAAAGTTGGTGCCATGATGAAAAAAGTGAGAAGTAGAGTTGTTTGACAAGCAGTGATTAGCATGTGGTACTTTAAAAACTGTCCCCTGGGGAAAGCAAAAGGAAGGGACTGAGGAGTCAAAAGTCTTGAGTCCCATTAACACAACCATGGGAGAAGACAGGGAGGCCCAAGTGACAGGAAGAAAGTAAGTCTGTCAGACACAGAATGGCTATTCCCCTCACTTCCTTGAAGCATCTGACCATCTCCTTGTCATGGAAAGAGGCACCAACGAGCATTTTTCCAAGAGTGGATATAAAATCTGAATGAGTACACAAAAGGTATCACACACTCAATAAGTAGTCTGTGTGAGGCCACAGGACGATACCTCAACCAATTCCAATGGGGTTAATGCTGAGAACTCACAACGTGCCCACATAAACACAGACCACTGACAGTGGTTTCTGATCAGCTTGTGGTTACCCCAACTTTGAAAAGGGGCTCCATTTATGTGTGTATATAAGCTTTTCTGGGCTACCGTGTTTCTGCCACAAACTGCTACAAGATCTCAGCCACATCAGGCAGGGAACAGACTGCCTAGATGAAAAAGATTTAGGAGACATTGTTTTTGTTTTATTTGTTTCCAGGACTACATGGATTCTGGACTGATTCCTCTCTTCACACTTTCTCCTTCTGCAGATCCAGCACCCTCACTGTCCCATAGCTTAGATAGTAGACAACTCTTCCTATAGCATCTGTGTAGATAGATGCTCCTTGCCTTGACCTTGCCTGAGCTCATAAAGTCCACTGACTGGAGATATTTTCACTTGACTCTCTAGAGGGAACATCTGGCTGCTCAAGTAAGCCTCTGCAGAAATTACCACCCCCCCCAGTTTAGTTTTCAAAGTCTGCTCAGTCAGCTCAGGAAACATGGTGATTGCCTCAACAAAACTAGCCAGGGTGCCTTCAGCAGATGCTGTGTGAGGGAGAAATCTTCCCGAGTGCAGCTGCTGACTGAATACCTATCACAAAGGGACTTCCATACAGGCACGTTGAGGCCTTGGAACTTGGGAAATTAGAATTATATTACAAACTTGGTGAGAACGAGCAATCGAATTTTAAAGGGGATTATAAAAGGAAGCATTATTCAGAGGTGTGTGTGTGTGTGTGTGTGTGTGTGTGTGTGTGTGTGTGTGTGCTCTAACTGTGCAGTAGCATGTCTAGAGCATGTTCACCAGACTCTTTCGCTAGTTATGAGAAACACAGAGAGAGCACACTGGGTTTTTATCAGTCTGTTTTCCAGTTCCTTTTTCCGAGTTCCTTTGTTTGAGCTGTCTTTGTTTCCGACTTTCCCACCTTCCACCACTACTGCTCTTCCTCCCGTTAATCAGCTCTATTCTGCCATCAGTCTTTGTTTATTCCTGATTAAGCACCTGCTTGCAAGTTTTCCTCAACTTTTGGGGCACATTCGGATGGCTTTTCCTCTTCCCTTGTCAATATTCTGAAAGCAGCTGTACCCCAAAAGATAAGGAGCTCCCTTCTCTACAGTACCTCTGGAAAGAGCATTTATTAACCACTGCTCATCAAGGTGATCACGTTCTCTTGGCTCTTTCCCAGGGCATCCATCCATCAATGGGCTTAGCTGAGCCAACTGAGCCTGCCCTGGAAAGCCGGTGAAAACAGTCCCACAAGGAGTGTACCCTGTTGGTTCCCTCAGAGTAAAGACAATCACCTCTATCTAGCCCAAATAAATGTGTGTGGTGGTTTGTATAAGCTTGGCCCAGGGAGTGGCACTAATTTTTTTATGTGAAAATCTTTATTGAATATTTTATTTACTTTTCAGATGCCATCCCCTTTCCCCATTTCCCCTCCCTAGAAAACCCCTATCCCACCCCCACTTCTCCTTTTTGCTTTTATACTATTTTTTTTAATGTTAATCAAAGGCTTTACAAGTTTGGTAATGCTCAATATCAATCAGAAGCATAACCCAATACCCAACTGACTGGCAGGGACACGCAAACATCCACTTCAGTGCCCCCCCCCACCCGTCACCTAGCTCCTCCCCTCCTTCTCCTCCTCTCCTTACTCCAGGGAGTGGCACTATTAAGAGGTGTGGCCCTGTTGCAGTAGGTGTGGCCTTGTTGGAGAAAGTGTGTCTCTGTGGGTATGGGCTTTAAGACCCTTGCTGCCTGGAAGCCAGTATTCTGCTGGCTGCCTTTAGATGAAAATGTAGAACTCAGCTCCTCCTGCACCAGACCTGCCTGGATGCTGCTCTGCTTCCACCTTGATAATAATAGATTGAACCTCTGAACCTGTAAGGCAGCCCCAATTAAATGTTGTCCTTAAGACTTGCCTTGGTCATGGTGTCTATTCGCAGCAGTAAAACCCTAAGACAATTGTACCATATTACAATTTGCCACCTCAGTCATCTCCACATAAAAATCTTCTGCTGACCTCTGTGGTGTTTTGCTCAAACAGTGGTTAGTCCATAGTAATACTAACAGTGGCCCACCACCCTTCCTCATGGGCTCATCCCCACCATTGGACTCTCGAACACTGTTGCAAAACTGCTTTCCTTTAGAAAGCTTTCTGAGGCAGCAGCCGTGAATTGCTGCCTACTGTGACTAAATTGGAGAGGCTTCAGTTGTTTGTTTTGTTCTTTGTACAATACCAAATCTTTCTGAGAGAGAAATGCCCCTGATTCAAAGTGGTATTCACAAATAAAATCAGGTGATTAGGATAGCAACTAATATTAATGAAAAGCCAAAGTCCATTCTGCATGTATAAAATGACGCAGCATTGTGCTTTGAATAATATAATCGGAGTATTCCATACAGTGTGTACTCAAAGGCGCCTCACTAATGTCTGTATGCCTTCAGGTATACGGATCCATTTTTGTTACTATCATGAAACACATTAGGCTAGGTACTGATAAAAAGGAGCAGGCTTCTTTAGCCCACAGATCTAGAAGCTACTCATGGAACTGGCTTTTATTGTAAGGAGATGAAAAGGGTGCTAGGGAAAGCTGGATCCACAACAGAGTATTTTGTTGTTTCTAGAAAAAAGTATGAGATGTGTTCAAACTACAGTAGGAACATCCCTATTTCTCTGAGAGACCAAGAATTGGGGAACTACCCTGATAGCCAGGACATCTCGATGTTCTTCTAGGGTGTCCCTGCCTCCCCTTCATTCTTATCTTATGAAATGATCTTTTTCGGACCTTCTGGTTCTCTCTACCTTAAATTTATTCTCTAAGGACAAGCACAGAAATCTTTAGGACATAAGATCATGTCACTCTCTTAGTTAAATCTTCAAGTAGGGCACCACCAACGGCGAGGTATGCTTTTGCATTGTGACATGGCTTCCATGGCATCTGTGACTGGGCTTCAGCTCATTCAGAAAGCAGTTCTCAAGGAAGTGGAACAGTGAAAAAAAAAAAAAAAAAAAAAAAAAAAAAAAAAAAAAAACCAGAAGTCTGTTTCCTCTCACAAAAACAAGATGGCGGGCTAATAAGGCACTCCATGGTGACCAGAACCTCTATTCTGTTTTCTATTCGTGCTCATTTTGAATTCACATCCTGATACAAGATCACTGAGTGACCAGCCCTCAAATCTGCCTTCCAGTCAGAGCAAAGATAAAGGAGAACACCTTTCATTTTTGAGATTTTTTTTTTTTTTCAGAAATGGCACACACCATTTCCAATTAGATTCCATTAGTCAGAATGAATCACCTATGCACATCAAGGGACACCGGGAAGCGTGGTCATTATTCAAGGACTAGGTTGTTCTTTTTGATATGAGGGTCTTTTATTCCTTCTTACTTGAATGTGATAATCTGGTATAAAAGTCACAGGCAGGTGGAGGAAAGCCAAAAAGATAGTTTGACCCTGTAAGAATTCATAAAGATTTTCTCTTCCCACAACCTTCTTAAACCAGAGCAAGATGCTCTCTGTTCTCTCAGGCAGGGGCCCCCACATTGTTTGTGACACCGTTTGTGATTGCTTGCCTGCCAGCCCACACTGAGTAAGATGGCAAAAGGCCTCTGGTTGACTGTTCTCCGCGTGTAAAAGAAAAATCAAGACAAGCAGCTCTAAATAAAGACGTGCACGGAAATCAAAGGAAAAAAGGAATCACCTGCTTTGCAGGGATATTTTCCTCTGTCAGCTTCTTCTAATATGTAGCTGGCTTGTTTGTTTCCTTGGGTCGCAGACATTTTCTAGAGTTCTTTTTTTTTTTTTTTCAGTACGTAATCATTCTTGCTTCAGCTATCAATCTGTGCAGTAAGACTTCTGCTCCAGGTGCAGAGACTCAGCAAAAACAATGTGCCTGTCACAGTAAGCTTACCTCATGGTCACCAGTAGGACAACAAATTCTCCAAGACGAGCATGAGGATGTAAGATCTGATGGCAAAAATTGAACCTCCAGAACAACAAAGAATAATTTCGAAGTCGTAGTGAACAAGAAGGAATTAGAGGTAATCACCGTAGCCATAGAAACCCTCCCGGAGACACACTGACCTCACTCCACAGCCTCGCTCAGAGAGAAGGCAAAGGAAGCAATTCCCCTTTCCATTTTCGGAAATTGTTACAGCCAGTTGAAAGCTAATTCGACCACGAGCAACCCCCTTCCCTGAGAATGCATTAAATAAGGAGAATCGTGAGTTAGATTTTTCTCACGGCTAGATCATCTCTTTCTGAAGGGATCATGACCCCTTCAGCCAGTCAGGATTCTCTGTACACATTTGGTTATTTTTGCAGTAGCAAGCCCTAAATTTTGCAGTGAGCAATGCTGAGTTAATGCTTTGTACTGACACTATGGGCCACACCACAGGTGGGAGACAGTGGTGTATGCGGGAGCCACTTAGAAACATCAATTAGCAAGGCAATAAACAGGAGTCCCAGAGAGAAGTGTGCTGGAAAAGGGAAAGGTATGAAGAATGCAGAAAGAGAAATCAGGATCTCCAGGGTAGGTAGCAGCTACAATTATCTATGCATGGTCAGTGACATTAGGATATTACATCATCTGCTTCCGCTCAACAGGAAGCCACCAAGTATGGTGCTGTAATTTCCAACCACAAATTGATCTGTTTTGTTTTTTTTTTTTTCTAAGATGACAAGAGGGTAAAAGACGGCATAAGATCTTCTACAGAAAGAGACAAGCTGATAATTTCTTGACCAGAAAAAGCGATTTAGCACTCTTAAACATTTACGAGAGTGCAGTGCCATTATTTTGACCTCGTCTACCATGACACAGAGCAGTGGCCCTCAACCTTGTCAATGCCACAACCCATTAACACTGTTCCTCATGCTGTGATGACCCTCGTCACAAAATTATTTCCCTGCTACTTCATAACTGTAATTTTGCTACTGTTAGGAACCATGACGTAAATATCTGATATGCAGGATATCTGATATGAGACCCGAGAACTGCTAACGCAGAGGCAAATGAGTAAAAATTCAGCGTCCCTTCACAAGCAGTGAGAAGGAAGTGAGTTCCTGTATTCAGCCCTGGTGAAATCTCTTAGCCTCTTAGAAGATTTGGGTGAATCTCACTGCGATGAAAACAGCATACTTAAAGTGTAGTAACTACCACACTGCGTATGTTTAATTGGCATACACCGTCATTAGTTACATCGTTTTGTGTAATTCATCATTCATGGCTGTAAAGACTCTTCGTTTTCTGTGCCTGTCCTCAGATACTATCGCATCCCATAAAATGCTGTCTGTGTACTGAGATGACTTAACGGAACACTTGATTGAGACAATGCTGTACATTTTAGAGTCGCTCCATGTCTTTAACTTGTACTAATTTCACATTTCATTTAGCATGAAATATTTACGTGAGGACGTGGCTTCTGCAGAAGGCAAGCTTGAAGCCTCGTCTCCTGGTTACTTTATATGTTGAGAACCAATGCGGTAGAGTCCAGAATGTATCATGTGGGTAGAATCCCCCAGGACTATCCCTGTCTTTAGCTCATTTTTTTTTATTTAACATGAACTCACAAATACCATGTGTCCCCTGGAAAAGGCCAGTTTTGGCTTCTCTAAAGTTCTAGGGACTTAACATGCTAGGCAAGCCCTCTACCACACAGCTGTTTCCTCAGCTCGGCCTTTACTGTTAAGTCCATATTTGAAAAAAAAAAAAAAAAAAAAAAAAAAAAAACCTGCCTTCCATGATACGTGACTAATAGAGAGAAGCTTTCTCATAAGTTAGCTTGCACCATAGCCTTGCTAAAAACATATATTTCACATATATCTAAATCTCTCTCTTTTTTGCTATCACAGGTTCATAAAAAGATTGTCTAGACTTTCCTTTTCTGTTAGCACTTCTTCAGTAGAAAATATTTTATTTATAAGCTTTTGATAGTCCACATCTATCATGAATTCCTTTTTGTGTCTTTAGCGCCTTTAGCGCTCTCTCTCTCTCTCTCTCTCTCTCTCTCTCTCTCTCTCTTTCTCTCTCTCTCTATCTCCTCCAGACAAACCATCTTTGTGTAGACATCCTTTGGTCATTTGGCCAGAAAAAGTTCCTAGACTATAACTTTCAGGCAGGTATAACTCAGGGGCCACAGCAAGACAGGAGTAGAAATCTAAGAGGCGCAAGAGAGCAACTCACCTGCCATCTTCGGCCTCACTGATTCCTAGATGCCTGGAAACTGGTTCCTCCCTGTATGGTCACACTGCCACGTTTTCACTGAACAGATGCTACTTGAATCACAATATGGACCACCTGACGAAATTCTGCATTCACGCATTATCAATGATTAAGTCTTTACATTGTACTTGAGACTGAATAGATAGAGTATCTACCTTTGTAATTTAGTAGACTAACTGATTTTCAAACGACCAGTGGTTAAAATTTCCCACCAGTGGTTTTGAACTATTCAGCCATCAAATTGAAGGCTGGGCTCAACCCTAAATGCCAACAGACAGAAAAACAAGCAAACAAACAAAACAATGAGAAAACACAAACGAGAAAGTGAGGAGCTTTACAGGGCACAGACTGAGACAGCCAGTGTTGTCATGAGCTCACAAATGCCATTTGTCCCCTAGAGAAGGCAAGCTCTGACCTCTCTAAAGTCCATGTCTTTCTTCATGAGGCCAAGTGTGTGCATTTTATCTGACCCTGTGTGCTCACCGGCCATGTATCTTTCCCTTTTGAGAATCTGAAGTGACATATTTGAATTGGCTTTGCAGAACAATGCTTAAAAATGACAAATTTTGCACTGTAGGAAGCTTTGAAAGAAAAAAGTTTAAACAACCTGTCAGGATGACCCCAGTCAGCTCCTAAAGAGAGCATGATGTTAAAGTCAAAAGAAAAATAAAGTCCTCTGCTGGAACCACAGTCTGTTTCCAGAGTCGGGACGACCTGAGCTCAGATTTGAACTCAGTGTGAGCTCCCACTGCAGGATCTGCAGGGGTGACCTCTCCTACAGACTACGCTGGGCATGAGCAGAGACTTCCACTCACATCTTTAGGGCCAGGAGCCTCTCCTCTGCTTGTTCTGCTTTCACTTGTGAACATTTAGCCAAAACCCTTTGAACCAGTGTGTGATGTTAGCTCTTCTTTGCTGCAGTCTTTGTTTTACCTCATGGTCTTGGAGAGATAACAAGCTAGACCACTCAGCTCTTGTGGGCTTTGACATATGGTAGAGCATCATGGCAGATATATGAGGTGTAGGAAGACTGTTTAATCCCACAGCTGCCAGGAATTAAGACGAGCAAGAACTGTGACCCTACATCACAGTATCCCCAATGACCTAACTTCCTCCCAGTAGGCTCTGTCTAGTATCCTACCAGTGACACTGAAGGCTAGCAACCAAGTCCTCAACACATTGACCTTTGGGGGCTGCTTAAGATCCATATCATGGCAACCAGAAGAAAAGATGGCACGAGACTCAGTCAGTGCACTTTCTTAATCACTGCTGGGTGTTTTTTTTTTTTAAAGATTTATTAATTGTATGTATGTGAGTACACTATCAGTGTCTCCAGACACACCAGAAGAGGACATCAGATCCCATGATGGTTGTAAGCCACCATGTGGTTGCTAGGAATTGAACTCAGGACCCCTGGAAGAACAGCCAGTGCTCTTAACTGCTGAACCATCTCTCCAGCCTTCCTTCCTTCCTTACTCTTTGTTTACAGGACACTTGGCTCTCAGAGGACAGAAATCCATGGGCACGTTTCCCCACATCTCCCATCTATTTGATCTGCAGCTAATCAATATGCAGGCTTGTTTGGGTGCTATAATTATTTCTTCAGAATTTCCAACAGAAAGCTGTGGCAGACAAAAGATACAAAGTTGCCATGGGCTTCTTTGTTCATCTTGGCTTTTTTTTTTTTTTTATCTCCACTTACAGAATGCTTTCTTTGTGCCTATAGTAATAGCTTGTTCATAGATAGAAAGATGTGAGTGCCATTAAGCCAGGCTGCCAGGAATCTTAACTGGGAAAGACGGAAACAAACAATCTTGTGGGTTTTAGTGAGTGGACATGAGATGCCATAAAATCACAAGATCATAACACAAAATGCTTTCCTCAGAAACCTAGCCCTTTAGATATGCTAAATTTGTGATTACCGTGTAAATTGGGGCCAGAGGCTGAAGATTGCTTCTGAGTTCAATTCCTAGCATTGAGTTTGGGTGGCTCACAACCACCTGTCACTCCAGCTCCAGATAATCCCATACCTATAGTTTAAGCTGGCATCAACACATGCCCCAAAACATACCCCCTCACATACATATAATAAAAAAAATAATAAAATATCTTTTTTAAATCATGTAAAGAAGGAAAGAAGAAAAACAAAAGAAAGATACATTCAGCTACTGGGATCATAAAAGACAACAGTTACCGTGTCAGAGAACTTGGAAATGGCTTCCACCCCGTGTGGTGCTACTCAGTGATCTCAGCCTAGTGTGGTATTACTCAATGATCTCAGCCCAGCACGGTGGTACTTCAGTGTGATCCCATCCCTCAGAAGCTGAGGCAGGATTGAGTGCTTCAGCCTGGACTCTGTAGCAAGAATCTGTCTCAGAAAATAAAACAGCAGTAAGATTGAATTTCATAGTTTCCTTGTCCCAGGGTGAGCCTTACATCCTTACAAAAGTGAGAGAGACCCGCTAGCCAGCTTCTAGGAACAGCCTTTAGTCCCCCAGAAGCTCACCAGGGGTGTGTAGTCAGGGAAAAGAACGGTACATATGTACCAAGGAAGATGCTAACTCCTTGTCTGTGTTCTTCAACCCTCAGGTCTTTGCCCAAGACGGGTCTGGAACTTAACGGGGTTCCCATGACCCCTGTGACTGCTTCCAGTCAGCAATGAAAGGGTTATCGGGTAGCCGCAGCCACCACCATGGGATCACCTGTGAGTCAGCCTGTGACTCCTTGTCACACCACTCAGACCACAAGCCGTACCTGCTGAGCCCGGTAGACCACCACCCTGCGGACCATCCCTACTACACCCAACGGAATTCTTTCCAGGCCGAGTGCGTGGGGCCCTTCAGCGACCCGCTAGCCAGCAGCACCTTCCCGCGCAGGCACTACACCTCGCAGCAGGAGCTGAAGGACGAGAGTGCCCTGGTGCCACGCACACTGGCCACCAAGGCGAATCGCCTCCCCACCAACCTGCTGGATCAGTTTGAGAGGCAGCTGCCCCTCAGCCGGGATGGCTATCACACGCTACAGTACAAGCGCACCGCTGTGGAGCATCGCAGCGATAGCCCCGGCCGCATCCGGCACCTGGTCCACTCGGTCCAGAAGCTCTTTACCAAGTCTCATTCCCTGGAGGGGCCATCCAAAGGCAGCGTCAACGGGGGCAAGGCTAGCCCTGATGAGTCGCAAACTGTGAGATATGGCAAGCGCAGCAAGAGCAAGGAGAGGCGGTCAGAGTCCAAGGCTAGATCCAATGCCTCTAACGCCTCCCCTACCTCTCCTAGCTGGTGGAGCTCGGATGACAACCTAGATGGCGACATGTGCCTCTACCACACGCCATCGGGTGTGATGACCATGGGCAGGTGCCCTGACCGCTCTGCTTCTCAGTACTTCATGGAAGCCTACAACACCATCAGCGAGCAGGCAGTGAAGGCTTCCCGGAGTAACAATGACATCAAGTGCTCCACCTGTGCTAACCTGCCGGTCACGCTGGATGCCCCACTTCTGAAGAAGAGTGCCTGGTCCTCCACTCTCACCGTGAGCAGAGCCCGAGAGGTTTATCAGAAAGCCTCGGTGAACATGGATCAGGCCATGGTGAAGTCCGAGGCTTGTCAGCAAGAGCGGTCCTGCCAGTACTTACAGGTACTATCTATGTTAAATGATAGGTGCTGTGGAATTGTTCATGACTGGGTTGTGTGGTCTTTGCTCCTGGGTTCTAGTCTTGGCTCTATTCTGAACTGTCTATATGAACTCGGCCAGATTATTTATCATTTCGATGATTAATTGAAGCTAGCAGGGAAAACTCAAGGAGACACGTTCTATCAGCTTCATTCATTTCCATTAAGATATTAGACATGGCGCACGCGTCTTCCTCGTTGCGGTAATTATCTCCAGCCTGCCCCACTACCAAGACACAGAATAGCAGAATGATGCCCTGCAGAGGTGGAGACAGAGGCAGTTTGGGAACCTGCTAAGCACAGCTGCAGAAGCCCAGGACAACAGAGGAGAGGAGGGTGCCATGAAAGCATCAGCGCAGTAAAATACAATTAGTGTCAGCATGTAAATCCCACACACAAGCAGGCGGCTCTTCCCTTTCCCCTTCTGCTCCCATTTCCCCTTCTGCCTCCAATTTACTTAAATGAGATTCACCTGGATAAAAATATCAGCACAGGCAGGCAGGGCTGTCTTCCCTCTTTTCCTGCCTCCAGTATTTTTTTTTTCCTAAGACACAAGGCTCCGCATAATAACCCTCGTGGGTTCCCGGCCCCACCTCCTTTTCAGAGCATTCGGTTTCTCTCTCTTTCCTGCTGTCCCTATCTTTCAGTGAAAGTTTTTAACGAGACTATAAAAGCATAACATAACCATCTCCATTCTCTCCTTCAGAAGAAAGGCAAGGAAAAATTCTTCCAGTGAGAAGATGGTCATGTTACCCTCTTTAAACCCTTTCTGATAAATGTAGCTTTCTTGGGAGTACCTATCCTGAGCCCTGAGAACAGTCTAGGCTGGCACTGCTGGACAAGGACAGAGACACGACCTACGTTCAAAGTTTAGAAGAAGCTACCATATCACAATGCATGGTTAGTGTTTATCATGGGAGGTAGGGCTGCCTAGTTGATTGCATGATTATTCTGTGTATAAATAAATCATCAAGAAAAGCTGGAGAGATTTCTCAGTGGTTGAGAGTACTGGCTGTTCTTTCAAAGGACCCAGGTTCAGTTCCTAGCACCCACATAGTGGTGGCAACCGTTTGTAACTTCAGTTCTAAGAAACCCAATGCCCTCTTCTGACCTCTGCAGGCACCAACACGCACATGGCGCACGTACATACACGCAGGCAAAGAACTATTGATAACTTTCAAGCTAAAAAAGGTTTATTGGACCCACTTGGCATAGAAAAAAAGTGAACACAAATCAAAGTTTAGTGTATTATACTGTTAGCGTGTAGCAGAAATAGGACGTGAACCCAAGTCGGTTCACAAAATGACCATTCTAGTGGCTCCAAGTTTAAGGATTTAGAAATGACTTAGGCACATACGTTTTATTCAATATTGAGAGTACTTTGATAAAAAGAAAATAAATGTCTTGAAGAGAGGATGAGAAAGTAGGTAGAGATGTGTAGAAACTGGCGTGTTTTCTATGAAAAGGCTCTTTTAGTAAGACTGTTAAAGCTCGTGTGTCCTGGTGGGGTAGGCAAAATGAGAATTAGATTTAAGAAGGTTGCTGTCCATGGGTCTAACACCAGCAATGGTTTGTTATATGATGCTTGCCTGTACTTATGCAAAAGTTTACGTTCTCCGTCCTGAAATTTATCTTCCTTTTTTTTCCCCCTTTGCCTTTTAAATTCAAAATCTCAGGCTGGAGAGATGGCTCAGTGGTTAAGAGCACCGACTGCTCTTCTAGAGGTCCTGAGTTCAATTCCCAGCAACCACATGGTGGCTCACAACCATCTGTAATGGGCTCTGTTGCCCTCTTCGGGTGTGTCTGAAGAGAGCAATGGTGTACTCATATACATAAAATAAATAAATAAATCTTTTTAAAAAATTTATGCCGGGCAGTGGTGGCGCACGCCTTTAATTCCAGCACTTGGGAGGCAGAGGCAGGTGGATTTCTGAGTTCGAGGCCAGCCTGGTCTACAGAGTGAGTTCTAGGACAGCCAGGACTACACAGAGAAACCCTGTCTCAAAAAACAAACAAATAAATAAATAAATTCAAAATCTCACAAAGCAGTAAAGTATGCAAAAACAAAGGACAAAGGAGAAAGAAATTGGATGTGAGCTGCAAAGTCACTGCGTACTGGACGCTGTCGTGAATGTGGTCGATCCTCATAGCTGTTCTGAGAGCTGGGTTAATAAGACCATCTACAAAAGGAGAAACTGAAGCGTTAACATACTAGGGCATTTTGACCTATGACCAGGAGGTCGTAGGGCTGAAACTTGGGTTTGTCCATACTTCATGCAGAAGCTAATGTAGAGTAATTTTTAAACATTTTTCAGTAACATCAGAATGAAATCTTTAATATCAAGTGTGGGAATTAATACAGGCACATCAGTGGCTCTCACTGTCATGACTAGAAACCTCTACTTTTGAATTACTTATCTTTCTTAGGCTAGTTTTTTTTTTTAATAAAAATATTTAAGAAAGCTATAAGAAAAACTGGAGTGAATCATCCATTCACATATCTGACACCCAGTTAGGTATACGGAAGACAATATATTTCTTGCTTCTCTCTGTCCCATTCCCCTCTTGCTACCTAGAGCAATGGCACCTTTATATTTTTTATTATTATTAATTCTTGAAACTGTTAAAAAGTTAATATTTGTTAAAAAGTTAAATGAAAGCAGATGCTACTTCATTTGTTCTTTGGAATTTTAAAAGCATTTCAAGAGGAAAAAAATATACTTAGGAACCTATGTTGACTAACTTGACCGAGGGCACACAGAAAGATGGAGAACTGAAACTAATTCTTTTCCCTTTAAAGTCTGAATTCTTTCCATTCCCCAGGCTCAATCCCTACCTTCTCCACATAGAGAACCTACATTACATGCCCTTTACGTGTTAGAAACCATGTAGAGCTCCCTTAATTCTCAAAACGACTTCGAAAAATATTATATTTGCTTTAAATATTTTCACAACTTTTTCTCACACAGAAAATGTATTTCCAGTCTGATATTCGTGTTCACCGATCATTGATATTTTTATCTGTTTGCCTAACAGATTCCTATTGTTTTCTTCCTGTTTCTCTTTCACTGTTACCTCTTCTCAGGAGTCCTCTTTTGCTTTAGCTTTATAGACAAAGCTGACAGAGACACAAAGAATGCAGAGTAGGCAGGGCAGCCAGCAGCTGACCCCAAGTCTGTCCAGGTCTGTGATATGTTTCAGATGTAGATGTTAATGTGTGGTTTATTTTATTATCTGTCTTCCTCTGCATCAAACTCATGTGCATTCGACCTGCAGTATGTCCATGCCAATAAAAGAATGTAAATGTAAGATTAGCCTGCCAGCAGAAAGAAAAGCAAAATCCCTAATTTGATTTCAAACTAAATTAGTAACCCGTAATTAATATTCTTCAGTGAATCACTGAATAAATACATGTTCACCAAATAAGAGAATTTAAATATTAAAATCCATCTTCTGTCTTTGGAGAGTTTCACACAGACTGAAGTTAAGGCAGCTTCTTGCCATGACTGTGTAAGAGCTGAGGGGTCTGTATGTGTTTAGCCTGTGACTGACAAGGACTGGCTTGTAATCACTGTACAGTGAAATCAATACTCAATGGGCGATATGTGCTCACTCACAAGCTGTTTTAGTTAATTAAAAAAAAAGGCTCCCCATTTCCCCCAATATTGTTATTTTTAAATGTCAAGAATCAGATGTCTGCTTTGAGAACAATTGTACCGCTGCCAGTGACTGCCTGTATCAGGGCTTGGAGCAGGAGCATGGATTTGAAGACATTAAAACTGTTTAATTCTCAGTTGAGATGTGGTTGGCTTTTGTACATTTGGAATAGAGCATTTATGGCACACCTCAGGGTAAGTGCTAATACTTAAGCGAACAGAATAGGCTCGGGGGAGGGTTGTTTTCTTTTTCTTTCTTTTTTCTTTTTTTTAAAGTAGAATTCTTGGTTGTGTTTCTGCCTCTTTATATAAATGTTCTGTGCTGAGTGAGTGGCATATTAAGCCATTCAGAAGAGAAAGATTTTAGATTTCCAACTGTTCACCTAATAAGAAGGAAAAAAAACCCTTCGAATCTTGTATTTAGCATTCATCCTTCATCCAGCGGCAGAAACAGGAAAGGGGAAGGGAAACCTCTCCCTCTCCCGTGGAAGTAGAGAGACACACAGAGGGAGCGAGAGAGCGCAGACAGGACCGAGGAAGCCAGAGCTCTCAGAGATGAAGCTGTAGACAACAAAATGATCGACCTTTTTAAGGCTGAGTGGGTTTCTTCAGTTTGCGTGCAAGTTTCACGAAATGGAAGGACTGACCAGGTTTGGGTATAAACAACTCTTTTGTTACTTTGTATCTGATGGATATGAGTAGCTGGTTTGGAAGCGGGTTTTTACAAACAGAGAGAGCATATGGCTAGTTTGGTTCTGTTATTTTCTTTCCTTTCTATAAACAATGCCTAGTGTGACCGGAAGAGCTAACAAACTAATATATGTATAGAAGGTATGAAACAGGTGGGGATATCAGGTGCCTACAAGTTATTCTGCATGGGGGCTTTCCTGAAATTGTGCTTCCTGTAATCTTGGAGTGTATAGTGAGAGAGTAGAGGATGTTGAATGACTGGTGCCTGAGATATGATCGGTCAATTTTCTGGCCAAGAATCCTCAGCACTTACTGTTTCTTTTCAGAATTTAAATTTCTGGATGATGGGATTTTTTTGTTGTCGTTGTTGTTGTCATTGTTGTTGTTGTTCTGGAATGGTTTTTGTTTTTGTCTCCTCTGTTGTTTGCATGATAGCCCACAAAGATCCCTAAAGAAACATTCCTAGCAAACGAGAGCTTGGAATTTTATTTTAAAATGCAGGTACATTTATCTTTCAAATCTGTCTGGAGACTGTTTCTGTCTTTACCCAGTGGGAGTTTTCTTTTTGTGGCTCACTTTTTCTTTTCATTTTTTTTTCCTCTTGTCTAAAAACAATTTAAATTAAACTGATTCAGTTTTAACTATCTTATATCAATTTTATAAAACTGCAATTCTGCTTATGATGTGAGTAGTTGATTTGCTAGCTGCCTTGTCAAAAAACCTTGTCAACCACATAGATAATTTTCTTTATTTTTCATTTGTATCGCTAAGGAACTTGAGTGTATTTATCTGTGGCTTATACAATCCTCTCCATATTTTTTACTGATCTTAGAAGAGGTGCCTCTCCATGGAGAAACAAAGGCAAGGTTACTCTGGTCAGGTGCTAACCTGTAGCTTGGGGGTCATGCCCAACTACAGAACCCTGGAAATTCTGCTCCTCTCTGCCCTGTGCTCTAATTCTCTGTGCTTCTCAGAGTTTTCTCCATCCTATTGATAGGGAGAGAAGAATAACTGGCAAAACTCTCTAAGAAATCGTGAATCCAGAAAGACTCAGCAGTGGGAGAGGGACACTATGAGTTAATAGGAAAGCCGTTTTAAAGGAAACTTCATTATTCTTCATCAACAGCTTAATGTTCCGATATCACAGTAAGCAAGCAGTAAAAGCACCTGGTGAGCAACAGTCAGAGCTTTCTGTGAATATTTACTAAGATTCAGTCTTGGATCACTCAGCAGCCATGGACTTGGTTTCTCCTTTTCTGTTCTCCCTGGAGATCCGCTTAGTTGATGACAGTTAAAGATGACAACTCCAGACTCGGTGTGCCTTTTGGACATGGCATATGGGACTTGACAGGGTGACGTGTGAATATGTCAGGGTGGCAGAATATGTCAGTTTCTTGTTCCAGGGGTGTGTGTGTGTGTGTGTGTGTGTGTGTGTGTGTGTGTATTCACATGTGTGAATGTGTATGTGTGTGTGTATTCATATATGTGTGTATTCATATGTGTGAATGTGTATGTGTGTGTGTACATGTGAGTGAGTGTGTGTGTGTGTGTGTGTGCATATGTGTGAATGTGTATGTGTGCGTGTGTATGAGTATGAGTGAGTGGGTTTGTGCATGTGTATGCATGCATGTGTGAGTGTGTGCATGTGTGTAAGTGGTCTATGTATCACTAACACACTGACTTTGGTTTGGCATTAGGTTTTATTTTTCTTCGTTTTGGAACTCAGTGTCTGTTAGTAGATCATTGTGACTTAGAGTTCAGTGAAATCAAACTTTCAATTCATTAAGCTCTCATTAGCATTTATTTTTCTCACTCAAAAGAATATGTGCTGCTAGGGTCCATGGCCACAGAGCACAGGCAGGGTTAATTCATGTGGCGTTGCCATGTAATATGAGTCTAAGATACAGAAATCTCAAATTCCATGTTTTAAGTTTGGTGGAGAGTGAAAAACATCTGCCCTTTTCAAACATAACTGAGTTAACGTTAATGATCTGCATTGAGTTATGCGACATTGCCATAGAGTGAATTTATTTGTCTGAAGAGTTAAACCCATGCTTCTGTCTAGAGGGAGGGAAGCAGATTCAGTTATAGCTCTGCTTGTAGGACCCACTGACCTATTTCTCAAGACTCTCACCCCCCATCAACAGACCACTACATGCCACATGAGTAACATCACAACACAGAGGGCATTTTTTTTTCTACACACACACACACACACACACACAAGTGTTCATCTATGTTCTTAGTCTAGAAGCATTGTGGGAAGGTGCTTTGGTTTCTGTCAATAAATGATTCCCAGTTAGAGTGATTTCCAAGTTAATTGACCCTCCTACACCTGAGCCTTCTCTGTCTGTAACTAAAGGAGGATGGTGTGGGAGCTATGGGATTAATATTAATACAATCAAAAGAGGTAAATGGGAGAACAGTGTACAGGAAGGCATCATATAATTCTTATGTTTCTTCGGGCCAGTTTCTTATTTCCAGTATTTCTAATTCTTTGGGGGAATCACCTTCATGAACAGAGAAGAACTTTTTTGAATGCTCTGATCCTACAAGTGTAAGAAAATACAGAGTTTGCCTTTAAAGATGCCTTTCTTCATTTCTTAAAATTTAACGCTATGCCATACTTTGTGTCTAAGCCAAGGAGACTTCTTTACTGAGTTTTCTAGATACATGATGTTTATTTCATGTATACTAGACTACTGTTCCAGATCAGTCAGAGTTTATAATCATTCTTCTCAATGAATTGGAAAGCTGAACCCATGCTTATGAAATGGAAAAGGTACCTCTGAAGCATAGTACGGCTTATTCTGTAAATATGTGTATTATGTAAATATGTATGTGAATCTACCTCACCTCCACATAGGCACCTGGCTGTCCACACTTCTGCATAATACATGCATGCTTTTTGATGTCTTTGATCTCTGATTTGTGAAATCAGATCTTTTGTAAATGGACCGCTTCACAAAAGCCACAGAAGAATAGCTATGAAGTAAGGAACCTCTCCCCCTTCTTTTCATCGATCCTAGATAAAAAAAAAAAAAAAAAAACACCATTAACTTACCTTTTCTGTCTTATTCCAGATCATTAATCTAGGCATGGTCTGACTTCTCGGTGTGACAACCAGGCCAGTGTTAGTCCTTTTACTTCAAAGACCTATTCAACAACCATGAAAGAAACGTCTTCTGCCTCCTGCAGCCTTTGAAAATCCACAATTTATTATAAACTTTCAGGATTGCCCAATCCCCTGATCTAATTGTCTAGGAGCTTAAAGTCTTATTTTTACTTTCTTCTAAATTGTCATTTTCTGAATAATAGAAACTTTTCCTCATAAACGTCCTTGTTCACAATCTCTTCCCAACAGGCTGGACACTGTAGCTTCCTATTACTTTATGTAGTGACCATTTTATAAAAGAAACTTCTGAAAGTATTTAGTTCTACTTGCTCTTTCTTCAAATGACAGTAAGAGATAGCTTGTCAAGAATTGTCATCTCAGAAGACATGACACAAGTGGACTCTCTGCCTGTCAGCCAGGGCTCTCTGTTCCCCACTGTGTCTCACATTCTTCTAAAGCCTGAAGGTTCTTTTCAAATCTCTGCTTATTCGTGTGTACCACCCTCTTTGGAGGTAAGAAGGTCAGAGAGGCAATGAGAGAGTGATCTGAGGGTAACATGTGAAACGTTTGTACTTTAAAAGGCTCATAGGAGACAAACGTACTTGTCAGCTAAGGGATTATGTGCAATTTGTAACTCTGTAGAATTCCAGGGCATATTGTAAATATTGTATTTTCATTTTATTTACTATTTGGTGTGTGTGTGTGTGTGTGTGTGTGTGTGTGTGTGTGTGTGTGTGTAGTGCCTGTATGTAGATGCATGTTCACATGTGCCTCACATGCATGTAGACATCAGAGACCAACTCTCAGGAGTGAGTTCTCTCTTTTCTCTTTGGGCTCAGATCTTCTGCGTACACAGCAAGTGTCTCTATCTGCTGAGCCATCACATTAGCCCCACAATAAGATTTTTAACTCTTCTTTGCCAGCCCAGAAAAAAAAAGTGAGTGTGTTCCTTCTGTTACAATGATCCTTTCTGCATTCTGACGGCTTCACTAGGAGTAGATTATTGTCCAGAAGAAGATAAACAGAGCAGAGCAGATCCACTTTTGGACATGTGATCTTTAGATCCAACGCCTGGAGCTTTTGGAGCTCAGGGTCTGGAATCTGAAGACTACATGCTTCTCTTGAAGCGTCCTCCACACCTTGACAGTCAGAATCTCTCACCTCACTTCACCAGGATAACAACTGACACAATTATCTATAGTTTCAAAGGGATATGCAATGTGACACATATATATGTCATATGTAATTTACACACACATATAATGATATGTAAGGTAATATACATCAGGACAATGAGAACATCTGCACAGAAGCTGAGAACTGTGCACTGCAAAACACTACCTGATGCGAGACAACATGGTGTCTACGTGGGTACAAGTAACTACAGCCATACCCCATATAAGCTTGTATAGAAGCATTTTAATAGTCCTATATCACTGAGTGTCTCTCCAGTATTGCAGGTGAGATATAGCTCCCGTTCATTTGTTCACAAAAGTGACTTCTTGAAGGAGTCTGAAAACTGAGAATGTCTGGCACCAACCCAAGAGATTCTGATGGCATACATCTAGAGTGACTCAATAGAATCCATCAAGAACCACAATTAGCTCCCTTCTAAGGAGCTGTAGGTTTATCGGCTCCTGTACTTTCCTGTAGGGGGCAGTAAAGTCTAACTGATCGAAAAATGGACTTTACATGCTCAGCCAAGCCTTTGAAGCTGGTTTTCTACATCACTGATCTCTCTCTACCAGATGCTTTCCTTTCTTAATCTGTATAATGGGCATGAAGATATGACTGCCTTTATTTTAGGTGCTAGGGAAGAGAGTTGAGCTCTAAATTTAGGAAATCAATTAAAATTATTGTGTGGAAGGTTTTCAAAGTATACACGTCTAGCTACTGGCATGCTTTGTATATTCTCTTGGCTTAGTATATTATGACACCTCTTCTTTCCCTTCTAGTTTGCTCTGTCAAAACAAGATTAGAAGAGGCATGTCTGAAACCACACACAAGAAAACCTCCTGCCTACCCCATTCCTGTGTCTCCCTATCCCATGTCCAGTAATGGTAGATCTTAATCACAACATGGAATTCCTTTATCAGCTACCAACTAAACACATAAAGTTTGTGACTATATAAGAGAGAGGGCTTCAAAGAGCCAGTCCAGATATCCTCACCTCAGTGTAGCAGAGTTCCATGCAGTTGGGTGTTTGCTGATAGAAAACAGTTCTAGCTGTTCAAGTGTTTGTTCACGTGAGCCTTGCTTTTACCTTCACAGCCTTAGTCTGCCAACCCCCCCACTACATTATCCCAGCAGCCTTGTAAATCAGCAGGATGAGTTTAATGAACAGCAACAACTGCCGTGTATGTCTTCAAGGTAACCAAGCCACCCATCCATCGCATCCTTTATGAGCTCAACTAGTTCTCTGAGGAATGTCTCCTCCATGGCAACCAGACTGGTAGGAGCTTCACAACAGTTGAAGGGTAGTAGTAACAGGTCCTAGGAATTGTCCTCCATTGCTCCTGCACAAGGTCCTCAGCCAACCTCCCCATTCTCAGAAGCCAGGTGCATCATTCTTTCAAATCTGTAAAATTCCAAAGAACAAAAAGTTCCTCTCAGGACCTCCTCCCCACAGAACCATCCAGCCCAAGCTTTCCTCGGCAGCCAGCTGTCTCTTGGCAGTCAGTCCTAAGTCTTTCTACCACAGTTGCTTCCCGTGACCACCCAAACAGGGAGAGTAAAATCCATGGGATGCTCTCAGAATTTCATGAAATTATTTCCTGTCCATAAAAGCTCAAGCAAATGAGCTCTGCCATCTCGTTTGTTGTTGTTATAAAAGTGAAGGTTTGTTGTCGTTATAAAAGTGAAAGTGAGTGGCGGGGTGGGAGGGGTGGAGGGATGAGATGTCCTCTCATCTCAGCAGGACCCTGTTAGGTCACGGGGACTTGCATCCTACTCTTAGAAAGCCACCTGCTTGCTGCCTGTTTGTGGACATCACCTGGCTGGCAAGGGTCCTGTCAGTCAAGGATTGGGTGGAGAGAGAAGTATCCCCCTTTAAAATTCCCTTTTAGACGGTTCCAACAACTTACAATGCTTGAAGAATTTATGGGCTTTTCTTTTTTCCTTCTCTTCTTCTCTCATTAAGTAGCAGAAGTTTAGTTGGCTTCTCTGAGTGTCAGAAAAAGTAACTGTCATTTGTTTGCAAATGAAACCTGAGCTTTCTGCGAAGGACTCCCCTGCAGAATTGTTCCCCCATAACACTCCTCCAGCCTTCCAGTTGATTTTAGATAGTTTCCTGTTCTCCCACCTCTTGGAAATATTCCATAGCACGCTGAGCAGACACTTTTAGTCAAAAAAAAAAAAAGCCACCTATAAATAGCTGATTTTCCCTTCATACTGCCTTCTCTCTGAGGCATTCACAAAGGGGGTGAAACAAATCCAACAGAAGCAAGAGCTCTCTGTGACAGATATGTGCTGAGGCTTACGAAAACTCAAATGCATAGGCCAAAAATTGTCCTGGAGGTTTATCTTCCATATTTGATTTGTGCAGTCACTGCCCAGAAAAGCAAAAACAAACAAACAAACAAACAAAAACAGCTTTTTATTTTGTGCCAGGTGATCTCATGAACTAAATCAATAAAAAGTGTCACCTATTACCTTTAATGCTTAAAAAGGTAATTCTAAAGCCAACTGTTCTTTATTGGGTTCAATTTGTAGGTCTGAATAACGAATTCCTGTGGCTAATCCTGAGTGGGGAATTTGAAACTGTGATTTTGTGTCTCCCCTAATGACAGAACTTAGACTGGCTGGTCAGCCTTGTCACTTATCTCCCATGCCCCAGCACCCATCACCATCACTGGGCTTATGGATATTGGACTTGGAATACTTGGAAGGCTGAACCTCATTGAATGAGACCTTAATATATTCCTTCACCGATTCTACTAAAAACAAACCTGACCAATCAATCCAACATTCAGGGTTAATCATACCCCCTTCTACTTCTGCCTCTGCCTCCAATGCACATTCCTAAGTAGAAGAGAACAGAGCGGTGTTGCTTCAGCTTCTCTCTCGCTTCTCACTTTTTTGTTTACTGAACAATTTAAGATGCAAGTCTTACCCAAAGTCATCTATTTGCAGACTGAGTTCTGGAAAGACTTCATCTTAGAGAGGGATGGAGCGGTAGCAACGTCAAAGTCTTCCTTGGTCCCTCCTTGTGGTAACACTCTTTCCTTGGTCACATGAAAAAAAAAATTATCCAATTACCATGGTGATCTGTGTGTTCAGGACCCATGTCCTGCTTACTCCCCTTACAGATTCTGTGGAATTTGATTGTAAACCTTCCTTTTTAATGTTTATGATAATTAATAACTTAATAATTATTGACTTAATCCAGTTGGTGCTGCTTTATGTGCATGGCTATGGAGCCACCCACCAGAACATGGCAATCCTAAAAACGGCCACATCTCCAAAGACAAAAACTCACCTTCCTCTAGCAGCTCTCAATTGCAGTGGGCTCCTCAGGAAGGGGTAGGGTCTGCAAATCATCTACCTCATCGCCAGTCAAACTTTGGGTGCCTACCAGAGAACACACGGACACCAGAAACAGAGATGTGAACAAAATATAACTCATGTATCACACAGTTCTCCAACCTAACATCTATAATCTGATGGCTTTGACTGTGTTCACAGAATTGCCAACCATCAGAACAATTTCCGAGTGTTCTACCACATGTAGAAGGAATTACACTTACTTAGTCATTTTCCATTCTTTCCCTCCTACTGGTGTGTGTGTGTGTGTGTGTGTGTGTGTGTGTGTGTGTGTGTGTGGTGGTGGTGTTTTTGCAGATGGCAGGATTTTATTCTTTCTATGGCCATTGTATGTCGACCATACCATTCTCTTTATTGGTTTATATGTCAATAGACATCTTGGGTGTTGTTAATATTATTGTAATAATCGGGATGCCTTTTAATATACAGATTTGTATATTGCTGTATGTATGTTGTTGGAATTATTTTTAATAATGAGGATGTCTTTTTAACATACAGATTGGTATGTTGAAGGTTTGAATGGCTTAATGGTCATGTGCAAAAGTACTACTATGACAGTCCCACATTTAATATTTTAAAGAAATCTCATACTTTTTTATGATCCAAATTTACATCCTCACCAAAGTAAGTAATGTTCCCTTTCTCTGATATTTGCTGTTACTTGCTTGTTGCTTTTTTGATGATAACAACTATCCTAGCAGGTGTGGGGTGAAACCTCAACTTAGTCTGATAACTCCCAAGGCTGAACATGTTTTAGATACTTTTTGCGACTTTCATATCTTCTTTTGAGAATATTTGTCTCTTGCTCTCTTCCAAACTTGATTGTTGGGTCTGTCTCGTCCTGAGTGTTTCAGTTCCTTGTAGATTCTGGAAACCAGCTGCTGGTCTGATGGGTTGCTTGCAGACTCTTTCTCCCATTTGGTAGGTGGTCTAAGGAACTTTCTGAATGTTTTCTTTGCTATGCAGAGGAACACTGTTTAGCCAGAGATCATCACATTTCTTCTTTTTGCCTTTGTCATCTGTGCTTCTGAGATTAAATCACAAAGGTCGTTGCCCAGGTCAAGGTAAAGTCACCTTCCTCCCCCTGTTTCATTCAAGTCTTTTCATGGTTTTCCAAATAATGTTTAGGGTATTTAGTCCATTTTGAGTTAATTTTAGACAAAGATATACCTGTGAACATTCAGTTTCTCAGGACCATTTCTTTAAGCATCTTCCCTGGTACCCATTCCTAGAACATCTGTCAAAACAAACTGTGTGCAAGATCTTGGGCTTATTTCTGATTGTTCATTCTAGGTCATGTTTTCAGCCATTGCTGGGCTGTTTATGACCCAGCTTTCACCGTATCACATGAATTGAAAACACTGAGAACACATTATCACCCAGCCATACAAAGTTTAAAAATTGTCTTTTTAATTTCTTCATTGATCCATTTGTCATTTGGGAGCATTTATTGAACCTCAATGTGTGCATACATTTTAGAGAGAGCTAAAGTGGTGCCTCCATCTTTGTTTCGGTTTGGTTTGTTTTTCTCAATATTTCTTTGTGCATTCGGATTTTTCTGGTCCCACACAAACTTCAGAATTGCTGTATCCTATTTCTGTGGAAAGTATTACTGTTGTTTTGATAGAGTTGAGTCGAATCTGCAAGAGCGTTAAGCAATATTTATCTGTCTGCTTCACTGAGCATCAGATCTTTCTGTTTATCTGTGTCTTTTTCAGTTTCTTTCATCAGCGTTTTATAATTTTCAGAGAAGGGATATTTTACCTCTAAGCATAAGTTATTCCTACATATTGCCTCAGCTATTGTAAGAGGGCTGTTTTCTTAAGTCCTTTTTTAAATGATTTACTAGTTATGTGTGATACTAATTTATGTTTTTTGGTTGGTTGGTTTTTGTTTGTGTTTTCCAGAAATCTTACTGAATTCATTTGTTAGATCCAACAGTTTATAGTGGATTCTCTAAAACTTTCTATATAATACTATATCAGCTTCAAATAGGGACAATTTAATGGCCAAATGGGTAAAGCATTACCCAGAATGTGAAGACCAGGGCTCAGATTCCCACAACCTGCATAAAAATCCAGATGGAGATGATGGCTCAACTGTAATCACAACACACCGAAGGTAGATGCAGGATGCACCCCAGAGCAAGCTGACTAGCCAGACTAATCAAAACAGTGAACTCTAGGCTTGTGAAAGACCCTGTCTCTGTGTATAAGGTAATGAGCAATCAAAGACACTTGATACCAACCTCAAGCCTGGACAGACGCGTATATTCGCATGCACAAGCACTCAAACACATTCAGTACATGTGCACACGCAGAGTCACCTAGTTCTTTTTAAAGTCTTTCCTTGTTCCTTTCTTATATCCCTCTTTCCTGTACCCACACTCATTCACACAAATATACACACATAAAATTTTGAATTTAGGATCTGCATAGGATAGTATCGTCTTTCAAAGTAACCTCGCTTAATGTGATAATTTTCACACCCATCCATTTCCTTGCATATTTCAGAATTTCATTTTGCTTTATGAATGAATAAAATCCCCTCACATATATATATATACTACTTTTATTTTCCATTTATTTGCTGATAAGCATCAAGGATGATTCTGCTGCTATGAATAGAATAAACGTGGCCTGTTTTGTGTATTTATTCAGTAGTGGTATGGTTGGGTCATCCGATCATTTTATTGTTTAATTTATTGTGAAACCTCCACATTTATTTCCAGGGCACTGTACTAATTTATACTCCCTCCAACAAAAGGGAAAAGGTCCTTCTTCCCAGACATCTTCACATCCTCCTTCTTTTTTATGTAGGCATTATGACTGGAGTAAGATGAACTGTACAGGTAGTTGTTAATTGTTTTGTGTTTCCCTGATGCAAGCTAAGGATGCTGAGAGAGACAGAGAGAGAATGTTGTACTTGTTTTATGGGCACACACATGAATGTCTATGTGTACAGAGGTCAGAGGTCAATGTCAGATGTCCTTTTGAAATCATTCCTATTTTTTTGAGTCAGAGTTTCTGGGTTAGTTATTTGTCTGGTTGCCATGACAACACACCTGACAAAGCCACTTGAGGGAGGAAGGGTTTACTTTGGCTCACAATTCAGAGGTACATGGTGGGGAGTCTCAGTGGCAGGAGCTTGCCACACCAGGTCCTATTGTGTTTACAGTCATGAAACAGAGGCAAATGGCCTGTTCAGTTGATTCTCTCAATTATACCCAGTCCAGGACCCCAACCCGAGGGATGGTGCTCCCACAGTCAGGGTGGGTCTTCTTACTTTAGTTAGGATAATCTAGTTAATTCCCCCTCCCAGACAGGCTCAGAGTATCATCCTCCAGATGTCTCTCAGTCCCAGCAAGTTGACAATCAATGTTACCTGTCACAACTTCTCGCTGCACATACAACTCTTGATTTGGATAAATGGTCCAACAAGCTTCTAGAATCTACCTGTCTCCACCACCACTGCCTCAGGCTTTGGAATCACAGACTCACTGCCAGGTATTTTCATTGGCACTGGGAATCTGAACTCAGATATCCAAACTTACACATCCAGCTAACCAAGTCATCACCCCCAGCCCCCATATATTTTTAAAATGTTTATTAGCCACTTGCATGGCTTCTTTTGAGAACTACCTCTTCTGTTCATTAGTTCATTTTTGTTTGTTTGTTGTTTGTTTGTTTGTTTGTTTGTTTGTTTTGACTGGTGAAATTGTGTTTGATTTTTGGAGTTCTCAGGTATGAATGTCATATCTGTCATACAGCCGGGGAAGATTTTCTCCCATTTTACAAACTGCATGTTCTGGTTACCTTTGCTACACAAAGCTTTCTAATTGTATGAAATCCTGTTTGTTAATTCCTGGGGTTGCTCTCTGTGCTGTCAGAGATCTCTATAGAAAGTCCCTATCTCTGTCTATACTGTCAAGCATTTTCTTCTAGAAGCTTCAGGTTTTTAGTTCAAGTCTTAGATCTGCTTCGTTTGGTTTTTGAAACAGACTGAAACTCATTATAAAGATCAGACTGGCCTTGAACTCAAAGAGACCCACCTACCTCTGCCTAAGTGCTGTGTGCCACCAGGCTCTGCTTTTGTTCTTTTTTAATTTTTTTGATAGGATGAGAGATATGGACCTAATTTCATAATTCTCTAGATTAATTGGTCTCATGTGCTATTTTGTACCAGTGCGGAGCTATCTTCGGCACTATAGCACTGTAGTCAGACTTTAGGTCAGATATTGCAGTACCTCCAACAATGTCCTTTCTGCTTAGTGTAGCTTTCCCTGCCCTATGAACTTTGCTATCTTTCCTAGTTGTTAATCATGCCGTTGGGATGCTGATGGAGACTGCACCTGCAGATGGCTTTTGTAAAAGTCGTTGTCACAATATTCTGTCAATCCGGCAGTGCAGAAGGTCATTAAGTTGTCCAGTGTCTTCTTCAATTTCTTTTTTTGTTGCTTTAACTTTTCACTGTGGACGTCTTTCACCCCTCCTCAGTTACACTTATTCTGAAACGCTTTCTTTGAAGCTATTAGAAAATGTAATATTTTCCTATTTTCCTCTTCGGCAACTTTGCTCTTGGTACATGAAAAAGCAACTGAGTTTTACATGTTGATTGTGTATCCTACAATTTTCCTGGGTATGTTTATTCGTTGTAGAAGGTTTTTTTTTTTTTTTTTTTTTGGTAGGATCTATGGAAACTTTTAATTACAAAATTATGCCATCTAGAAATAGGGATAATTTGATGTATTTCTTTTCTCCTTGAATTCTTTTCATATCTTTTTTTTTTTTTGCCTTATTATTCTATCTAAGACATCGTGTACTATACTGGGTAAGAAAGGAGACAATAGACAATAAACACCCTTGTTTTGTTCCAGATTATAAAGAAAATATCTCAGTTCCCTTCACTTAGAACAACATTGGCTATAGGTTTGCCTGATGTAGTCTTCATTTTGTTGAATATGTTTATTTTGTTCTACCTACTCCTCTTTCTTCAGGAATTTATCACCAGGGAGGTCATTTTGAATTCTGTCAAATAACTTTTGCACATTTGCTAAAATAACCATCTGACTTTTGTGGTGTGTCACATTTATTGATTTATATATATAGAACTGGCTTCGCATCTCTGGGATGAAACCAACCTGACTGTGATGTGTGGTCTTCTTAGTGTGTTCTCAAATCCAGTTCATAGGTATTGTGTTGAGAATTCTCGTATCTTTGCAAACTTTAGTTTCCCTCTTGTTCTGTCTTTTTCTGGCTTGGGTATCAGCACAATGCTGGTTTCATAGAGTGAGTTTGGTACTGTTCCTTTCTGCCCTTTTTCATGGAACAATCTGGGAACTATTTGTATTAAGTGGTCCTTAATC
The DNA here is from genome assembly GCA_030674055.1 of Rhabdomys pumilio. Taxonomy (NCBI): domain Eukaryota; kingdom Metazoa; phylum Chordata; class Mammalia; order Rodentia; family Muridae; genus Rhabdomys; species Rhabdomys pumilio. The sequence goes on from JANHMN010000020.1 coordinate 34,440,780, forward strand.
TGTGTGGTCCTTGCCTTCTCTTCAATCTCACTGACTATTACAGGTTTGTTTAAATTGTGTATATCCTCTGGACTTAATCTTAGTAGAACATATGAGTTTTATCCATCTTTATAGAAATTTATCTATTTTTATATGTTTTCTAGGTTTTTTTAAAAAATATATAAGCTTTCCAAATATTCCTCAATGGTCTGGATTTCATTGGAGTCTGTATGACAACTCCATTTGTCTCTAATTTTATTAATTTGTGTCTTTTCTTTCTTTATGCTAGTTTAGCTAAGGATTTTCTTGTTCATTTTCAGCTCTCTTTCTTATTGACTCTGTAGTATTTGTTTATCTCTGCTCCATTACTTCCTGTCTTTGTCTTTGCTATTCCTTACTGTCTACTGGGTTTGGTATCTTCTTGCTTCTCAATGACCGTGAAGTGCATTCACTCTCTGATGTGAGTGCTTACAGCTATAAGATTCCCTCTTACGACAGCCCTGGCTACTGTACTCCTACTGTTTTTCCTTAATCCGGGGAAATTTTCATTTTTTCCTCCAATTTTCCCAGCCACTGTTCATTCGAGTGTACATTGCTCAGTCTCCGTAACTACTTGAGTAGTTTCTCAGTTGTTTTTGGCTGTGTTTTTGGCTGTTGGCTTCTAGTTTTGTTGTGCTGTGGTCTGGTAAGATACAAGGATTACTTTAATAACTTTGTACTTGCGAAGGCTGCTTTTTGTCCTTTCACCATATCCTTCACACACAGAGAGATACTTATTGTGTTTTTTTATGTATTTGTAACCATATGCTAATGTGTTAACTTTGGAGAAGGTCCCTATGCCACTGAGAAGAATGTCTAATGCTTATCTGACAGGTAGCATATTCAGTAGACGTCCCTTGAATCCAGCTGATGCACGGTATAGTTTATCTCTGAAGTTTCTTTACAGATGTTTAATTTGTTTACCTAAACATAAATATCAGTCCCAACTATCAGAAATGTCAAGACCTATGTGACATTTTCTTCTTTCTATAAGAAAAGTAAATGGCTGGAGGTTAGGTGCTAGAGAAGTATATAGTAGATATATAAATATTTATATGTATGGAAGAATAAAAGACAGATATGAAAGTTTCTTTCAACAATATGGAAGTTAAAACTTGAAAGCTTAACAATCAAAGTGCAAAGTTTTAAATAATCATAAAAATTAAGAATATAGAAAAACCTAAACAAATAAAGTATGCAAATTAAAATAGACAGTAGCGTAAAACAAAAGGTATTATTCTATGCTCTTGCACCATATTTTCTTCTCATTGTGGTGAGATGGTTTTGCCTCCCTTTGGCCTGCCATTGGTATCTCTCTTCACTGTTTTGCAGTCCAATCTCCATGTATCCCTTTGAACAACTCAGACTTTTCTGTCTGAATTTGTGAGTGTCTTTCCTATAAGCTATACACTAGCAGACACTGTGAGTGCTGACCAGCAGTGTCTGAGGTAGTCATAGTCCTCGTGACAATGCCAGTAGTTTGGGTTCTTTTCTGGGGAAAGTTTACTGGCTCTTGAGCACAAGGGATGCTGGTCCACAGATCAGGGAGTTGGTGCAAACATCAGAGCACAGTGGTCAAGTAGCCCTGGTCCTTCTCCTTCTTGCAACTGTCTTCATCCTCTGAATCAGAGGACACATTTAATCCACTGTTTCTTATTCTGTATTATTTTTTAGAACCACATGTGGATAGTATAGATGACTCAAACAGCTTATTACCAAGTGCTTCCTCCCACACCATCATAGCCAGTGCCCTCCTAGAAGCTGCAACACAGAGTTTCACTTTCAGGTCATTTTGCATGCATATATTTTTATAAATTTCTCTTACATCCTGTCTTAATTAGGGTTTCTATTGCTGCAATGAAACACCATAACTGAAAAAGCAAGGTAGGGAGGAAAGGGTTTATTCCCCTTGCATTTCCAAATCATAGTCCATCATTGGAGGAAGTCAAGACAGGAACTCAGGCAGTACTGGAAACTGATGCAGAGGCCATGAAGGAGTGCTGCTTACTGGCTTGCTCCTCATGGCTTGCTCAGCCTGCTTTCTTATAGAACCCATGACCACCAGTCCAGGTGACACCACATACAATGGGCTAGACCTTCCTTCACTGATTACTAATTGAGAAAATGTCTTCTTAACTGAGGCTCCATTCTCTCTGATGACTCTATCTTGTGGCAAGTTGATACACAAAACCAGCCAGTACATGTCCTCTTGCTAAATCCATTAATATAATGAACTTTTGTTTCTTTTTACTTTCTTACAATTTAGTCTGTCTAGGAACATGCAGTTAGATTTCTCTCTCTTGATTCTCAATATTTCCCATACATTCAGGATCTCTGTAAAACCAACCTTTTGTAAGCATCATATGACTAGGTCCTTTTTCTTCATCCAGTTAGACCTCATGTGTCTTTATACTGGAGAATTTAAGCCATTTATATTTGTTGACATTGTTATTCGATAAGAACTTATTTCTATCTTTTTTAACTGTTTTAGATCTTACTTTCTGTTTTTCCTCTCATACTAACACATACATTTTTACTTTATTTTCATTCTGTTCATTTTGTTTTCCTCAGCTGTGACCCAAGAAAAAGGAACTGGTTTTTCTCAGAATGCACAAGCCCCTTTCTTCCTAGCTGATGGTCATTAGATAGTTCTACAGGCTGGAGAGATGGCTCAATGGTTAAGAGCACTATCTGCTCTTCCAGAAGTTCTGGGTTCAACTCCCCGCAACCACATGGTGGCTCACAATCATTGGTATTGGGATCTGATACCCTCTTCTGGTGTGTCTGAAGACAGCTACAATGTACTCATATACATTAAATAAATACATTAATTAATTAATTTTAAAAAAAGAACTTCTTATGTCCACCCCGTTCTGAACCGTCCTCCGTGCAGTAGTGACTGCACTAGTTTTGTTTCTGTTGCTGTGATCAAATACCTGACAAACCAGCAATTTCTGGGAGAAAGGAATTTGTTTCACCTCAATTCCAGATCATGGGCCATTACTGTGGGCAAGACAAGACAGAAACTTCCAACAGCTATTCCAATCACATCCACAGTTCAGAGTAGAAAGAAAGCAGTGCTCACTGGTTGGCTTGCTTGTCCTCAGATCAATTTCTTCTTTCTTGTATCGTTCAGGAGTCCCTGCCTAGGGAACAGCACCAACCACATCAATTGACTGGGTTTTTCTACATCAATTAAATTAAGACACTCCTCCATAGACCAACTCAATACAGGTAGACCTTCATGGAAACTCTTCCCACATGATTCCAGGTTATGTCATGTTAACAATTAAAGCTCATCATCTTGGTGAGTAATGGTAACAATAAGAATATGAAGGAGAGAGGAAAATAGAAGGGATAGAATGAATTGTTAAGACTTGATGAGATGGCTCTGTAGACCTCTGTACTGGCTGGTTTTGTGTGTCAACTTGACACAAGCTGGAGTTATCACAGAGAAAGGAGCCTCCCTTGAGGAAATGCCTCCATGAGATCCAGCTGTAAGGCGTTTTTTTTAAATTAGTGATCAAGTGAGGAGGGCCCATTGTGGGTGGTGCCATCCCTAGGCTGATAGTCTTGGATTCTATAAGAAAGCAAACTGAGCAAGCCAGGAGAAGCAAGCCAGTAAGTAACATCCCTCCATGGCCTCTGCATCAGCTCCTGCTTCCTGACATGCTTAACTTCCAGTCCTGACTTCCTTTGGTGATGAACAGCAATGTGGAAGTGTAAGCTGAATAAATTCTTTCCTCCCCAACTTACTTCTTGGTCATGATGTTTGTGGAGGAATAGAAACCCTGACTAAGACAACCTCTGTTTGATGTCTGTTGCTCAAATGTTTTTTGAATTTCTAAAGTTTCTGGAGTAATCAGTTTTACTTTTGTTTTATTAAGAAGGAAGAAATATATTTGTCCAACATTATATTGTTACAAAGTGATAGGATTGAAATTTGTGCCCCAGGCTGTTGGATCTCCAAAGTCTCTTCACTGTCTATGCCACCCAGCTGTTTTGTAAATATTTACTTCAGTCTGGTTTGGAAAATGACCATGTTTGAAAGCAAGGACTGTGTGAAATTCACTTAGAAAGTCTTATCTATAAGGGTTAAGTTTCAACAGTACAGTATTATTTCATGTAGCTGGAAAACCACATCTCAACTCATGAAAGAAGCATTGCTCACAGCTCTTGTAACTCAGTTGTTTGCTCATCTATTTATTTCAAAAACAAACATCATGATTGAGCCAATAAAACTGCTTAGCTGGCTGCCTGAGTCCTTGAAGCTTCTTGTGCCCAAATCATCCCTGCCTGATGGTTCACTGTACTTAGCAATGTTCATTTCTATAAGCAGCATGAGATTTACAGAAGTAAACTTGGAATCACAAACCAGATTCCTCTATAGATCAATATGACTCTGTACTTTGCCTTCATCTTTGTGGAACTTGCTGATCATCTTTCTGATGTATTATGGATCAGAATTCTGCCTGGCATGAGCTCCGTGTTGCCTACAAGGTTGGCTAAATATTTAAAGAGTGTACCAACTTTGTAATATGTTAAATTACTACACCAGGTCTGTAGAAAACTGTATTTTTGTCAAAGGTCTACTCTTAGAGTATCAGTTAACTGCCCAGAGAAGTATAATAGTGAGTCATATAATACCCAAGTGAGGTAGAGTTTGTGCTGGATCCTTAGAATAAGCAATAATATGTAGTCGTAAAGTATAGGAGTCATGTTCACTAATGACCTTGAAGTCAACATAATTTTTATTGCCCTGCTTCCTACCTTGTTTGGAGTTTTCCTTGTATATATGACTCACCTTGCAAATAATTTAGTGTTCTGTCAATCCCCTGTTTAACACTTTTCTTTTTTTGTTTAAACTCAGATAAAGTTAATTCGAAATGAGTGCAGTCATCACACAACTGCAGCTTCCACTTTCAGCTCATTGTTTGATAATAAAATATTTTCACATATAAGAAGGAAATGTTAATTATTTACATAGCAGGAGTTTATTAAGAATGAAAGAATTGCCGAAATTAACCATGTCAATTCAATCTCATTTGTGTTATTAGACTAACAAGATTATAACACATTTTCTAGCCTCTACCAGTGGTAAAATGCTTAGTTATCACAGTGCATAGTCTTTTTGCATTAACTGGTCCTCAAGGACATGATAAAAAAATGCCTAAAAGTTTAATAAAAATGCCATTCCTTAAAATCATAGTAAATTCATTCTTCATGGAATGAACTCATGAGAAAAGAAATTTAGATTGTGACTGAAGAACAATTTGAGTATATGCAGGTTTTTAAATTTTTATGATGGGTATATGCATGTTTATGTGTATATATCATTTGTGTGTGGATGGTTTTTAAAAGCCTTGTTGATGGAGAATAGTTCCTGAATTAAATAGATACTTTGTTGGAAATTAGAGATATATTATAAATAAACTTAACTTAATTTCAAGTAACAAAAACATGAGGATCTCTACATATTTAAGGGTCAATACTAAGAAGAGATAGAAATGTAAAATTCTGTAAAACAATATGTTCAAAAACCTTAGGGTCTAATGGCATATTAAGCACATCAGTATAGTACAAGGAAGATTTCTTAACAACGCATTTGGAGATTTAAAGAATGACAGTTTTAGGAAACCTGAGTTTCAGGAAGGGAAAGACAAAGGAAAAGAACTCTTCTGTAAAGGTTAGTTTCATTGTCAAACTGACATATGTAGACTCACCTGGGAAGAAAGTCTTAGCAAGTGATTATCTAGCAGGTTGGCTTGTGGGCATGTGTATAGGGAATTACCTTGTTCACCGTAATTAAGAAGAAAAAATTGGTCCACTGTGGGTGGCACCATTCCTTAGGCAGGGATCTAGAACTGTATGAGAACAGAGAAAGCAACCCGTACACAGGCACAACATAAATACATTCACTTCTCTCTGTTGATGACTGTAGATATGACTAGGTAACTTAAGTCTCTGCTCCCTTGACTCCCTCACAACGATGGACCATAACTTAGAATTACAAACTAAACTAAATTCTTTTCTTCTAAATTGCTTTTGTTAAAGGTATCTTACCATAGCAAAAGGAAATTAACTAAGCCACTAGAGAACCGTCTCTGAGAATTTGGCAGTCTTTCCTTAGGATCATATAAAGAGAAGCTGTCCTTACTCCCTTTCCATTATTCATTCAGCTCTCACTAAATAAACCTTGTACCCGCATACACACACACACCTAGCAAATGCTATGTAGGTGTGAGTAGGTGGGTGTGTACATGAGTGGATGCAGGAGCGAGTAGAAAGGCAAACAGCAAGAAAGATGTGAAGAGTTGCTGAGAAATCTAAGAAGAAACAGACTACACAACATCACAGCAAGCTGTATCGGGAGCCAGCCCACCTCAAGAATCTTGTAAGAAAGCAACTGTATGGGGCTGGAAAGATGGCTCAGCAGTTAAAAGCTGCTGTTGCAGGGATCTGACTTTGGTTCCTCAATACTCAGATGGTCACAAAGCTTGTAAGTCTAACTCCAGGGTATCTGATACCATCTTCTCGACTCTGAGCACTGAAACTCACACATGCACCAGCGTGCGCACGCACATGGGTGTGCATGCACGCACATACACACACACACAGAGAGAGAGAGAGAGAGAGAGAGAGAGAGAGAGAGAGAGAGAGACAGAGAGAGAGATAGAGAGAGAGAGAGACAGAGAGACAGAGAGATGCACTTAAAAATGAGTCTTATTTTGAAAAGAAAGCAGTCAGCTATGGAGATCAGAAAGGAGTTCAAGCCTCCCCTAGTCAGAAGCTCTGGTAAATTATACAACAAAGGTCTCTTTAGCTTCAGTCTGACATCAGCACATGGGATCTTCACCTTGATTTAAATCTAACTTCTGCCACCAACTCTTTGCCCTCAGCCAAAGAAACTTCTTCTTTTACTTTATTTCACAGTGGAAAAAATATGCAAAGCATAAACCAGTTATTTTAAGGGTACCTGTGATTAAGATGGGCCTACCCAGATTAACCCATTAACTTGCCTATTTGAGGTCACTAGTATATATTAATTATTTGTACAGAGTCCCTTTTGCTCAAGGTCAGAACTCAATGGAGCCTTCTTTGAAAGCTGCTCAGTAAAAGGCTATAATGTTAGTTCTGGGAAAAGCAAGCACAGTTTTGGTGCCAGGAAGTTGTGTTCAAATCCTGTATTTAGAAATTATATGAGAATTATTTAGCTTCTCTCATCGCTGGTCCTCTCCTCTGTAATGTGGAAACAAAGGAAGCACCAATCACCTAGTAAGTGTTTAAAACATTAAATGGATGAGCATGGGAAAATGTAGAACAGAGTCTAGAACGAGAACATTACACAATATCTAGACAACGCTCTTACTACTGAACTGAAAACATGGAGGTAACTGTACACTCAAAAACAAAAGAATGGATATCAGGGGCTAGAGAGATCGTTCAGCCATTAAGAGCCCTGGCTGCTCTTCCAGAGGACCCTGGTTCATGTCCAGTACCCACGTGGCAGCTCACAACTGTCTGTAACTCCAGTCCCAAGGCATTCTGCACGCTCTTCTGACACCCACAGGCACTGCATGTACATGGTACATATTCATACACATGAGCATAAGACAAATTTTAAAAGACAACAGGCTTCAAAAATGTTGCTGTGAGAGATCACCATTTCATTTAGTCCGGGGTTTGATAAAATGAAATCCTGCTTCATTACGTTGTCTTCTTAAGCTGCTAATTACTACAAGATTTAGGGGAGGGGGGTGTTAAAACAACATAAATTCAGGGCTGCAGAGACGGCTCGGTGGTTAAGAGTTCATGTGACTCTCCCAGAGGACCCGAGTCTGGTTTTAGCACTTGCATCAGGTGGCTCACACCTGCTTGTAATTCCAACTCTGCAGGATCTGTTGATGGCCTCTTCTTGCCTCCTCAGGTACTCACACTCATGTAATATAGACTCACAGACATAGACACATTAAGTTTTGTAATTAAAGATGTAAATTTATGGATTTTTATGCACACAGTCTCATACATGTATGTGCATGTGCGCGCACACACACAAAAAAAGTAAGTAGATTTAAACATGTAGGACTGTGCCCCCTATCGGTGTTGTGGGGTAGAATCGATTTTCTTGCCTTTTAAAGTATTTAGAGGCTGCCTGTTAGCTCCTGGCCCTTCCATCTCGGAACCAGCTGTCACTCCTCCGTGGTCTCTGCTTCTGTGGGCCCCTGGCCTTCTCAGACTCTCTTTCACCGACAGAGGTCCTCATGATTATATTGGACATGTTCTCATAATCCAGAGTAAGCTCCCGTCAGAAGATCACTAGCCTTATCACATCTTCAAAGTCCCTTCTGCCATGTAAGATCAGATGCTAGATTAAGATGTGGGTAACTTTGGAGAGCTGCTATTTTTGCCTACCACAGAATACACACCTGAGTACATAGTACATTTTTAACCTCATGCAATCCTCTTGCGCTTAGAGACAAAGCTGCCGCCTTGTGTATGCTAATCACATGCTCTCCTGAGCTACGCTCCCAGGCCACCCTTTTTGAACTTTGGGGTGACAAACCATGCATCTAGCACACAGGAGATAATATATTCACTGAAATCTTGATACTCGTCTATAGATGGGGCATGGAAAAGCCGACAGTGTTGTTTGTTGGATTATTTTGAAACCACACAGCTCTAACATAGTTTGACAGCATCTCCGTTCAGAAATCACAATTTCAAACCAAGCACTTATAGACTACGTACCCATGAACTGCAACCATTCATTATTGCCTAGCATTCATTTTGACTCACAATTAACTTGTCAGTTTCTGTTAAATATTGCCACCTACTATATACGATCTACCTTACAATATGATATATTTAAATGCATGGGTAAATCTTTAATATATCTAAGTTTTATTGATCTCCCTTCTAGATGTGATAACCTCACCCAGTTTTATTCTTACAATTAACTCTGAACTCTTTGCACCATCTATGAGCAATAGTCACCTTCTCTGAACTGCCCTACAGTGATGCTCGCCCCTGACCTTCAGCAGGCTTTTCAGAGTACATGGGGGTTATGTAAGACAGTGTTGACTTGGCTAAGTCTACATCCCTCTTTGACTCTAAGTTACATATTTATGACTTCTTTTTATTTGAAACTTCATTATTTTCCCCTTATAGTGAAACTCTAATTCTTCACATCACTTGAAATCCTTTTTCAGTGTCTATTGGATTTAAACACAAGGAGGCTTTGAATTAGAGTGGTCTGTCTTACAATTTTCTGGCTATATGATCCTTTGAAAGCAATAATCATCTGGTATTCAAGGGCTGAGTTTGGATCTTTTCCCAGGCTACAGAGATATGTGTGCAGTCCTCTCTGTAGATGCTGGGCAGCAGCAGTGAGCTGTATCTCTAGTCAATCAGTCTCAAGAGGACAGTACTCCACTGCTGGAGAGGATGTCTAGTAGGTCAGGCTATAATTTCAACTTACAGTATTCTCATGGGTTTAACCAGGACTGCGCCCATTTCTAAGTCACAGAGAATACATGCATAACATTTTTCAATTATGTATGAATTCTTGTTTGAGTCTGTAAGGTCTCAAAGACTCATGCTTGTCATGCTTGCTCTCTAACTGGTGGTGCTGTTTTAGGAAGCTGTCAAACCTTTTGGGATCGAACCTACCTGGCAGAGGCTGATCGGGTGACTGGGGTGGGTTTTAGAAGGTTAGCTTCCTCCCTGCCCCACTTCTCTCTGCCTCCTGATCTGCCACGTTGTGAACAGTTCCTACTATGCACATCCGTAGCCTTGGCTTTTCCCAACGATGGAAGGAAAACATGTGCCAAAAGACATCGCTGAATGCCAGGCAAAAAATCATCTTAGTTCAGATGAGCTTAGGAAGCCATGAAGATGGAAAGAAGTGTAAAGTATGGAACTAGGCACAGCATCCTGAAGACGTCAGATTCATCAAGGATGAATGGGGCAGGTGAGAAAGAAGTAGACAAACAGGGAGTGAGGCTGGAATTCCAGAGTTCCGGAGGAGGTGACGGTTAGAAAAATGCATGAGAGTCTGCAAGTGAGTGACCTCTTGCAGGTAAGCACAATAAGTCAGAAGAGACATAGCTAGGTCCCTGAGCTACATAAACAACAAATTAAAAAAAAATAAAGAAAGGAGGGAGGGAGGGAGGAAGGAAGAAAGAAAGAAAGAAAGAAAGAAAGAGAGAGAGAGAGAAAGAAAGAGAGAAAGAAAACAATTCAAAGGGCATGAAGATGGGAGGAGTCGTGGTTTGGAATATGTAATATCTCCACATGCTGATGCTTTAGCTATGTAGACCCCAGATGGCAATGCCATTTTGGAAGGCTCTGGAAACTTAAGATAAAATGAGTAAAAGGAAGTTGATTAGTTTGGGGGGGGCGGTCAGTGTTTAGGCATATCCCAACTCTGGCTGCTGCCATGACAGTCTGTGCTTCTGTGCATCTTGGCTGCACCCTCTTGCCGCCGTGATTTAAGCTTTGCTGCAAGGATGTAAGCGTTTCCTCCATCCCTTCCTCACCTTGATATCACAGTCCCTCTGAAACTGAACAAAATAAACACGGCTGCCTGAAGGTGTGTGTGTCGAGCTCAGCTCTTGGCCATAGTGGTCAAGAGTCAGTAGATACAAGAGGAAATTAGAGCTGCATAGGGCCAGAGAGGAAAAGAAGAACTCGAGAAATAGTTCCACAAAGTCAGATCCCAGACTCTGGTGAGAAAATGCAGGAGAACCTGTCCGTGAACATGGCTCTCAGGAAAAAACTGTCAGACATGCGTGAGAGTCAATTCACGCTGTCTTAGCAAAAGCTTATTTTTAAAGATAATTTTTTCCATTTTATTGAATACATTACGTAACTACTGAAGTATGCAACTACACTGTGAGAAAAAATATTTACTGGTAAGCCATTTAAAATTTGAAATAATTTTTACGGCTTGTCACCGCCACGAATAACCTTAATTGTTATTTTCAGTAGAAGACAACAGTTCGTTCTGTTTTTGTTATTCTCAAATGTGAGGCATTCTTCAATCTTACAGAAGAGACGCGAGTGAATCTTGGCATCCTAAAATAATTTAAGCATTCTAATTTTGCACAATTATTATGCAGAGACCTTCTTATACTTCTTGCTATTTTTTTTAGGCAGAGACCACACAAGTGTCTCAGCTATCGACTAACCCTAAGCACAGACTTCTAAAGCAAGACTTCACCTCTTTCTGTATATCAAAGGCCTCTAGTGAGCAGCATTATAACATATAATTTGATACAGAAATCGGTTCCCTTTCTTGTATTATGAACAGTTTAACCCCGTCATGCACAGGCGTCTTCCACTTCAAATGACTGACACCGCACCCGTTAGCTATTTTTGCTAGCCTCACCCACTAGGGCTCTTCCAGCTCATCTTAATTTTAGCAATCACAATTCTCTCATCTAATTAACAAAAAAATTGGGTCACTGCCTCAGTGGCCTGCATTCAACCTTATTTTGACTGGCGATTTCGTAAAACCACTGAATTATCTCCCCACTTCTGTACTCCGAATAGTATTTTTTGTTCCATGTAGTGTGATTTCTTTCCCTGACTCTCTTTGCTCCCGTTCTAGGTTTGTTTGGGAGTGTTGTCTGTATGTTACCCATTTCTGTATTGCACTCGTGTATAGTAACGCCTGTCGTACTCTGTGAAGCTGATGCCTTTAGAAGATCCTTCTCTGTTTTGTACCCAACTCTCCATCTCTGACAGAAATGATTATGAAATGTATCTGAATACCCTTCTCCATAGCATGCCTTCAGAAGTTCAATTAAAAAAAAAAAACTTTATTTGCCTTGAAACTCTTGTTGTATTCCAACAAATAGACTTCCTGCAACCGTGTTTTAAGAGTGGGTCTTGAGTCATCGTCAGCATCTCCCCGATAAACTATGTCTCATCGTGGGGAAACTGATGTCTCTTGAGCTATCAATGGTTGCAATGGTGGCAACCTTTCAGTTACAATCAAAACTTCACTGCATTCAGTGAGAAACATCTGTGGCTCTAACTGACCTACTTCTCTCAATTTGCTAATAAGTCTGGCAACTGTGTCAACTTGTTCTGTGTTCAGTGAAGCTTCCTAGAACTTTTTGTTTCTCACCTCAGTGTGTTGACACATTCCCATACTCTGCATTGACCACTTGAATGGCTTAGCACAATGCTGTCTTGTTCTGGGCTTTAGTAAGTGTTATTGTGCACATATGAATATGTTTCTTACTATGGATCAGGTAGCACCCTTCACCTCTGAGGGTCATCACCTTTATTTGTGGTCATGCAGTAATAATTATGTGTTACTATACATTTCCAGCAATGAGCAAGAGATAGATTGCTTTTAATTCACACACCTAAAAGTGCAGACTGGATTGCCCAAAAGTATGCATTCACTGTCAAAATTAGAGAATATTAAATGTCAAGTATAATTAACATCTTCCCAAGATATGTTATGCCATAAATCTCATTATTGTGTGTGATATGTCAGCATTGAACCGGATGACTTTTTAATCATGGTGGATTTTAATTTGTTTGCCTATACGTAAATCAATAGGAAGAGACTACAGAACCCGCTCAACATTTAATGGTAGTCATCAAAACCTGCATATCTCTACCAAGCTGGAAGTACACAGTGCTATATGGACTTCTGAAAAGGACAGAGCCATTGCCTTAGAGCACACAGAAGTCCTCAGATCACTGTAAACTATATGCATAATATTGCATTTATCTACCAGATGCTATTCATTTACTATGCAGCAACCAGCACAAATGGTAACAGCAACAACCAACCAATTTCTGATGCTCACACCATTTGAGACCTAGTTTTGAGACAAGAACAATGTCAATAATTTGTCTCTTATCTGTGAGGAAAGCCTGTGGGTATCAACAAGAAGCATAGACACTTCCATACATAGGAGCTATTGTTGGTTGGTCCTGAATGTGGCTAAAGGATGGCCACCACAGCATGTTGTATACCAGAATAAACAAGGTGTGTGACTAGTCAACAAACTGTAATGGTTCAAACAGCAGCTCTGACAACGTCAGCATTCTGAACTTAATGATTTTTAATAAACATTCAGAATAGGACCAAAGCCAAAGCTTAGGCCTAACCTAGAAACCTCCCCTGATTAACACCAGGGTACACAGAAACCGCCACAGATCTGGTAAAGAACTGTGGTAAAAGGGAATCCCACTATTTCTAATGCTGGCAACAGCATCCACATGGTGCCAGTTTTACAGGCATGAAAATTCAAGACTTACAAGGTCATGGAGGTTTCCTCCAAGGTTCCAGAAATCTTCTAAGGACAGACACTATGTAGCATGTTTGGGTTGCCTGCAGAGAAGACCATAGAGATCATTTGTAAAACTGAGTGTTATGCCTACATTGCAGTGGAAAGCCCAAAATGTCTGATGTGCCAGGACTGTGAGAAAAGCTGCAGGCATGGAGTGGACCAGCTCAAGAGAGTCTTTATATGCTACAGGCAGTAGAAATAAAGCGATGAGGTCACACAAGGCTGCTAGAGCTCAGATGATCCCGACATGGAACTACCATGTGCTCCTGGATTGAGTCCGGCTTTAGTTCAGCCATTCCTCGCTGTTTCCTTTCCTCCCGTTTGAAAGGGAAGTAGTTACTTTGTGTCATTGTAATGTTAGAATTAGTGACATGGTATTTTAAGTTTGATGGGTTCGCTGAGTCTCAGAATAGACTCTGCTGAACTTCTGAACAATGTTTGGGACTGTTGATGCTTAGATGTTTCTTGGAAATTATCTGGTTGACTTTTGAATTATGAGATAGCCATAAACCATTCAGGATGACAGTGGAGTATTATGATTTCAAAAGTGATTTATTTGGTTGTCGAGCTGACAGGTGTGGAACTGTGGTTGCTAATGTCCTTTGTCAATGTGACTAGATTTGTAGTCACCTAAGAAAGTTTTCACAGAAGTTTAACTTTTCAGAGAAGTTTAAGGGGAAAAGACCTACTGTCTTAGCTTGTGTTACTATCACTGTGATGAAACACTGTGACCAAAAGCAATTTCAGGGAGGAAAAAGTTTATTTGGCTTACATATTCTGATTTATAGTCCACTGAGGGAAAACAATCCAGGAACATGGATGTGGGAGCTAAAGGACAGGCCATGAAGGGGTGCTGCTTACTGGCTTGATCTCTCTGGCTTTCTTAGCCTGCTTTCTTATAGAACCCAGAACCCAGCCCATGTGTGGCACCACTCACAAGCGGGTGGGACCCCCTTCATCAATTACTAAATAAGAAAATGCCCACTGTTTGTGGTGACCCATGCTGGTAGGATTTGCTAAAGGAGGCAGAGACAGGAGGACCACAAGTTTGAGGCCAGCCTGGGCTACACATATTTTATCAGAGGGCAAACCAAGGTGGGAAAAACAATTGTACTGTTAAAAAAAAGATTAAAGAATAATAATAAAAAGAAAAAAAGAAAACAATCTTTAATGGTGAAGAAGGAGGAAAAAGAAGAGGAGGAAAAGGAAGAGGAGGGGGAGGAGAAGGGGAAGGGGAGAGGGAGGGGAAGGAAAAGGGGAGAGGAGGGGGGAGGAGAAGGGGGAGGATGTCTGTAACTTATGTCAAGCTAACGTAAAACCTAGCCAGCACACTCACCCTGAATATAAATATCATCATCCCAGTTAGGTTTCTACCATGGGTAAACGGGGAGACAGAAGGAAGCAAGCAAAATTTCAGCTTTCATCCTCTCTGCTTCCTGACTGTGGACGTGCTGTGACCAGCTATCCCAGACTCCCTCCATTATACACTCCCATCAAAATGGAGCATTACCTTAATCTGTGAGCTCAAACAAACCCATCTATAAAGTGCTTTTCCAGGTATTGTGTATCACGGCAACAAATAATCACTACGAGGTCTCACTTGATAATTATCATCCATGTTCACTTTTTACTTGAGTTTTGATCCATGAAAGAACAACCAGACTAAGTAGAGAATCTTTGACTCCTGCTTTTTTTCATTCTTATCTCTTAGATATTGTGCTCTGTGCTGAGGATAAACATTCTTATGGTTACGTCTGGTGCTAGTTTCGTTTTCTACTCTTTAGCTGATTTTATGCTTTTTCATGGACTCTAAAAAATATTTTCCGAAGTGCATTTAAGCCTCTTATTCCAGGAAAGTTTTCTGAATTGTGTTTTTAATGTATTTTTATTTATTCTTTAATGATTTGATAGTTCATACATGCATACAGTGTAGTTTGGTCATATTCACCCACAGTCCTTCCAGTTCCTTCCAGGTCACCTCTTCTGAGGCCCCTCTCAACTTTGTGAATTTGTTTTTATTTTTTTTTTATATTCCACTGAGTTCAATTGGTGATATGCATGGATGTGGGACCGCCTACTAGAACACAGTCAACCTATCAAGGGCTCTGGAGAAGACTGACTCTCCTATCAGTTGTCAATAGCTTCCCATCTACACATGGTTATTCATAAGCTTCTTCCCCATTTTAGCTGGCTTGATTTTGTGCAGGTGTCTTGCAGACAGCCATAGCTGCCCTGAGTTTATGAGTGTAACAGCCTAGTCATGTCCAGGAGACACTGTTTTAGCCCAGTCATCTTAGATGCCTGGCTCTTACATTCTTTCTGCCTCGCCTTCTGCAATCAATGATCCCTGAGCCCTGAGCATAATATAGATGTCCCATTTAGAGATGAGGAATGAACATCACCGGTGGTCTGCACTTGGACTAGTTGGGAATGTCTCTATGAACATCCATCCACTGCTTAATGTTACTCCTCAGATGGGACAGAGCTGCACTAAACTATGGGCACAGAGATATGCGTTAGTATTTTAATACTATGTCCATTTAGCAAAATTAAAGTAATAGGCTTACCCCCTAGGACCTATGTCCTCCCCAGCTACATATCTTGGCCACATTTATGCACGAGTTTTCTCCTGCAAAGTAGTTTTAAAATCCAATCAGAAAGTTATTGATTACCCCTATAACATTCAGACCACTTTTGCATCAAGGGGCACCTCTCCCAAGATAGTCATTACTGTGCCTCCCATGATTCACAGCTGGGTAAGCGTGCTGATGACTTTTCTCCCACAGAAGCCTGCACGACACCGCTTGATGCTATTAAAGCCAACCAACCAGCAAGGGAGAAACTACTAGGTCAGGATCGGCTTGATTAGTTCAAGTCCAATGGCCAAAGTGTGTGGTGCTTGCAGCAATGGGGTCCTACTGTCAAGTTTTGGTGCGAAACCCAGAACAGTGTCCATATCCTGCATGTCTGTGGGTCTCTGGAGCCTCCTTTGATTGAATTATGTTTTATGATAATGACTCCATTCTTTTGTTTTGGCTTTCTTTATTAAGGATTGAGGTTATCTTCATGTTGGGTATTCTTTGTGTATTTTCAATATGTTCCCTCTTCTCTCTGATGCTTCTTTATCTTTTACGTTTCTGTGTCATTTACTTTCTCATAACATTTTATTTTTTCAAGCCCCTTCATTTCCTTCATGTCTGCTGAGTTCTCTCCCTTCTTCTGTGGATTCTTAGCAGGCAACCTTCCTTTATGGCAATAGTCGCTTGGTTAGCTACTCAGCTGATTAGTGATGGACTTTGGGGTTAAACACTTATTCTTCTCTGTGATGTGTTTTCCCAGGTGAACTCTCATTATTTACCAGAAACCTGTGGTTGCTCTTGTTTGTGTTAGCCTTGTGTTTCTCCTGTTTGAACAGGTTGGATTTTCCTAGAGAATTGCAAACAGGATTCCTGTGGAGGAAGTGGGGAGCAGTAGCTCCTAGCTATCAAGGTTCATTTGCTGCTGCTACATGCTTACAAATCTTTCTTTTTAATGTGATGCATCTTTTGGTGATCAGCACCAAGCCTTCTCTTGATTCTCCTCAGTTTCTTCATGCATGGCCTTACATGTGGCCTATCGGACATTGAGGAAACACTTTAGAATTTCTCTGGACATTCATCTTCCTGCATCTATACCACTCCTAGTCTCTTCAGAGAATCTCTCTTACATTAAAGTCTGGTCTTTGGGGAGGCAAGATTTTGCTCTACTCTGGTCAGGTCCTTCCATGCTCTTCTTTACCTGTGATGTTGTTACAGCTTCTGACCATAGTTTCAAGTCTAACTCTGTCTTGGGGGTTTATAGATTTCTCTGTCGGTTTTGCTGAAAGTGTAGCTTGCAAGCATTGCTTTCATTGCTTTTGTTGCTCAGAGTGATTCCAAGAAAACAGGGAAACCTTTGTTTCTGTGAAAACCAGTCCTGTTAAGATTTAGAAAAAAAATCCCACCCTGGTGTTTTGTTCTGAAGATGGTTTAGCACACAGAAGCTTGGTACATTCATTTATTTATCAACAAAGTCTCTCTTACAAAGGAAAAGATAAAGCTGAGCGTTGGTAACTTGGTTCACTTCTTTGTTAGTGTACTTTTCTGCCTAGGTGCCCAGAAAACTTCTACTGAACAGCCCGTTCTTGGAGATACAAAGCCCACCCAGATGTTACATAGTAGATACACCACACACACACACACACACACACACACACACACACACACAATTGATTTTACAGTCCCAACAAAAGCCCTTTTGTTAGAATTTAAGCACAAACACTTCAAGCTTAATGTATTTAGGTTAAAAGGGAAAAGTCTTCCTTGTGAACATTATTAATTCAGTAAACCTTACAGTACTTTAAATCAATATCCTGCATGCATACTAACTTTTTAAGGAAAGTGTATGTGTTTGGCTAGTAGCATATTTCTCTGACATTATAGATAACCTGAATAGAGAAAGAGACAAACGGGCCATATTTATAAACCAGGATTCTAGTAATGATGTCCCACGTGGAATCACGAGCATTAAATTATGTTTCTAATAGCAGTATGCTTATTACCTATTCCCCACATCCTACCAATTTAAACACTTTCCCAATCATAAAAACAAACAAACAAACAAAATCCAAAAAAAAAAAAAAAAAAAAACCATACTAGCTGCTTACTCTTACTA
Source organism: Rhabdomys pumilio (assembly GCA_030674055.1). Classification (NCBI taxonomy): domain Eukaryota; kingdom Metazoa; phylum Chordata; class Mammalia; order Rodentia; family Muridae; genus Rhabdomys; species Rhabdomys pumilio. The sequence continues at coordinate 34,458,806 of JANHMN010000020.1, forward strand.
GGCCCTGTGTGATTTTAACAGATAACTGTGACGACCAGAATCAAACATGGTGTCCCTCTCAAATGCCCCTATTGTACAGTGATGAGATTGAAAATTAAACAACCACACAGGTGAATGCAAGCTGTAAGGGCTGTTGCTTAACCATTTTGAGGATTTGTCTCTGGTTTCCTGGTAATGTTTTGTCTAAAATCAAGATAATCCTTTCCCCACAGATAGAAATGAGGACGTTCATGGACTCTAGGGTATAGGTAACTGCCATACTTGGCACCTCCATCAAATCCTGTCCCATAGATCAGGCTGAGTTCCTGAACCCAGAATGTTTCCCTTTGTCTACATCCCCTGACAACATACTCCCCATACGGTTTCCTAATTAGATGGATGGCCAGCAGGAAATCATGTCTCTCCCTAGTGAATTCATACAAAGATTAATGCCAAGCAAGTCTTCTCAAACATTCCAAGAAAATAGTTGACATGTGCGACTTTTAATCTTTTTGCTCCCTGATTAAAGGCCTCTCCCTGGCTGTCACTTGCCTTAGTGCTGTGATAGCTTGGTGATAAGAGGTTCAGCAAGGCACAGCCTAGAAAGTAATGACTGAGATGAGATTAAAATGAAAAACTGGTATAAATTAGACAAATCCTGGGAATCCTGTCTCAGCAGAACAACCAAAAAAAGTGAGAATCCAGAATATGTAGATTGTCTAGCTGGTGGGAAAGATATACAAGACTTACTCAAGACCCCAGAAGTCACATTTAACTCTTCATCTTTTTGTTTAGTGGGGGAAAGAGTAAGGTTGATATGTACATTCGCTCTGAAAACATCTTTTTGCATGACGTGGGAAGAGATGAGCATGGGAGAGAAAAAACAGAGAAAGAAACAAGCACACTAACCCAAAGGATAGAAAATGGCAGCCCAAAGCCGGATGTTCTGTCAAGAGCCTGAACTCCCAGCATTTGGAATGCAAGGTGAGAGAGTAGAGAGTTCAGGACATAGTGACTGCCCAGTCTTCTAAGTGAGACTCTATGTTAAAAAATAAAATAAAATAAAATAAAAACAGAAACAACGACAAAAAGAACATGGTAACCAGGACGAAGATGGTGGAAGTGATTGTGAGAGACGAGGATTGTTTCCAGACATTCCAAATCCATGGTTTAGGGATCTAGGGGTTCCCCCCCCCACCAAGTATCCACAGGCTGCTTGTATTCTCAACTTATTTAAAAGAGGGCACCTGCCTTCCCTGAAGCAGGGAACTTTGGAATCCCCCAGTGTTTACTCTAAGGCTGGAGCTGGAGACAGAAAGAGTCTGATTTTTAAGTATTTAAGTGGAGTTACCCAGTTCTTAAGTTCATGAGCGTTGTGGAAAGGAAAGATGCACTTAATGATTTTTCCAACAGAAGAAACTTTCCTCAAGTTCGAATTTCTCTTTACCTTGCTCCTTGATCTACTCTGCCAGTGTGAAATTATGCCCTTCAACAGAAAAAATCGGAAAGATTAAGTTGTACAGCTTGCTACTTTGTCCTTCCCGTTCTTCCTCTTTACTGCTCCTTCTCCTCTTACTCCTCCCCTTCCTCCCCACTGCTCCTCCTCCATTCCCCCCTCTGCT
>JANHMN010000020.1:34460416-34480151 GCA_030674055.1 Rhabdomys pumilio
CCTCTTCCTCCTCCTCCTTCCTCCCCACTGCTTCTCTTCTTCCTTCCTCCCCACTGCTCCTCTTTCTCTTCCTTCCTCCTCACTGTTCCTCCTCTCTCTTCCTCCTCCCCCTTTCCTCCCCACTGCTCCTCCTCCTCCTTCTCCTTCTTGGTCATCTGTTCACATTAAACCATCTGGAACAAGGCTTTGCACTTGTCCTCTCCTTCTACTTATTTCAAGTTGTATGTCTTAAAAGGCCTTTTTAAAAAACTGTAACCCTCCCTTCATTCTGGGTCTTAGTCGTTCCCTTCCAGCTCTTCTAGAATCCAGACCTGCTTCTCAACCTTCCTAATGCCACGACCCTTTAATGCGGTTCTTCATGTTGTGGTGACCCCAAACCATAAAATTATTTAATTTACTATTCCATCACTGTAATTTTGCTACTGTTATGAATTGTAATGTAAATGTTTTGGAGACAGAGGTTTGCCAGAGGGGTCAGTACCCACTGGCTGAGAGCCTCTGTGCTCGTACTTACGTCTGCTTCTCCTTGATTCCGGCTCCACTGGCTCCGTCGCCTCCGTTGGCTCCACTGGCTCGGTTTTAGACACATATCCTTAGTCAGAACAGCTCACCCTCAGTGAACAGTCTCGCTTTCACGGCATCTCTGCCTTTGTCTTCAGCTAGACCGCCAACGTCATCGTTATCAAATGTGTGGTCCTACTTTCCTCCTTGAATCATCTGCGCTTTCATGCTGTCTTATCGAAATCTAGTCTGGAGCCACTAGTAGAGTCTTCAGGACCCTAGATTCAGTCCCTGATACAGGAAAGAAGGGAGGGAGGGAGGGAGGGAGGGAGGGAGGGAGGGAGGGAGGGAGGGAGGGAGGGAGGGAGGGAGACAGGCAAGGTAAGGGAGGGCATCTCTGCTCTCTTATTCTTCTGACTTTCTTCTCCTTCCATCTTTTCTTTACCTTCATCTCTTCTTCTGACTTCTCTTCATCATCTTCTTTATCTTGCTCTTGTTCCCTCAGGCTCGTAATTTTTAATTTGGCTTATTGAAAATCAGTCACTAGAGAAGCCTTGTGTTTCATGCTTTGAGCAGCAGGTGCTAGGGAGGCTGAGGCAGGAGGATCACAAAGAGAGGAGAGTATGAGAGGGGAGGGGAGAGGGGAGAAGAGGGAAAAGGGGAGAAAAGGGGAGGGGAAAAAGAGGGGAGGGGGAGGGAAGGGAGGAGGAGAAAAGAGGGGAAACAAGAAGAGAGTTAACTGTAGGGTAGGCACAGGGTACATGCCTGTAATTCTAGTATTAATGAAACTGGGACAAGAATGGATTTCAAAGCCAGCCTGAGCTACATAGTGAAACTATATATCAAAAGAGGGAGGAAGGACTGGAGGGAGAGTGGAAGAAAGGGAGGAAAGGACAGAGGGAGGGCACAGTAAAACACCACATAGATGTTTCTTCAGCTTTATCCACATCTCTCTAGCCCTCAAGAGCCTTCTTCCTGGAGTCAGCTTTTCCCTTCTTGGCTGTCTCCTCTACCTGTTGCAGGATTAAATACATACAGATAATCCACATGATAGTATGCATTAGATGACACTGGTTCCATTTTCATCCTTACAGAGTCTCCATTCACAAAGCATGATGTCACCTACTTAAAGTGTGCAGTGGTTTTCATATAGTCTCTAAGTCGGGCAGACTTCACACACTCTTCAGAGAAAAGCAATTTCATCCTTCCAGTCCTGGCAACATTTACTTCCCTTTATGTCCTACCTCAAGCCTGGCACAGCCATGAACAATCTGTGTGCTAGGCCAATGGAGTCTACTCTCTGGACATTTTGTTATAAATGGAATCATTAAACATATCTTTTGTATTGGGATTATTACAAATTACTCACCCAATTACAACATGTATCGATACTTCATTTCTTGTGGATATACTGCATATGTGGTATCCATTTATTAGGTAGATAAATTTTCCTTTTGGCTGTTGTTGTAAGTATACCTCTATAAGAGCCTCTGTGTACAAATTTCTGTATGGACATTCACTTTTGTTTCTCCCGAACTTTATCCAAGAGTACAACAATGATATAACATGCAATCATTTGCTAAGCATTTAAAGGTAAATAAATAGTTCTCATTAAAGGCAGCAGCACTCATTCATTCACAACAAAACTCTCAGATTTGACCTTGTTTGTTGACAAGAAAAAGAAAGGTGTGTAAGAGTCTGTAAGTTCAAGGCAGGTCTAGACATTACAGAATGGCATGATCATTTATGTATGAATTCCACACTCAAGAACCACATAATCAAGTCACACACACACACAAAAAAAAATTCTCCTCCAAACCTCATGCTTTAAGTAAGTTGGTGATTCTGTCTTGAGCCACACTCATGGGTATTCCCATGAGTTCACACGGCCCATGGGGTACACATGAGCACATCTGCTTGCTTTGCTAACTCACAATACCTTGTCCATTGACAACGCAGAAGTGCTATCCCTGCTATGACTGGAGATTTTGGTTGAGAAAGTTTAACTTCAATCAATCTTTGCTCTAGAGAAAAATCCACGAATCATACAATATTCTTTCCATTTTTCTAAATAAGAACAGAAAGGGGACTAATGGGCAGAGAATGCGAAGCTGTTGTTATTTCACTGCTGGGTCCCCAAGATCTCTGTGCATTTGCCATGTGACTGTTGTAGCCACTTACATACACACTCATCTTCAAAATCGGGAACTGCATCTCTGCTTTCAGCGCCACAGAGACACCCAGGCATTCTGTGGCTTGCAAACTGCAGGGACAAGTACTCCTTGTGGACACAATATAATCACCCCCATATGTGCCATAAGGTGCATCAGTACCCAAGACTTCACCAAGATAGTGAAAGAGAGCAATGTCAGTTTGTTAGGTCAGTGACACAGAAACCAAGCTCCTGCCTGAGCTCTGTACTGAGCAAATGCAGTTATACACCTGGACTGGGAGTTCCCCTAAGTAATAATCGTCCCCAGGAAGATTTGATTTCGGCTTCATGTGAATGAAACTGCAAAGTTTCATGTGGAGAGTTGTGAGCAGATCGCAGCTCACTCTCCCTCCACCCCCAAGTCCTGTGTTTACTGCCTGGCTCCGCACACTTTGCCTCAGCAAATTATAGGAGAAGCTGGATGCTTTCAGCTGCACACACCAAATCAAAGCTGACATGAATAATGAACTTAATTTTTCATAAGGACATTCTGTTTGGTGTTTCGGCTAATAAGGTAAGCTAATGGGAATTCTGGGCTAGAATTGGAAATGGTCTCTTCAGACTCGGTTTCTGTGTTGAGCTATAGTCTTTTCTTTTAACATTCTAGAGTTAATCTCACATCTTATGATGCCTATGAATTGGGGACGAAAATTTTATAACGAGTTTTCCCACCGTGCTCTCTTGAGATGATCGCTTATGATACCAGAGGGGGAAAAAAACGCAGCTTTTAATAAGAATGATACCATATTTTCTTTTTTTATCATCTGTGCTGCGAGTGAGTTTAGTTAAACAGAAAGATATTTAGATTCAGCCATGATTGACTAAATTATTTAAGCACTGATTGTTGATGTTTATCACGATGTAATATAAATTGACGGTGAGATTTGTTCTCTGGGAACCAGGCTATCGACATCACATTCTTTTCCGAATCATTTCATTTCTAAGTGTGTGTTATTCTAGAAGAGGTAATAATTTTCAGCTGCTAAAAATTACCGCACAGCTTTGGTTTAGGTGGATTTTATTTTGTGAGAGTAGGTTTTTAAAAATAGCGGCATAGTGGCAATGTGAATCTCCCTGCAACTTTCTTGATTGTCCATGGCTGCGATGATTTTAGTACATATAGAAAATGTAGTTCCCAAGTTCTTGGAAGTAGAAACCACCACAACTGAGACCTTTCTAGGTGCGTTAGCTAGACTTATCTCATAAACAAGAAGTGGCAAAACGGTCATCAGGTTGGCCTCACTTGGTAATTCTGCTTTTTTTTTTTAATGGTGTTTAACACAGGGAATCTGGTTCTGTTTGCATCTTCCCACAAACCCCTGAAACCAGCAAGGGTTTATCAGAGTGGAGAAGGAATTGTGATCGAGTCTGTCGGGATGGCAAGGGTGGAAAATAGAACCAAGATTTGTGTTTATAGTCATTCTGGGCTTGCATTGCTGTGTCATCTGAAAATCAGACTCGAATCTCCCAAAGTAGGTGACCTCAAATGGTATTAGAAGGTCTGCTCGTAAACATCCAGAGTACGGGGAATTTTTGGAGTAATAGAAAGAAAATGCCTTCTCACCCCCCTTGCCTCTTCTTTACACTCTGATTTTCTGCATGGGACGTGAACTGGGGGATCCCAGGTTTTGTTCATTGGGACTCAAAACACCACAATGACTTTACACAACAAGCTCTCACTTCCTCCCTGTGGACTTTGGACTCTGTTGGCTTTGGAAGTACAAACAAGACCCTAAGAGAGTGGACAGGAGTATTTACCTACCAGTAGTAACTTAATACTACCTAAAATGTCATCCAGGCCCACCTACAAATTTTAGACACTTCTTTTGAAGTGTCTCTTTACTAATTTAGTTAAGAGTGTGAAATTTTAGTCTCTCACAGTCAATCGTTTTAGAACAACACAACCACACACATTACCTATTCAAACTGCAGTTTTAAAATATGTTCAGCTTCATAGATACCCAGTGTGTAGAGCCTTGTCGAAAGCACAAGAATGGTGGCTTGTTTGGGATTTGAAAAGTATTCACTTTCCTCTTTTTCTGCATCTTGCTCACATCTTGTCTCTCTAAACTTTCCTTGGCTATCCCAGGCAAGGTTTTTACTTCTCAGTCCTAGTATTGTCCCTCTCTCCAGTGCCTCTAATTCAGAGGTGGCCCATGTCCATCTGAAAGTGCTGGGAGACTGAAAACAGACTCTGGTCATCAGTAAAATGTTGCATTCAATTTCCTGCCACTGATGAAACAAGGCTCATATACCCGGTGGTTTTCTACCCACTGTTGTTTCCTGAAACCAACTCAGTGATCAAATGAGGCAGACCAGTTCTCACCTCCCACGTGATCCTTTCACTACTGTGGCTATAAGAAATGGATATCTCCATCCTTTGAGGGGGTTTTATTTTGTTTTTGGCCACACCTCATGCAAGCTATGTGTTATCTACACAATTGAATATCAACTCTTTCACTGGTGTAGTGGAGAGAGTGAGAGAAAGCAGAACCCCCCACATTCCTGAAACATATACACAAAGACCAGGAGCAGCCTCCAGCTGAAGACAGCGGTGAGGTGCCACATTGGTACAGATGGTCCACCATCATAAAAAGTTCTTGGCACTGTGGCCAGGCAGTCTGACAGAAGGCAGCAAACAGATTTGTTCCAAATGCACGTGAAGCCCATTCTTGAGCACAGTCAGATTCAACAAGAGGGAGGACATAGATGAGAGAGACTAAAATATCACCGGGTTTGGTTGTTATTGTTAATGTGGCCTCGTTTATTTTTCACAGACTCTGGAACCCAAGAACACTAGGATACAAAACAAAAGCATATCGTGTCCACAACTGCAACAATATTTGGCCCTAAACTCTCTCTTACCCTCTGAACCCTACTTCTCTTTCTTATTGCTTTATAGTTTGGGAAATAATGGTTCTCAGTGTGAGATTTTCATGCACAGACATCATTGTGTATCATTCTTATTCATGCCTCACCCCTACTTGACCTTCTCCATCTTGCTGGTTCCTTTCCTGTCCATGCCTCTCTATTTCAGTCCAGATTATGAGACGTGTCTGACACCTCCTCCTTTAACTTACTCTCAGGTCATATATTCCTGGCCCTTACATGGGTTGAATGAGCTATGAATGAATAAATGAATGAATGAATGAATGAATGGAGAAAAAGCACCAAACTTACCTATTTGTCTCCACTCTTCTGCCAAAAGCATCCTAGTTACATCTCTGCCACGCCTCAGTTACTCGGGGAAATGATCTTCCTGTTAGTTTTCTTCAATCCACTTACTGCACTCTGGAAACTCGAATCAAAAGATTTTTCTGAGGTAGAAGCAGAATCATTAAGTGTTCTGCTTAAGAATCACTCAGTGAGTCAAACATAGTGGCAAATACCCAAAACCCCACCACTAAGAAGCTATGAGCTCAAGGCCACCTTAGTCACACTGCAAGCATGAGCCTTCTTCAACAATGTAGTGAGGCTCTCACATGTGTGTATATGCACACATACTCTCTGTCACACACACTTACACACATACACACACACAATCATTGAATGATCACATACAATCACTGAATGGCCACACACACAATCACTGAATGATCACACATATACACATAATCATTGAGTGGTCACACACACACACACACACACACACACACACACACACAATCATTGCATGGTCACAAAAATGCACACAATCATTGAATGGTCACACACACACACACACACACACAATCACTGAATGCTCCCTCTCTAACCCATTAAAACTGAGATTCGTTAACACGACTTATGACATAACTGGGGACACTCATCCTTCTACATTCCCTTTCTCTCGGTATGCACTCAGCACCCTGCTATTCCTGTCTGTTTTCCTAATTTACAGGGATCATGTACTCTACCCAGGACCTTTGCACAAACTGCTTCTTCCTCTTTGGGTCTTTTCTCCATCCACCCCCCATTCTCTGTTTCATACTGACCCCTTTCTCAGCCTTCTAGTCTCATCTGAGATGTTATTTTCTCTGCAAAGCCCTCCCTGATGAGCCAGACTGGAGGCAGGTGCTGTATTCGGTACTTTTCTCCTTGCCGGCAAAGTTCCCGTCAGAAAACCACTTAACAGAAAGCTGTATCTTGGGTTTTTTCTTTTTTATTTGAAAGTGCATTCTAGCCTGGCAGGGAAAGGATGTTCGTGAATCAGCTGCTCACATTGTATCCACAACAGGTCAATCAGTTGGACACGTTGTATCCACAACATGTTAATCAGCTGGTCACATTGTATCCACAGTCAGGGAGCATAGTGATAAATGCCAGTGCCGACTCACTTTCTCCTCTTTATTCAGTCCAAGACCCTAGCCTGCAGGATGGTGCCACTCACATGTAGGTGCCACCCACATGTAGGTACCACTCACTAGAAGCGCCTTCATAAACACACCAGGTGACTGCAGTCCTGTTGACAATGAAGACGAACATCACAGGTGCTCTCCTCCACTGAGTCCTCATAACGTCCACCTCTTCTTTGCCATGGTCTTTCTATTGTCTGTGGAATCAATTGCTCACTTCATCTCTGGCTCTGCCTCTAGCTTAATAGTTTGCTGAAGACTGGTCTCATTCGTAACCATGGCCTGTGATCAAGCACATTGTCCCACACATAGTAAAATCTACCTGAATATATAGCACCTAGCTGCAGTGCCAAACAAGCTTACCTGCAGTCTTCCTGGGGCTGCAGAAATGGGATGTTATTCATTTCTGGAAGTACTAAGCCAGGATTGTTCTTCTGTCCATTCTTTCAATAAAGGGATTACCATTTATGACATTGTTATTAAAGAATTTGCCCTTCAGTGAGTTTGACTCCAAGGGCCAGCTCTTCTATTCATCCCACTTTCTTAGAACGAGAAAGAAGGGGGCTTATTGTGGTCATAGAAAAGCCTTAATTTTCCATAGCTACTAGTGCGGCTTTGCTTTCTTGACATCCAACAGTCTGCCCTGCCTTGGGTGTATTTCTCCCTTATTGTTAGATGGAAAGTGCTTCTCTTTGTGCTATAGAGGTCTTTGTGCTCACCCTTTCTCCTCCAGCCCCTATATCTACAGGAAGTCTCCACCTTCCTCACACTGTGCAGAGGAAGCAGCTGAACCCTGTGTTTCTGCTTCATTTCCATTGTCCTTTTGTTCAGGGATCATTTTCCAGGTCTTGCCCTGTGATTACTCCTTCTGTAACTCTTTTCCCAAACTCAGTCGGTCCCCAGTGTTTTTCAGCCTCAGCCTGATGTTAGCCCTACCCAGGGAGCCCCCACTGTTATTGGAGGAGCAAAGGGTGCTTGTTACCACCGAGTCACCTAATTGGCAGTGTTCTCTGTGGAAGAAACACCTATGCATGCAGCTGGGGCGGGGGGTGGAATGTGCAGCTTCTAAGAAATGGTCCATTCTGTGTTGGCCATGATAGTCGTTGGAGTCCTGGCAGGGCAAATCTATTCACATAAGTACCTAGTCAGAGACTGTGAGAGATAGGGCAGAGTGTGTGAACAAGAGCTCTTGGGGCAGGGCTATCCTGAAATCTTCTATGGGAACTGAGTAAGCTATTTGACATTTCTGTGCTCTGGTTTCCTCATCTGTGCAATAGAGATGATACTGATGCTAACTTCATGAATGGTGGCTAACACAAGTCAGTGAACTGATGGTGTGAGTGCCTATAGAAATGGCAGTCAGTTTGGCTGTATCATTATCTTTGGAGAGGAGTTTGTTATCTTGGTAACAATGGTAAAATGGGGCTTTGTAAATGGGATTACATTAAATACTCTCATGGAAGAGATTATCCTAACTAAATGAACCCATATATATATATATATATATATATATATATATATATATATACACATACATACATATACATACACATACACATACACATACACATACACATACACATACACATACACATACACATACACATACACATACACATACACATACATATATATATTGAACCCAGGTGTGTATACACACACACACACACACACATATAGTGAACCCAGATGTGTATACACATATACACATACACACAAATACAAAGAGAGAGAGAGAGAGAGAGAGAGAGAGAGAGAGAGAGAGAGATCCTGTGAAGAGACTTTTGACCACAGAAGTCCATTTGACTAAAGAAGCACATAGAGCCTTAAAGATGCTGAACTCCTGGTTCTGAAGATGAAGACACTATGAGCCAAGAGATTCAAGTCTAGCTAGTTGAAAAGGCAAGGAAGCCCACTCAGCCCTGCTAGTACAGGCCTTTCAGCTCAAAACCTCGTAAGCCTTCTGACCTACAGAACTGCAAGAGAATAAATGTGAGCTGTTTGCTAGTTGCTGGGCTCATGGTGACTTGATGCAGCAGCAGAGAAAGCTGATCCGGCCGGCGCCACTTTGAGAAATGAAAGATGACCCTCCAAATGAGCTGATAAAGGAAAACGAAACATTAGTAGAAGACTGGTGATATTACGTAAGTGGTGGCGCGGGGCATACAGTCCTGTAGGTTGACACTGCATGTCAGTGGGTGAAGAGTGGATCACTGTACCTCAGCTAGAGAAAACCCACTGGGTGGCAAGGCTATTTGTGGAGATGTTGAACATCAGCACGTGTAAACTCATGGAGAAGAAGAAGCACGAATAGCAGACTTCAGAGTGTAGTGTGGCTGAGGAAATGGGAAATGTCCTGTTCCATTCAGGAAAAGCAAAGTTTGTTTAGAGAAATTTCTCTAGGCCACAAGCAGGAGTCTTAGAAAAGCAGACCCATGTCCTAGAAACACACAAACCAAATGACAAACAAGAAAAATGGCCATTTTCTATTGTTCATAGTACATTAGTGATAAAAAAGACAGTCAAGGAAGGAAAGTCTTGAAAATACCTTCTAAGCCTTTCAACAAAATCAAGACTCTTGTTAGCAGAAGTCTGAATAACTTTCATGTATCTAGCAGTACTGTCAAGGCCCCAAAGATCTGAAGTGGACTTTGTTTCTTGTGAGTTCTCCATATATCATACACAACTTGCATGGTGTACTGGGAAAATGCACACCTTCTTGTCCCCACACATGCATGAATTGCCTGAAGCACTCTTTCTTCTCCTTCGGCCTAGCTGGTGACATCTTGCCCATTCAAGCCTCAAATCAAGGAAAACCTTGAACTAGCTACTATGCTGATGCTGTAAATGTGCTTTGATTTTTGTCAATTTGCAGTCCATTTGCATCCTGTTGCTATTTCCTCTGTGGTAATTTCACCTCTTCTTTAAATGGACAGGGAGATTTCTCAAAACAAATATCAGGCCATGAACACTATGTCTCCTGTTCTCACCCTCCCTGGCACACGGAAGAGACTCTATACATATGGATGAGCTGATTCCATAATGGTATCCTGTAGTCACAGTTATGATAAGATGAAGAAAATAGTAAGATCCATGGTATCTCTATCAGTGTCTAAAGAAAATGAATCCTCTGTCAACCTCCTGAGAACAAAATACGACAAAAGGGAAAGTTTTTATTTATTTATTTATTTATTTATTTATTTATTTATTTGGAAACAAATCTGTTATGTTCGATTCAAAATTTATAAGCAGATGCAACTATTTTTGCTTTATTACAAAGATAAATGATATGGAAATGACATGCCTCCATAATAACACTATTTAGTGTTTGCCTTTATTACGGTCTTGGTCTTTCATAGTCTGGAGTACTGTCAAAAAAAAAAACCCACTCAAAGTGAATATAAAATTATCAATATTTCTAGTGTTTTTATAAGTCAAGGATTTTATATGTTTGTTTATGAAAATGAGGGTTTATTTGTATTAATTACAGTAACATTTGTATCCATCACTGGCTGAGAATAATCTATTCATACATGAGTCGTGAACAAATAGGACTAGGAACAGTGCTAAGATTAAAAACACCTAAGAATCTTTACATCTCTAAGTGAAGATGGATTTTAAGCAAGTCAAATAAATGTATGTTTGTAGGAAACAAACGCTCGAGGCTATTGGTGTGTGTGGGGGGGGGTGTTAGATCGTCACAATGCGCGTTTAAATATAAGGGAGATAGAAAGAAAATAACATCCGAGTGGATTTCAAAATCCCGTGGTAGCATAACACCCCTAAATTGGAAAGAAGATGGAAGCACATCTTGGAAGCCTGTTCCGCACCCTTGGCTCCACGGCACAAAATTCCTGTATTGTTTTTTATTAGCAAACTTTTTCACATCTAACAGCTGGATCTAATGAGAGGCTGGCTACATCTTGCCTTTGTGTTTGCAATGGTTTTGTTTTTTCCCTTATTCCCAGTCCTCCTGTAGCCCCAGGAACCCAGGAGCCTGCTAGGTTGTTCATCATTAGTATTTATCACTTTTACAAAATGCCACAGGGTGCTCAGAAGTAGACCAGGCTATTGAAAAGAAAACACAAAATCCCTGCTCTTAGTGGGGGCACCCAGACTATTAAAAGCATTTGCAGAACCTGGAGAAAGGAGAACCGGAGTTTAATATAAACAATGTGCGGGGCAGGAGGCCACTTAAGCTGCCCCTGCTAGGTATATCCTAGAGGGACATGAAAAAAAAAAAAGAAACCGAGCTATTGAAGACTTTCTCCCCTTAACCTGGCCACTCACAGAGATGGTCTCGGGTAACCAGTCCCCCTCACAAAGGAGCAGGTGGCATATCTGATTTGGACGGAGATAAGTAGGCAAGCCATAAACCAGGAAGGGAGAATAGTTCACTTTCTCCTCAGTGGGCTATCCATCCACCTGTCTGTGAGTGACAGCTCCCAGGGTAAGGAGCAACACTTGAAGCAAGCTGGCTCTAACACTGTAGCCTTTGACAAGTACTTAGAAAATGGTTATAAAACTGGAGATGAAAACATGGTCCCAGCGAAGAAGGCACATCAGGCTCCTCGCACGGACCTGATTTCCGCCTTCATATCACTCCGTAAATGCAATTTCCTCATAAAGTGTATCTTTTTAATAAGTAAAATCAGTAAGATGCCGAGATAGGTGTTTTAGGCTAGGCGGGAGGGCGGGCCTTTGGGTTTCATTTCCTGCCAGGCCCTATCCTTTGCCGGCTGCATTGTACCAGATTGGAGCCTCGGTTCCAATATTTCGGATCCCTCTCTACCCACCAGTTTAATGATTTCTGATGACAACATACCTTGAGTTGTCTATGGTGTTGTGTGACAACAGGCTTAAGATCAATATCAATCATACCTTTCTTTTGTCAGATTGATAGAAATGTAGTGACACAGGTCCATAAAATATACTCAAATATTCCGAAAGTCATCTTCGTATTCAGTTTCATACTGACAGTGCTTCCATGTAACAGGCGCTGGGTAAGCGACTGATAAATCGGATGGGTGAAAAATCCTGTAACAAAGACAATGAGGGAAGAAAATAATCTCCATATACTATTAGTGGATTTTTCATTGTATTAATTATAATCACCAAGTAGTAACGCTAGTCGGCACGCCCTTTTACAGCCAGGGAATGCTATTGGCTCCTGAAGAGTTGTCTTTTAAGTGCTGGAAGGAAGACTGTTCTCTACGAAGCCTTCATTTCATAACAATCCACCATTCTTACATAATAGAGGATGAATATGGCGTGAGTGCTCTGCTCCCCTCTCCAATGGGTATTTTTTTAAAGCACCCACAAATGTCATGCCATCTATTTTTAAGCAGGGTGCTGCTGGATAAACAGCTGAATCGCCTGAACCCAATAGGGAAATTCAAAGTTTAAATAAGCTATTTTATCTCATTGAAAATAAGTGGTGCAGGCTGCCACGGAGCATATGGGTTCTTGAATTCAGCCACATGTAAATGTTCTTTGGTTTGGATAGAAAATTCCAGCTGAAGAAATTGGGAAGCAACGTATATTCTATAACGCCGACTCTCAGAAAGGTCTAATCTCTTGCTCTCCACCTCAGGATCCTCAGTTTTCCTGTGAAAACTCAGCCTTTCCCTAGGTCTTTGAACCTAGTGGTTTAACCTTTGGGTTGAGACAATGTCAAGACAGAATGCATGCTAACCAAGTCTACGAACTCACAGGAACTGAGGGTTGAGAGGTTTCCCACATAATTGGTTATCTTTAGTAAAAGTTGTATACGCTTACTGTGGAAAAAAAATCAAATGCTAAAGAATCAGAGTTAAAAGTAAAGCCTCCCACCTGAACTACTTCCTCCATCCCAACAGAAGCATTTCCCCTTGATATGTTCTATAGGTATGGCTAAATTTATTCATATGTAAATACATATATATGTACAAATATAGAAATATAGCCTGCCGTGCCCAATTTTTGATATGTATGTGGCTTCAGGGATGACCACTTTGTATTGGGTAAACAATAAGGAGGGTGGAGGGACTCGTCCCTGGTAGAGGCTGATTGTCCTTCTCAGTAGTCATTAGTTGCCTATAATTCTTTGTCTAGGGCTAGAGCCCTGGGAGATTTTCTCCCTTCAGGAGAAACCTGTGACTGTGTTGTGGCCTCATGTGTGTTTCCTCTGCACTCCTTTCTTAGTGCGAGACAGAAGGACAGAGGTTCTCTATGAGGCTAGCAGTTTTGTTTTGCCTGATTCTGTGTTCCCATTACCTGGATGTATGCTCAGCACACGTAAATGCGCACTGAGCATTTGTTAAAGGAGTGAACTCTACCGTACAACAAAGAGTTCATAACTTTAAAAAGAATAACACAGATTGAAATGCACTATTGTGCAACAGTGGTCAGTATATACAGTTGAATAATACAGTTGAGAAAGGCCAAAGACTGGGCATGTTTAATATACAAGTTCACTTTATTGAAATGGAAGACAGTGCATGTCTGAGTCTACAGAGATTTATGTTTTTGTATGTCCATGTTTATCTGTGTTATATATACATATACACACAAATATCATATGCTTATAATACGAATAATAAATGTGTAATATAAACAAAATATATATTATATAGTATGTATATATAAATATGTATATATGTATATATAAATATATACATAAAAAAGGCTATGAATTTAAGAGTGGGTGGACATAGCAGGGTTGAAGAAAGACACGTAGAAGGATGAGGGGAGAAAGGGAAAGGATAAAATTAAATAATTATATTTTAATTAGCAATATACTTTATTTTTTAAAAAAATTTAATTAGAAAATAAAAGACGTGCTATGGCAGGTCATTTTATAACTAAATCTTTTAACTGCTTAGCTAGACAAATCGCCAAATCCATTTTTATACACTCAAGCCTTTCCGTGGGTATTTGTTACCGTCAGCTCCTTTGGAAATAAATTGTTTTACCTTGTTACTTGGGTTCATGCAACAACAAAATTTTAGCACTAAGGTGTGCTACCTTCTGTGATCCATATCTTTGTTAAAATTAGGAAATATATTGCAATCACATCCTGACTAAATCCTCCAGGATGAACCTCCAATAATGTCTCACACAAGAATCAGGTCAGGTGCCCCAGTTTCCGACAACTCTAACTGATCATGGATGCTAGAATCTCTCCATTTAAATACTTCTTGATACTCAGATACCTCCCACACAAAGTTTTTATTTCTTCTTTTGGTGACGGTGTAGAACAAAAGAAAATGAAGTTTTGTAAAAACAGAACAAAATTTATCCCTTCATTCACTGAAAATTCTTACTCCATTATAATTGACAAGAAAATCAGTTGCCCCGAAGGAAAAGTCAGTTTGCTCCTGTGGAGTCTCACTGGGCGTACACAGCCAGGGCAGGCCCATGCCCAGCAGCAGAGGGCCAGCACAGACTAACTCAAGGATATTTGTGTAGACTTTTGATCTCATTATTTTGTTTGGGCATTTTTTTTAATCTTACTGACCTTTTACTTGTATAATATTGTTTCTGATTTATGTTTTGATGAGATGTGTTTGTATGTATGTGAATTGTGTGTATCTGTGTGTCTGTGTGTCTGTGTGTCTGTGTGTCTGTGTGTGTGTGTGTGTGTGTGTGTGTGTGTGTGTGTGCATGTGCCTGTGTTTAAGTATCTGTGTGTCTCTATGTATTTGGGTTTTTTTTTTCCTTTTTTATGTTGTATGAGAAGAATCCAATAAAAATTATTTTTAAAGAAAATCTACTGTCATTTGTGAGATCCTGCTGTCCATCTGGGAAGAAGCTGCCTCCTCTGCCCGCCCATTGCTCCTGGCAGCAGCCCCCACACTCCACTGTGCACTTTGTTTCAGAGCTCTTATAATCATGCTGAGAAAATTTTCTAGCATTTACAGAAACTTGGAAATCACGTGACTTTTGTCTGTATGCTATTGAGAAAATGCCTCCTTCGTAGAAATAATGTTTTCTGTGGACATTTCAAGAGAAAACATGTGTCTGGGGATCAAACTCAGGGTCTCAGATATGCAAAGTTCATGATCTACCACTAAGCCATAGTCTCAGCCCCTCTAATGTATTTTCCTGGGTACTTGTCTAATTCTAACCCAAAAAGGATTTCTTTGAATATTATAGACTATCATAAATGGAATTTAATTTAATGCTTTTCTGTTAGTCCATGAACTTTTACTCTAAACAAACCCTTGCTGACACAAGTAGGAAGTTAAGTGCCCACCCACCTCTTCATTGAAGTATGAGGACTCCAGAGAGTTGCCACTGGGAGGTGGTGGGGCTATCTGAAGAGCTCTCATACAGCCAGTGTGACTCATTAGCAAAAGATAACCGGAAAAAGACAAAACCTTTCTCATATGAAGTTTACCTGTAATGTTGCTGATCTCTGTGGGTAGCTCGGTTCCATAGTGGGGAAAAACATATTGTTCCATACAAAGTATGCTGTGGATTCATGTGTGTGTGTGTGTGTGTGTGTGTGTGTGTGTGTGTCACCAAGAGAGAAGAGAGAGAACACTAGATTTTTAAAGAGAGAAGTAATAATACCATTGTGTGCAACTATCAAAGGTCCTGCTTGGTTTTCCATCCAAATATAATCATTTTTAAACATAAGTAGGCCCTTCTTCCATCATAATTTTCTCCACCACAACGTTATCACTGGGCTGGGAAGGTTGCTTGGAAGTAAAGTCCCTCCAGGAACGAGTGTGAGAGGCTGTGTTTGGATTGCCAGTATCCACAGGAAAAAAGCAAACATACTGACACATATTTATCGTCCTATCAATGAGGAGACAGAAACAGAAGAATGACTGGAACTTGCTAGTCACCTAGACTTACCAAGTCAGAATAGGTAGACTCCAGGCTTACTGAGAGACCCTGTCTCAGAAAAATAGACTGGAGAGCAATAAAAAAGCCATCTGACATCAACTTCTGGCTTCCACACACACACATGCACACAAATGAACACATGCAGGTATCACACATACACACACACACACACACACACACACACATACATGCCAACAATATTTTTAAACTCTTGACATGTTCAAGGCTTATAGAATCAAATGCAAAGCATATTCCTATTTTTATCAACCATAACACTTACTTGTCTCTATAGCTCCCTTTCTTTACACTAATACCTTGGGAACTGCAGATACTGATGCAGACTTGACCCAAATTCTATGATCCTTAAATTGGGTTCTATTATGATTCTTCGTCTAAATACATTTTGCCCCTTGTATATCTATGTAGAGAGATCAAAGTCATTTCCCAAATGGTTGAAAGTATGAATATATATTAATTGATTTTTTCCCATTTGTAAGTTCAGTGGTTAGATAAGGTGTGGTGAGGCTGAGTGGAGAATACACTGGCCTCAAAAAACATATGAAGTCTGACTAAACCCTACCACTCATCAGCCATGTCAGCTTACATTATATTCTTCGTGTCAGCATCTTCATTTGTAATTGATGAGGTTGACACAGTCACATGACGAAAAACAACAAAGTTTGTGGGACCAGGTGATATACTCAAACTCCTATCGGTGTCCTGGAATCGTCATAAAGTAAACAATCCTATCTTCAGCCTCTCCCAGTCCTTCTTGGAAACCTTCTGCAGAATATGTCTGAGCGTTGTTGATAAATAGACTGTACCTTGGAATATGCCTTGGTGAGATCACAGGTTTTGGTTTTGCTCAGCAGGCCTGCCCAGATTTGTTGCTTGGCTCTCTTGGCCTGGAGTTCAGTTGGCCCTTTTGTGAAATGTAGCTTTGGATCCCTGAAGGTTGCCATGGAAACATATGTGCAATTTCTCAGATGCTTCCAAATCCTCTCTTCTGAATGCTGGGCATGGATCCCCTATCTGCTAACTTTCCTTTACATACCCACGTAAGGGCACATACCAGCTCCTCCATGCTCTGAAACATAATCTGCTGAGGTCCCCTCTACCCACCCAATTGGATGCCAGGTTTCTTCCCCTTCACTGATGGAGGAAAAATCAGGATTAAAAGTTCCTATATGTCATTCCTCAGTTGATTAGTAAATCAGTTATAACCCAGTTGAGGAAGCTAAGCACTTCACCAACACTTTTATTTCACTTTATGGGCCACTTTTCTTGGAATTGAGATCATAGTTATGAATTACGATGTCTGTGAAGACTATCTCCTCCCAAGTTGCTCACAGGTTGGTGCGTGAGGCAGACTTCTAAGCAAATGGTGCAATAGTGTTCAATAAGCAGCATTTCAAGTTCTTAGACTAAATCTCAGTATCTGTACATTATTCCTATGTGTATTAATTTGGAGCACTTATGGATAACTGGCCTTTTAGAAAATAGGTTTGGAAGGAAAGCTAGCCTCTCAGATTCCTCTTCATCATGTCTGGCATGATGCTTTGGTTAACTTCCATGTTTACCTGTTCACTTGTCAACAAGAAATAACGAAAAACTGCTAATGAATTTAACTGGCCAGGCTGTCTGGTGCCGGTGCCGGTGCCGGTGCCGGTGCTGGTGCAGGAGAACATGAGGCTTGATGTTGGCAAGAGAGACTCTCTGAGCCTCCAGAGCAGTGGGGACTTTGTATTACACTTAGGTTTTTGACCCAAACAAGAAATTGTTTAGAAAATGGACAACTCACTACTGGGGTGAACATGACCATCTGTAAGTGGTCCATGATGGTAGCCACATCTGTTCAGTAGAAAGACCTTCAGAGGGAGGACCAGGGTCTTCCTGAGAAGACTGTCCCTAGGATGGCAGCATTACCTGTGCCTGAGCTTCCAGATGACCTCAGTGTGGGGTTAAGTCTTGACATTGCTACAGTCATGTCCACCAGTGTCTTAAAACAAATTTAGGATTTTTTTCTCTTCTTGGTGCTTTGACCACTCTATTTCCTCCTATCCCAAGCTTTTGGAGAATCCTCCAAATTCGCTAATCTCCCTCATTCTCACCAAACCTCAGAGTCTTGGGTTTATTTTGTATTCCATTGTGGGTCAATTCTATTGTGAATTAAATTACCTTTAAGGGACTTCTACCACATGGAGACTTAACTATCAATCCCTTATAACATAATTTTTCACACAAAACCGCCTTCTGGATCAAGCTCTCTCCACCCCCCAGGAGTCCTTACAAGCTTTCATTTGATGAGTATGTCTCTGTTACCATATTAATGGGCATGTTCTGTGCATGTTATTATTTAGTATGTCCTAAATTGTTTAGGTAATTGTATATTATCTTTATCCTTACTGTCATAACCCTGTAAGTCTCAATAGTCTTGTTTTATATTTGAAAGCCCGAAGTTAGATGCTCATATAATTAAACTCAAAGCCACAAGTCTGGCAATCAGATTTGTGCCATCTGACCTAATTCCAAAATCTTCACGCTTGGTTGTAGGGTGTTCCTTCCTGTCAGTGGTGAGCTTTAGGAGGAAGAATTACATGGCAGCAAAACCCTTATCTCTTTCCCTGTCCCTTTATAGGTGTTTATATAGGGCACTTCTCATTGTAAAACTTTATTGAGTGACATGTGCAGGCTAAACCACACATCATTTTAAGTCGGATGTTTGAGGATTCTAAGATAACTTGGCAATCATAATTGCTCTCCAGATCATTTGTTTCAAACTGCAGATAATTGATAGAAACTCTCCCTTCTGTCCTGAAGGTGACAGACACCTTGTCTTGACATGAAATACTATATCAGTAACAATATTAAAAATAAGATTGTTCTAAAATATTGAGATCTTTTCTTTTAGATCATAGGATGGCTTGGGGTTTTTATTGATTGAGTCTTACATTTTTTGAACTTTGTTACATTTATCTGGGGGTGAGAGGCACCACCATGGCATGCATGTGGAAATCAGAGGAAAACTTTCAGGAGCTAGTTCTTGCCTTCTTCCACGTGGGTCTTAGGGATCGAATTCAGGTCCTCTGGCTTGGTGGCAAGAACCTTTATCTCCTGAGCCAGCCATCTATCTCTTAATATTTTCTCAATACCACAGACCAGACCCAAAAAGATTAATATGCAGGAGTATGCAAAGGCATGCAGAGTTGATTGGGTTTGCATGTAGTAACACAACTTATGTGTATCATCTAAAGAATGGTCTTCTCCTGCCTCTTTCAAGAGCCAGTCAAAAAGACTTAAATCTTCTCTAAAGAGCATTGCAGGAATGGTCTTCCACAGAAGACACAATCAATAAAGTAAAGACAAGTTCTATAGAGCTCGTCAAGAAACATAACGCTAGGGTCTCAAAACTATTCACTCAACAAGAACATGGTAAGCACTGATTTTGTAGAAGGTACACTGGGAAAAGAAGAATAACATTATCTTTCTGATTAATAATGAACGTAGCCAAACCCCCAACAGTTGCTGTGAAAAGCTGCTTTTCAATACTATGGCTGTGATGAATTAGCAGTTAGTGAAATCAATTTAGCAGGTTGGGAGCAACATTATTTTTAATTAAGTAGAATACAATAGAAGAGAATAGAAGAGAAGACAGCGTTTGTGGGGAGACAGAAGGTTAAGTGTTTCTTCTTCTTTCACGTGTGTGGAGGCACTGGGTTTCCAAAGTAAGTCGCACTCTTTATTGTGGGAAGTCGTCAAAGAGTTTGAAGAGAGAAAAAGAAGAAAACAAAAGCAACGTTCACTAGCTCTCTCTCTCTCTCTCTCTCTCTCTCTCTCTCTCTCTCTCTCTCTC
>JANHMN010000020.1:34484716-34525334 GCA_030674055.1 Rhabdomys pumilio
ACACACACACACACACACACACACACACACACACACACACACACACAAACTGGCCATTTTTGTTTAAACCATAACGCAGAGATCACTGGTAACAGAGTCACAGAACTAACACCATCTCGCTTCCTACTTATTTTAAGTACTTACTCTTTTTTTTTTTACCAAAGCTGGAAAATTAGTGACAAGATAATATTTATAATTATTTTAATGGTTATATTTCATTTTTAAGTGCAGCGAAACAGGAACACGCACGTCATTGTCACTTTCCATTTCCCCTTTTGTAGTCTGTTTGCTCATCACCCAACCGTGATGGATTCATCCGAGACTGGGTGATGCTGTTAAAAGCTTTGGTGTCAGACAGCAAACCTCTTGTTCATTATAATGACCTTGGAAGGTCATTTTGCCTCTTCTGAGTCTCGGCTTTGCAAGGGCAAAACAGAAACAGCAATAGCTGTTTTACAGGACTGCTGGATGTTGCTGCTCCCGACCCTTGGAGATTAGTTCATAATTGTTTGATTTTTTTTTCTATAGATAGCAGATTCTCACCTCTTCTTTCATAAGCACAGGGTCTTATCCTGCAATTGACCTTTGCTGGTAAGGCCCAGAAGGGCTAGTTCTGTTGCCCCCTCAGCCAAAGCCAAGTACTGCTTACTTGATTGCTGTCATTGAAATATTCTCGTCAGCAATGCTAAGTGATTGCTTAAGCAAACATAAGTCTATTAATGGCACCACAATAATCCCTGCTTCTTCTTGTTTTGTTGTCTGTATTCTACCTGATCACCAAAACGCCTGTTATTTCTCCAGCCCCTCTGGCCCTGATGAAATAGACTCTGCCATATGTGTCCCACAACCACCATTCCACAGCTCCCCAAAAGAGTAGCAGCCTGCCCCTGTGGGTTCTCAGGACACACACTCCACTTCAGCTGTCCAGGCTTTCTAAGTGTCTTCATTCCTTTTGTGGCTCTCAGATTTCCCAAAGTCTCACACATTTTTCATTACTCCAAACCTCATCATCCGACTCCCCATCCTGAGAGGCTCCACTCTCGAGGATGTGTACATGGCTCCATCTCTCAGCCATTGGACCATCATGGGCGCTGAATGTCTGACTTGTCTGACTTGTAGATACACCTTAGGACCTGCAGTTGGCTGAAGCAAAGCTTCGAGCTCTTATGCTTTGCCAGGGCCTCTTACAAACATGCCTTTCTAAGTCAGAAATAGTAGTTCTCGTCATCTTTATTCCAAGTCAAGTAAACTGTGGTTTGTGTATTAATTTACTTTATCTGTAGGCTGATGTTAAGCTTGTACGAAGTTGGATTTTTGTATCTGAAGTGTGTACTCTGTAGATTATTGTGAAGTAACAATTGTGTGTCAAAAAATATTCATAAACAATGGAAGGAAAAGTATTCCTGAACCCTGAACAGTGGAACCCAGCTTGTGCATGCATGGGGTTCTACAACACTAGCTATTAACCCCTCTGGACCCAGTCTCTTTATTTGAAGCAAATTATTATAATAAGAAGTTAAAAATAACTCTTACTATCATTCAAATTAGCCATCAGAATCATAGACATCCTATGAACATGTAGGTGTGGTTTTTGCATACATAACCGATGAATGCCACATTCAGATAACTAGCTAACATTAAGCTCTGCCATTTCTTGCTTTCTCCATATACATTTTAAAGAGTTGTAAGTTGGTCCTCAGACGCATATTTCCCGCATGTTTATTGTCTCTGAGATTCAGCACATAATCTCGCATAGCAGAGTTCATTGACAGCTTTGCTTTCTTGTTAGTATCAGGAGGTCTGCGCTGGCATCTGAGATTCAATAAAATGAGGCATCTCCACTTAGGAAAGTAAGGAGAGGTAAATGCAGGAACACCTCTCTCTTCCAAGCAGCAGGTTTGTTCCTGAGCATGACAAAGGCTCAAAACATTAAACTTTGAGATGTCCCGATGGAAGTGGTAATTTTGACCTACAGCCTTCCAGGGTTCCATACGAGGAAAAATTTTGAAGTACCCATTCTTTGATCACACAGAACCAGTGTGGTGTTCTTTTGATGTCATTCAGGGAAACCCAAGGGTGGAGAATACAAGCATCAAAAGACAGTAGATTTCCAAAGGGCCTAGAAGACAGATAAGTACCTTTTGATACCCATGGCCAATTTACAAGTACTGTTTTTACCCTAGAAGAAGTGCCTGTGTTTTTGTCTCTGGTTGTTTACATGGCCTCTCACATGCATATCCCTGTCCTAGAATATCTAAGGCACAGAAGTTTATCATCCTGAAAGGCTGTCACTTTGCCGTCTCCAAGATGTTTATGGCTGGCTACACTTAAAATAGAGCTGTGTTTTCAACCTTTATGCTCATGTTTGTAAGGCTCTCAAGTTCAGGAACTCCTTGGATAGCTGTTATCATTCCAATTTTACAGATGGAAAGACTGAGGCAAAGATGTGACTATACAAAGAGTTGCACACATAGTATGGGAAAGCTCAGATTGACATTGCATTTATGCAGAAACGTAATGAATTATGTACCGTTGTGGACCACAGTTGGACAATCAGTGAGATGCTTGTACGTTTGCCAAGTCTGTTCTTTTCCACCTTGGTGACTACAAGAAGTTGTGAGTCTCCTGACCCCATCCACTAGCCTGCACAGCCATCATATATACCAAGTGCACAGGTCTTAGGACAAATGGTCTTTTAAGAAATTGTAAAATAAGGAACTAGAGCCCACTGTAGTTTCTCTACCCTGGGTTGTCTAAACCCAAAGAGACATTCTTGCAGGATCACTGGAAAGCCTGTCCTCCACCTGAACAGGAACAAGCCCCAGGACAAACAGCTAGGAATACTTCCTGATGTGGAACTGTGGCTCAGAACCGCTGCTGTGGACAGTCTGCTCTGACTTTATACTTCTATTTAACATACTCAATTACTGTTGCTGCCTGCATTATCAAAGAATGAGACTGGACAGGATTTTCCCCTCTGTGGACTGCACTATTTCTCTCACTACCCACACAGTTTTCTTCTTATAACTCAGAGCCAGTCTTAGACAAGATATAATAACTGACCATGGCTGTGTTCCAATGAAGCTTTCAAAAAAAAAACCACATACACACAGAGAGAGAGAGAGAGAGAGAGAGAGAGAGAGAGAGAGAGAGAGAGTAAGCCTTATTTAGTTCCCAAGCTATAGCTCACAAACCACAAATTTATAGATTTCACCAAAAGAAACTAATTCTGGCTGCAATGGTTAAAGAGG
This sequence comes from Rhabdomys pumilio, assembly GCA_030674055.1. Lineage (NCBI taxonomy): Eukaryota > Metazoa > Chordata > Mammalia > Rodentia > Muridae > Rhabdomys > Rhabdomys pumilio. Next base: position 34,487,968 of record JANHMN010000020.1, read on the forward strand.
CCTTGGGAAGGCTGAGATTCTCTTTGGAGGAAAATTTGAGATATGTTCACAAGATGGATGTGACCTGGCCCTGCCCACTGGCATCTCCTCTGCTCAGTGCTCTCTGCCCAGGTTGACACTTTTCAGACTAGTCTCTAATAGCTCAAACATTTTCTTTTGCTATAATCTTTATGCTGGCTGGACCCAGGTCTTTCTAAGGCTAGCTGCTGTGGTTCTTGGATGTCACCCCTTCCAGACAAGACAGCAACAAGTGAAGGTCAGCCCCACTCCACCCACCCTGTCACACTGACTCATCTGATTGCCCTATAGCCTTTATGCCTTCTTACATTACCTTGTTCATTTATTTCTCTGCATATTTGCAGTCTCTTCCAGCTGTCAGTAAGTTTGAATTGTGTGCTGCTGACAGATAAACAACTAAAAAGGCGTGCAGCAGAAACGGAATAAGAGCAGAAGGCAGGAAGGCTCAGGAAAGAATGGCATGCCCCGTTAGGTGGTGGACTTCCCACTCTTGACCCTGTCCTATGACTGAACAGATTGTACCTTTGTTCAGTGCCTGTGATGTCATTTCAATGTACAGAGCATCCACGTGTGGGTGAAGGTTGGCAGCATCTGCTACGGTCACTGTTTGGTTGGTGATGGCCCCTTCAGCCTCTCAATGGTGACCTGTGGATTCAGTTGCAGGCTTCAGATAGGAAATTCTCATAACTTCTCGTCTAATACTCTCAGATGGGCAATCACTGCACTGTAAGGGAAGGCTAAAGCAGGAGGGTTGCAAGTTGGAGGACAGCCTGGGCTACATAGCATGCTTTAGGCTACACTGAACCAAGTAATGAGACCCTGACTTGAAATCATAAATAATAATAATAACAATAAAGTTGTTCTCTATTAGACTATTAGTCCTTTAACACAAGCATTAAAAATCATATAATCTTTTCTTGTGGTCCATCACTGTTGTTAAGCTTGACCTGTAAGAGACTGCTTTTGTGTGTCACTTCTTTAGTGATTTTGGGGCCCAGGTGCCTTCTGGGATGGTTCAAACATGCAGAACCACCTGCTGTCCCACTACCAAGGGCTCTATCCCTTCTGTTCCTTTTTTTTACCAGGACCCTCTACTGCCACCTCCAATAACAACATACCCTTTGTCAGACAGTGCGCAGGGTCAACCTTCTCTTCAGAAGTCCCTAAATCTTTTTCTCTGCAGTCAGGTAGGGAGGCACTGAAGGCCTTTTGATGTAAGCAGCAGAAAGCAAAACAGCAGGTCAGGCAGCTCAGGGGAGAGAACAATGCAAAGAGAGAGCCACAAGAGCCTCCTAGGGTCCTATACCCCTCTTAGTGTGGAGGCTGTTTGCTGTGATAGGCTGTAGTCACAGAGGCGAATTAGGACATAGTGTGAATCAGTCTAAAAGTCTGTCTAAACCACACACACAAACACACACATACACCAAACACACACACACACACACACACACACACACACACACACACACACATGTCAGTCAGCACAGGGCGGGATGCTCCTTGGCATTAGAGGCTTATCACCAAAACCTAAAGCGTAAGCTACTCCTAGCCAGAGGCAACTTCTGGAAAGTAAATGAAGAAACAGACTCTTATTTGCCTGAGAGTCTGCAAGTGTGCCTAGAACTAACTGTGCCTTCTCAGTGGGTGTGGGGTGATGGAAATCCAGCCTAGTAGTAAAAGGGGAAATCCAGGCTAGCACAGCAGCCTTTAACTAGGTCACATTAGTAGCTGCCACCTCAAAACTATCCTTTCTCTCTAACCAAAGGAGAGTAACACTGCACTCTTAGAACTGTACAAAACGGTATGCTTCCTTCCAGACCTGTGGACCTCTGTGTTAAAGTGTTAACACACATATGTACACGCTCAGTTAACACCAATTTTGCTGGTCCTAACAGTTCAGCGCTGGTATTTTTCTTCTCCGCGGTCTACATTTTGTACATCTATATTTTTTTAGAACTAACTTCTTTGTTATTTTTATATAAAATCTTGCTGTACACTGCCTTTAGGTAGATGAATAATGTATTAATATTTATGCTGCACTCTAATGGAAGTCACATTGGCACAATTCTTTCACCACTATCATTTGAAAAGAATGATTAATTGAAAGGCATACAGATTAAACACTTCTCAGCCTGTTCCCCTAGCAACAATCACAGACTATTTTTCCTGGAGCCCAGGTTTCTGCCTTGAGCTAAGTTTGCAAAGCACCCGAACAGAAATTGGCATATTAGCTAATCAGCTTGTCATTCATCTCTAACATATCCCAGAAGGCAACACTTGTGAACTCCACGTCGGTGTTGAGAAATAGCAAGTGGTGGGTCATCAGTGACCCTGGCTTGTTGTTAATTTTTAGCGTGCAATTGCTGAGCTGATGATGGGGACCTGATCATGATTATACCTATGCAATGAGTCACTTATCAACTGAAGGAAAACAAGATTTTGTTCTCGCCGTTTATAGTTTTCTGAGAAATCTTTGTAGCTGTGCTGATCCTGAGGCTTTTGGCTGAGAAAAATGAAAAGTCCACGTTGCTACAGCGTGGTTGGTAAATGACAAACGAGCTGTATGTGGTGAGCCATGATGCTGTCAAGGACCGTGACTGTACGATTTGACAGGTGTGACAAAGCACAGCCCAGAAAGAAAATAATCCATCAAATACTGGCCAGTAGTAAGGCCAGGAGCTGCCCTATTGATATGCTGCTCTTTGTAACATGGGCTATTTCCACATCCTGAGTTCCCTCCGTTGTAAAATTAGGGGCAAACAGCATCACCTCTTAACTGTGTCAATCAAAGAAACTAACAGGCCACATTTCAGACAGTGGTCATACTCCTCGAGCTTGGCGCAAGAATGTGGGAGTTGTGGCGGGAAGACCGTTCTCCTGAAGATACCACACACTTTGGTCTGAGGAAAGGTTACAGAAATGGTACTGGTTCTGACCTCAAGGCTTCCTCCACACTTCCTGGCTTTTGTAGTACCAGAAAGTGTTATTCAGGCTGCTTGAGGAGAAAAGACATCAATGACGTTACTCAGCTGTGAACATAAAACCAGCCTAGTGAGGTAAATCCATTGGTACAATAGTGGCAGTGCAGATTATGGAGGTAGTAATCAGCTCTCTGTTTAAACCTAGAGCCTACTCCAAAGGATGGAACTCATACTCTGTACTATAAACATGACTGAGAACCCATGGTTGAAAAATTCACAGTCCCTAGGAGTGAACCTAACACTATCATTTTGCTTAGTCTATGTAGCATCAAACTGTCTACCAAAAAGTTATGTTATTTGTCCTTTTATTGAAAATAGATTCTTTGCTCACACAATAGATCCTGATTAGTTTCCCTCCCACCATTCCTCCCATCTCCTCCCGACAGCCCCTTCCATCTGCATCTACTCCCTTTCTGTCTCACATTTTAAAAGAACAGGCTAAGAGATGACAACAAAACAAATGTAAGATAAAATAAAAGCTATCACATCGCAGTTGGACAAGGCAAACAAACAGGGAAAGAGCCCTAAGAGCAGGCACAGGAACCAGAGACCCACTTATTCACGTCCTCAGGAGCTGCATAAACACGCTAAAGTGGAAACTGTAATGTATGCGCAGACCTCGGTGCAGACCTGAACAGATCAATGCTGAAGTCTCTGTGAGTTCATTGGAGCTTTGCCCAGTTGATTCACAGAGCCTTGTTCTCCCAGTGGCCTCCATCCCTCTGGCTTGCACTCTTTCTGCCCTCCTCTTCTGCAGGACTCAACTCTCAGCCTTGCTCAGGCAAGTTTCTTTTTACATTAGTTGGAAGCTAACGCAGAGATTCACAACCGGTCAGAACGTAGAGAATCAGGGACTGTAGAGTCATCAGCCTTAAATGAGACAACTATATTTTCACTCCTTTCCCTGTGGCTCAGGGAACAACCAGAAAGAGGGTAAAGAAAGATCATAAGAGCTGGAACTTAGAGAAGACTCCTAAGAAATGAACAGTGTCTTCTGGACATGACAAAGCTGTCACACTCATGACAGCTCTGGATGCCTGCACAAGATCAAGCCAGTGAACATTCCAGTGTGGATGCAGTGGAGGCCCACAAGGCCTCACCGCTGCAAAGGAGCTGTTAGCAGTTGATGGTATTTTGATTTACACAAAGAAGTCCGTGATTTGAGGAGGAAAGAACAGTACTTCTGGTGCTTGATGTGTAAATTCACTTTCTACAGTGAATATTTAGAGGTCTGTGTCTAATAGAGGTAAGAGTAATCACAGACAATTTTCTTAACACTTTTAAGTTTCAAATTCACAGACTATCCCTCATAGAAACCCATTATGTTCTGATGTTTGCAACTCAACTGGAGCAGTCTTTTATGTTTTGAAGGGTTTTCTCCAGATGCAGTGAGTGTGTTATTTTTTTGTTTTAATTTTTTCTTTTTTAATATTTTTATTACATATTTTATTTACATTTCCAATGTTAACCCTTCCCCATTTCCCCCTGACCCAGGAACTCCCTATCCCATCCCCCTTCCTCCTGCTTTTAATTTTTTACACAATATATTTTGATCAGCTCTCTCTTCCCCCAAGTCCTTCCAGATCCTTCCTACCTACCCAACTTCTCTCTCTCTCTCTCTCTCTCTCTCTCTCTCTCTCTCTGTGTGTGTGTGTGTGTGTGTGTGTGTATGTGTGTGTGTGTGTGTGTGTTTCTCTCACACACAAAAAAAACAACATTAAAAAAAGGAATATCAAGACAAGCAAACAACACAAAAAACAATAAGACAAAAAAATCATGAAAAGAAATGTGGCAGACACCAGGCAAGAATTGCCTCTCTCCATCTACAGAAAAGGACACACTTGCAGAATAGTCAACTGATTATATCTGCCTAGACAGAGTAACCAGCCCTTAATAATTCTGCAGCACTAAAGTCTTTCAGATGAGTTTGGGCCAGAAGGCTGAAGATTTGATGCTCCAACATTCGGTAGTATAGGGGTTGTCCAGGTGTTCAGCAGTCTCTATAAATTGGCTAAGTTTTAGAAGCTATGCTTATTGCTTCCCATAAATTCAGTTAATTTAGTCATTCTGGATTTCTGACGGCATTGAAGACCTATAGACTCATAGCCAATCCAGGCTATTTACCTTGAGAGAAAAGATCTGAGTGGAGGGTTCTCAGCTGACATTCATTCTAAAGCCAAGAAAAAGCCAGGTTCAAAACTAAGTGTTTTAGTCAAGAGAGACGACAGAGGTTCTGGATAGTCAACAAAAGGATGGACTGGGTATTAAGACTATCTTGTACCTCACTGGTACAAATAGGAATAATTATGCTCTAATTGTATTCTGAGAGAAAAGCTTTATTTTAACAGGAAGGGTAATATGTAGGAGGAGCTAAGGGGAAAGGAGCACCGAGAGGAAAAGATGGAGTAAGGAGAGGAGAAGATGAAGTAGATGAGAAGCTCGGTAATGAGAGAGAAAAAGAGAGAGAAAGAGAGAGGGGGCATGGAGGCAGAAGTTCACGTGTCTCCACTAGTCAAAGATAGTTTACATAGCTAGGTTGGGTATTGGGTTACACTTCTGATTGAGCATTACCATACTTACAAAGCCCTTGATTAACATTTAAAAAATTGTATAAAAGCCAAATGGAAAAGGGGGGCACGGGATAGGGGTTTTCTGGGGAAGGGAAATGGAGAAAGGGATTGGCATCTGAAATGTAAATAAAATATCCAATAAAAAAAAAGAAAGAAAAAAATGTGGCATAAATCCCAGGGAGTTTGTTTGAATTGGCCAGCTAGCTACTCCTGGACAAGCAGCCCGGAGTGTGGCACCCGGAGCACTTTGAATCCAAGGGATCCCCTCGTGTCCTTTGTCCAGTGACTTCAGCTCTCTGAGCTCCAGGTTCTCATTGAAAAATCAAAGAAAAGAAAAGCACAGAGACTCGCTGACAAAATAAGTTACAATGAGCAAAGTGTTTAGCATATTTAAATATGGCTCTCAAGAGGCTATATCACTTTCCATAAGCAGGAACTATTCAACATCTGAACATTTAATCCCAGACAATATGGGGCCAATGTTTTATCACTGGGTGTGGTAATGTCCACCTCTGATTCCAGAATATAGACTAAGCCAAGTAGACTGAGACAAGCCATCATGGGCCCAGTGAGTTACTGGCCTGGTTATGAGACCCTAACACATACATAAAACATACATACATGCATACATGCATGCATACATACATATATATGTGTAAATATGTATGTATGCATGGATGTATGTGTATATACATATATATACATATACAAATATATGTGTATATATATATATATATTCATTTTATCTTTTCATTGCAAACCTGACCAGGTTAAGATTCTTCAATCATTTTCATTACTAACAGGACCATGCTCCCAGAGTCTCTTTAGTGAGTATTCCATTGCGGCACGGCATCTTAACCTGTAAGCATGTTGATTTAGAGATGTTCCTGTATTTATGTATCTCCTCCTCCCTGATGTATGCATGCCAGTGGTACAAACAGCCTGAGCCTAGTTTGTCTTCTTTGATTAAACGCTGTACAGGGCCAATGCTTTCTGGACTCTTTATACTCCTTGTAGGATAAAGCTAGTGATGAGTCTGTGTTTCTTTCACCAGTGAGAGAAGAATGAAGCTAAACAGGACTTAGGTTGACTCCGTGTCGAAGTGGATAAAAAAAGAGTTGAAAAGAATGTCATAACGTAACAAACGTAAAACAGGATATGCAATGCCCTGCGCAGCTTCGCAGAAACGGTTGTGGAAAACATGAGAGGGCAATGCGCTGACAACCTCCTCCTGTGTGGAGTCCATGGGGGTGGCGGAGGGGGGCCTGTAAAACATGATCCAGCAAAACTTGAGGTGGAAAACGTGGCTGGTAACTCTCCCAGGTCACAGGGCAAGCAGGATGCCAAATCTCAGTATGTGATGTGTGCGCATTCAATGCGTGATGTGTGAGCAGCAAACATGTTTGGCCATTATGAAAACTTTGTTCGGAAAACTCCCAAAAGGAGCTTTAAAAGCTCAGAAAGAAGGGACGAGTGGACAGTCAATGGGGCTGGAACGGAGCAGTGGTCAAAAAGAAACGAAAGCAGTCATGGGGCGGAACAGATGTGAAGTTACACCCAGGGAACCCTCCTCACTCCGAGGTAGTGATGGAGAAAGGTCCGCGTAAAGTTCAAACCAAACGGCTTTCCTCTCCATAATGTTCTTCCACCTCAGCTGTTAACAGCATGAGGAAGTTAAGGAGTGTAAGTCACCAGAGCCAGTGATTCACTTTCTTCCAGATGTTCACTGCTTGTCTACGATTGCAACGTGGATGTGCATGCATTACAATGATTTTCAAAACAGCTACAGTAAAAACGTCACTATCAAAAAAATCAAAGTCTAAGGATTAGATCATTTTTCTCTATTGCCTAATCCAGAGTCATAAAAAAGAGAGAGAGGTGGAGGAGGACAAGAAAAACTTTCAAAAGTTCAATTCCATCGAAAGTTTAACTGCCTGTTTTCTACCTGACTAGGTTCCCCAGGATGAATGGACAGGGTACACACCTCGTGGGAAAGACGACGAGATCCCGTGCCGGAGGATGCGCAGTGGAAGCTACATCAAAGCCATGGGGGATGAGGACAGTGGGGACTCGGACACGAGCCCCAAGCCATCTCCCAAGGTGGCTGCAAGAAGAGAAAGCTATCTCAAGGCCACCCAGCCGTCCCTTACAGAGCTCACCACCCTCAAGTGAGTAATCCTCCCTCTATGTTTTCCTCCGCCCCTGGTGTTAGCACCTAGGATCTGACAGATAACAGGATGTAGTAAAAACAGTTACACCAACGCAATGACTGAATGGCCTGTTGATTTTGACATTAAATTTGACTTGTAGATGCCAGTGTCATCAAAGACAGGGGAAGTCTGGTGCACTCTTAATGTCCAAAAGCAATCAGAATGACTTTTTAAAAAAATAATGTTTCTGGTCAATAAAAAGGTCCAGTACCCCGTTCTGGAACTTTTTCTTCCGCTACTAAACAAAGAAATGGACTCTTCCTTTGAAGACTTGGATTTTCAGGAAATTATATAATGCAAGGGCAATGGTTATATCAGAGAATTGTATAGAATGAGGTTATGCTGGGAAACTGGGTAGTACATGATAGTTCTCAATATGCATGTTTGAATTTGGATTCCATACGTATTACAGTTTTTAAGACCTTAAAAGTGTTTTTGTTTGTTTATTTTGGAGGAAATGTGATTATAAGTGTTTATCGTTGTACTATTTGAAGAAAAACAACTTTTTTTTTTGAGACAAGGTCTCATTATGTTGCCCTGGCTGGCCTGATGCAACCTATGTAGTCCAGGCTGGCCCTAAGATCCGCCTGCCTCCACCTCCTGAATGCTAGGATAAAAGGCATTGCTACCACACCTAGCCCTGACACTGATTATTTTAAACAAACCTGTTTTTTATATTGTTTTTTTATAGAGATTAAATCAGAGCCCTGGAATATAGATCTATTTGGGTCTAAAGGATATATTTTAGATAATTAGTGTTTTTAAAGTACTTTCTTTATAAAATGCATGTGACTAATAATAGTTATGCACTTAAATTAGGTTACAGAGTGAAATATTAGGAGGCAACTGAAACAGAAAAGGACAAAGCAGTTGGGTTAAAAATACAAATCGGCGGGGGGTTGGGGGGGATCATGGAGGCAGATGTTCGAGTGTCTCTGCCAGTCAAAGATAGTTGATATATCTAGGTTGGGTATTGGGTTACACGTTTGATTGATATTGAGCATTACCACATTTATAGAGCCTTTGATTAACATTAAAAAAATTGTATAAAAGCAAAAAAAGAAAAAGAAGGGGGCACGGGATAGGAGTTTTCAGGGAGGGAAGTGGGGTAAGGGGATGGAATCTGAAATGTAAATAAAATATCCAACAAAAAAAAAGGGAAAAAAAGAAAATACTTGAAATGGGAAATAAAAGCTGTCTCTTTTTAAAAGAAAAAAATACAAATCAGAAACAAAAAAATACAAATCAGATTATTGATCAAGAACGTTGAAAAGCGTCTGTCTGATCTGTAACAAGAATTATTTAAATAGTGAAGGAAATAAAGAACTGGACGGGAAAATCTGCTCTTGGATCCTTTGCAAGGGGCCATATGGTATTGCTCTGAAATCTTTTACACTGAAAATTAACATTTATATATTAGTTTCATAACCCACTGAGGAAAGCCGTTCTCTCTCGCCTCCCGTCCCCATGTTCTCTCACTTTGCTTTGTGTGTTAGCTGATCTCAGAGCTATCTTCACGATCTTAACACACACACACAAAAAAAAAACAATTCATTGTTTCTGAGCACAGGAAGTTAGAGCTGTGGGGCTGCACAGCTTCCCCAACCTGCTGAGGTCGGCCCTTCTCCATCTCTTCCTGGACTCTGGTTGAAGCCAGCAATACTTGGCATCCCTTGACTGACATTACGTGAGGCTAACTCATCACTTCCATGACACTAGGTGTAGCATTGAGAACCTCCTTAATTAGCCTTATGTTAACTTGATTAATTCCAAAAGACCGTTATCTTTATATAAGCATTCACAAATACTGGCAGTGTATCTATTTGGTAGTTATGATTTGATCTATAACATGACTATAGGATAAAAGTTGGTTGTGGAAATTTAAAAAGATAAACAAATCTCTGTTGAATGTTAACACACCTGCAAGATGCTCAAAAAAAATCAAATAGCGGACTGGTTTTATAAAATAGATAGTGGGCCAAGAAGTTGTGTAGCCAGAGACACGGGCAAAAATATATATAATTTGTAGGGCTTAGAATATCTTTCTACAAGAGATAATACTTGTCACAGCCACAGTGTCAAAATAGACAAGTGCAGGCATGCAGGAGTTAAGACATGACATAAGCCCTTCAAGCTCTTGAGATCACCTGAAGTGAAGAGGTGAGGATGAGCAGCTTGTAGCACCCTCCATTCCTCCCTTCAGAGCATCCTATCAGGATGCTGGACATGCTGGACCCATCAGCTGAATGACACACTGGGTCTTAGGTGATAGGATACAGTGATTGCTACTGCTCACAGCAGTACATGGTTAAGAAGTGAAGAGACAGGAGACGGGCTATGAGGATCATGAAGAAAGTTCTGGAAAGGCTGGCACCAGACAGATGCTGAAGTCAACGTCCACAGTTTTGCTCTTCCCAGAAAAACATCTCTTGAAATTAATTTTCCTTTGACTTCTGCATAATACTCCATCTCTAACTTCCTGGACCATATCTAAACGTTTTTTGTTGTTGTTGTTGTTCTCTAGAAGTTTTAAGAGCATAGTAACTGTTCACATGTGTGTCCAAGTTTGTGATGTTGTGATATGCTGTCATCTACAAAGTCTGTGCTTGAGAAATGTATCATTGAGTCACACACACACACACACACACACACACACACACACACACACAAAAACATAATGCTTTAGGTAAGTTGGTGATTTTGACTAGGATTCATGCTCATTTGAGGTACATGTAGTCTGTGAGCCACAGGTCAGACACTCTTGGAGGAGGAAATTCTACTTCAGTAAAATGCTCACATTGGATATGAGTAGGTGAGGGCTCTTTCTAATCTCCAAACTAATAGAAACTCAAGATGAAAACCAGTTTACCCACTAATTACAAAAACATTTTTCATTACTGAGGGCAGGGTTTCATGAAGCCATGTCTGCATCAACTCTGTTCATTGGCGGGCCAGAAAATGTCTGAGCAATGTCTAATCATGCCTTTCTTCTCTGTGTGACATGACATTACACAGAATTATTCCGGAGTCTGCTTGTCAGCATGTATTTCTCCCTGTCCTGTTTCATGAGTCCTAAGTCTTACCACAGTCTGCATATTGCATTTCCATCATCCTTAGTCACGTCAAATCATTGACTGACATCTAGCTTAACCATGTTGAAGAATAAAAGTCTAAAGTGTCATGACTTAGAATCAGTTCCTCTTAGACCTTGATGATGTTTTGACTAGAGTCATGATTTTTCTAGAAGTTGGAAGCTTTCAACCCTCATGCGATAAAGATACCCAGATCCTGGAATTCTAGTCCCCCAAAAAAAGAAAACTATATTTATGTTCCTACTTCTTTGACATTTAAGTCAATTTTTTTCCCTCCTTCCTCCTCAACAATTCAGAGCTTTAGGGATGAGTCATAGCCATGAGCCAAGACAACTAAAATTAGTCAAGGAGGACCAGGACAACATTTTGTCTGAGGCTTTCCACTCCCCTCTTCTCGCAGAAGCAGAGAGAACACTCCTACAATCTTTTTTATTGTCTTTCTTCTTGTTTTCCATAAGCATCTTGAGAGTTTGTTTATGCGTCAGCTACTTAATGTTAGCAACTGAGTCTTGGGCACACAAAGCCTAAAGCAGGTGAACATTCTGAATCATGGGAAGACTTGGCAATGGAGTCTACCTTTGGGTTTGCAGGGCTCCTTTGTAACTCCTGTCTGAAAACCAGTCTCCCTCATGCTCCTCTTCTGCTCCATCCGACTGACCCTTGACCTCATCACTACTGTCTCCTTCTTCTGTGCTCAGTTAACAATGCATCTGAAATGGCATTGGTCCCTAGAAAAGTATTATGTTTTCATAGAAGCTTCTGGATATTTGATAATAAATTTTCAGGCAAGTCAGAGAGAGGTTTGGGAGCCAGAGTTTATTCCAAACACATCCCCACAGTTTAGCTTCGATGAAGAACATTGGTCTTTATTTTGACTCTATATAATTTTGTTTGTTTTCAGAGCTAGACTATGGACTGACTGCTATAACGATTGGTTATAATCAGGCCCAAGTTAGTCTTGAATTTATTTCACTCAAGTATACTATAGAAGGAATGTTCTAAAATGATTCTAGGTGAACTGCCATTTAATACATTCTAAAGTTGGGTTGGGTACAATGCTGCATTAATTTAACTCCAACAGCCTGGGACAGAAGCAGGTAGATCTCTATGAGTTCAAGGCCAGCCTGATCTATATAATGAGTTTCAGGCTAGCCAAGGCTACATCATGAGATCCTGTCTCAAGAAAATAATAATAATAATAATAATAATAATAATAATAATAATAATAATAATAAATATTCCTATGGAGAAGAAACTCCTAAAATCATTGAGAATGGCCCCAGCCTTTACAATGGGACCAGTCAGGCTCTTAGCAGTTAAGATAGAATGTCTAACCTGTGACATCAAGGGGGTTTGTGTCCAGTCCTATATTTCAGGTGATTTATCCTCTTCATCTTCATTTCTTTCCTAACTCCTCACTTGTTAAAAGATAAATTACCTACTCTTCTCATGTTGTGATCAAATAGGTGACAAAAAGCAACTCATGGGTGGAATAACTAGTTTTAGCTCACAGTTTGAGGGGGGCACGGTCTGTCCTAGTTAGGAGGTATGGCCAAGTTCATAGCAGCTAGAATTCTTTTCATCTGGACAGTCCATAAAGCAGAGAGTTGTTGGTGTTTGTGCTTAGCTGGCCCCTTTCCCTTTCCCTTCTGTTCAGAGTAGGAGCCCATTCCAAGAGACAGTGCTACCCTGGATTTGCCTCCCAGCTTGTACTCCTCTGACAACATCTTTACAGATATTCCCATAGGTGTTGCTCCAAGGTGATTCCAAGTTCAGTCAGGATGACAATGAAGGTGAGACACTAAGTGGCTCTTTCCTTTTGGCTAATGGCTCAATATCTCTGTATAAGTCAGACTTTCTGCATGAGTGAGAGCTCTAAGCTATGGCTCTAAGTTCTAGGCTGTGGCAGACAGCATTAACAGATCCGAACATTGATAGATGAGCAGCCAGTATTAGCAGATCCCAGCATTGATAGATGAGCAGCCAGCAGTAGCAGATCCCAGCATTGATAGATGAGCAGCCAGTATTAGCAGATCCCAGCACTGATAGATGAACATTAGACTCCCTTATCTTGGACTAATTGACCCTTGTTGTCTGTGGATGTCATTGTTCATCTACATGAAAAATCCCTGAGGAACTTCTTGACACTGATGAAGAAAATGTAGAGATAAAGTGTAGAGAAAAAAAAAGGTTATTCACTATTTAAAAACAAGAGGAAACAGTATTGGCAAGTAAAACGCTTTGAGGAGTGCATAAAGTTAAATCAACTCTAAAATGAATGTCTACATCAAGAGAATAAAAACTTGTTGGTCTTTGCAGAAGTTTCTTTTTTCTTTATAGACGCACTGTGTCCCTGATTGTTCCTCACGCTCCACATGCCCCTCCTACCCACCGACTGTTCTTCATGTTGTTTCTCTTCCCAGAAAAGGAAGAGGGTGGAAGAGATGGGAGCATTGCTATTTTTTAGCAAATATATGAGCCATATTTAAGAACATAGCAATATACATCACCCATCTTTGTTCTGCATTTTTGAAATGTCTCTGCTCTGTTGTCTGTTTTCCCCCAAATTCTTTCCCATTCCTCTCCTGTCTTCCCCCAGAATATAACTGTGACATAAACTAGCAAGCACCCCATACAATCTCAGGGAGAGCAGAATCAGACAACCAGACACACAACATTGTAAATTTATATCCCCAGCGACAGTAATACCTTCTCTTACTGTCCCCAGTCTTTCCAGCTTTCTTCTCGCATTCCAAAATAATAAGTTGGAAAATGTTAAAAACGAGAGCACCATTCTTTCTTATAAATAAATTACTGCTTGCTTATAGGCAGAGTTCTTTTCAACGCAAGCTGGAATGAGCCTGACTCAACAGAGGAGGTAACTAGGACAAGGAACTGTCTGCTGCTTCAGTCTCTGACCACCAGGCCAAGCTCTAAACCCTAGGATCTGAAAGCCCACCTTCAGATGGTGTTAGTCTGTTGAATGCTGTGGTCTGCACCCTGTCCTATAACTTACTACATGGTTACTCTTTTAAAAGCCTATGTTAGAAGGAAACTTGCATAGATTTGAACTGCCATGAAATGACCTTGGTCACAGAGGAGAAGCGCATGTGTGTTTAGTGGTTTCGAAAAGACATCCAGACTCTTTACAGAGAGCTTGAATACACAGAGTAGAACACAGAGAAGACATTTACATCTTTTTAAAGCTGTTTTTAATTATATGTATGTGAGGGACAGTATGTGCACGTGAGTGCAAATGCTTGCAGAAGACCAGAACAGGGTGTCTGATCCCCTGGCTCTGGAGTTAAAATGGCTGTGAGATACCTGATGTTGGTGCAGGGAATTGAACTCAGGTCCTCTGGAAGAGCAGCAGCAAGAATTCTTAACCACTGAGCACCTCCCCACCCCAGATATTTACACATTCACAAAGTTCTCAGTATGTGATTGAATACAAGAGTCTTTGTGACAGAGACTTTAATGGAGAAATGAGCTGTCTCCTATATACCTAATATAATTAAAATAAAAAAAATCCTAATCAATACTCTCATTAAGGAGGAAGAAGATAAAGCATAGATGTGGACTCACAGAAGTCCTTCTGGGTAGGATGTGCCAGAGTCTCCTCCATGTCTCTGAGCATCTTCTTTGGAAGGACATTTCTGTTATCCTCCTTGACTGTATCTGTAGTGCATTCTGAGGAACATTTGTTCCCTAGGAGGCCGAGTGTTATTTCAGGACTCCTTCAGAGACACGTCTTTTGATCTAATCTGTGGCTCCTTGAACAGTACAGCCCCATAATCCTGCAGTCACCCTCTTATCTGTGACTCCAGTGAGTTCCGTGAACTGATTGTCATGCTCACAGACTCCACGTAGATGCAATTACGATCTAGGCTGGGCTTGTTGGCTTTCTTATCCATACGCCTCCATCTTAGAGACTCTCAGCTCATTGTGTCAACTTAAGTTCTCTGAGTCTTTCATGGGGGTTAAGCAATGGGAAGGGTGGGCGTGTCCTTGAATGGAACTTTGCCAGAAGAGATAAGTCTCACCTTCCATCAGCGTCAAAGTTTCTCAGGGTTTGTTTTACCTTCTACAAGTTAGTTTAAAACCAGTTCCTTCTTCTGGTCCAGCAAGCTCTCAAATGTGCAGCCCATTTAATTCTTTCACTGCTACTTGAATGAGTTACCCTGCTTCTCTCTGAATTTATTTTCCTTCCTAACATGAAATAGCTTGTCAGATGTTGCCAACAGCAACCAACATGTTGTTAACCGATGTCACAAGTGCATTTCTTACATCATCTCCCCCAGGTTATATAAAACAGTTTGCAAAATGATTCACTTACTGGGGAGCATTAGTGAACACTTTCTCCAGCATCTGATGTCAGTTATTTGCTGATGACCAAGTTCTGAAACCACAGGCATATGCTTTGAGAATTTTTTCATTCTTGCTGTTACAGGAACACCTTATTTCTGATTCCAGCTTATGCTCCAGCAAGGACAAGTTAAGCTGTGCTCTGCTGATAAACAATTCCCATATTCCATAGTTTGATTCTTGCTCTGTATGCCAGTGAGCAGGAGACCCTGCTTACTGCCATCACTCCCATACTCAGAATGGCAGCAGCTCCGCCTTAGCACCTGATTTCACAGTTGCCGAGTAACAAAGGGAGTGTGGCAAATTGAGCGGTTTCCTAGAAGTGAGACATGGCTTGGACTCACAGCTCACTGCTAAAGCATGCTACATGGCCACACCTCATTTCAAAGAGGCATTTGAAAGAGTTGTACTAACATTATCTTAGAAAACTGAGAACTGAGTCTGTTTTCTGAGCAGCAGTCAACACACCCGGAAGTCTTCTTCATACTCTTTCCTCCCAGCTCCTATGACCTGCCATTGCTGTCCCTCATTTCCTCCTATAAAACACCCGAGCACACAGCCCAGACTCTAAGACTAGATATCTCAATTCGGACACACACCTGTGACACTTCAAATAATATGGAAAGTTACTTGACTATTCTATGCCTCAGCTTCCTCATCAATGATTCAGGGATAAGATTAGTAACTATGGAGACTCAAGGTGATGTGCACAAAGCACTTAGCACATGAGAGATGCTCTCTACAGCTTAGCTGACATCATCACCCCCCAACACACACACACCATTGTTAGTTGCTACTATCCCATAGTGCTGTCTTCAGATCCTTAGACTGACGAAGAGTGGACCAGATGAACATTCTAAACCTTCCTCTCAAACTTAAAGACTTTCCTGTGATCAGTATTTCTTCTTCCTGAGAATTCTCAGGGTGAATATTTGTGAAGGTAATTAGCCTTGTGACCTTTTCTATCAGAAATTATTTCTCCCTCATGTAGAAGACGTGTAGTGTCTGTGCAGCCTTCAGCACAGGACCCAAGCAGCTGTTGAATATGTGGTCACTGCGCTGCCTCCACCCCTGCATGTCTAATGTAGGTGGAACAAGAGCTTCTCACATCAACTTGCAGCCCTTGAGGTGAATGGCCATCCAGGCTCTGCCAGGAAGCTTTCGGGTGTACCTGTAATCTCTCAGGTTCTTCAGCCGCCCCGTACTTCAGAATCTGTAGTTCTCTGAAAAGCTGTTTCCTTTCAACGCTGCTTAGCACAACCGGCCCACCTGGAGGTTGGGAGCTCAGTCTGTCAGGTACACATTATTGTGTTAAAAATATCTACACAGCCATCCCCAGCACTGTCGCCCACTTTGAACGCTGGCATATTTCCTTTAGTCTACCTGGGGAATCCCTAAGATTCTGATTAATTAATGAGTCCTTTTAGAATCGGAGAGGAGACCTTCTTCAATGTCCACACTAACTGCTCAGTACTTTTAAAACTTATTTGGGGATTCACATAAACCAAGAAGGGTAGAGGCGTCTGATCCTTTGTGCTGATAAACAGTGCTATTTCCTGCTCTCCTCTGTGGCTCTCTTTTCAAGATTAATAGTTCCAAATAACAGTCTATTCAGAGTCCTCAGTGCATCTTGTTTGATCTCAGTGTTCTCAAAAGGAATACAGAGTCAACTTTAACAAAAAGATTCACCGGTTTTCTCCTTATCAGCCAGTTCCTAGTTCTGCCCTGTGTCTTAAGGTCTAGTCCCTTGCTTTCTATGTCTCTTCTTCTCAGTGACTCATGGAACAGTGAGGACTTTCCTCCTGAGCAATCTGAGGACTGCCTGCACCATCGGGATATTATTCTTGACTTTTAGCCTAGAACCTTCTTCAGCTCTTTGGGTAACTTCTCTTTCCCAGAAAAAGCATGGCTGACAGCTCTTGGCATCCATCTAGGTTACCGATTGTATATGAAGTTGCCCATACCTGAGTCATACTGGACCAGACTTTAGAAGTTCTTGCTCTACTGACGGTACAGGAATCTTAAGATTTGGCTTATCCTAAAGCCTGTCTCTTCAGAGACTCAGATTAAAATGCTAACTGAGAACACTGATTGGCCTTACTTAGTGAAAGGAGGTTCTGTTATGGCTTAATGGATAAAGACAAGATTGAGAAGCTGAGTTCAACCACTGAGACTCATATAATGGAAGGCAGAATCTACTCTCCCAATCTGTTCTCTGACCTCTACATACGTTGTGGCATGTACACAAATAAGTAAGTGTCTTAGTTGGGGTTTTACTGCTGTGAACAGACACTGTGACCAAGGCAACTCTTCTAAGGACAACATTTCATTGGGTTGGCTTTCAGGCTCAGAGGTTCAGTCCATTATCATCAAGGCAGGAGCATTGCAGCATCCAGGCAGGCACGGTGCAGGAGGAACTGCGAGTTCTACATCTTCATCTAAAGGCTACTAGCAGAATACTGACTTCCAGGCAGCTAGGATGAGGGTCTCAAAGCTCATGCCCACAGTGACACACCTACTCCAACAAGGCCACACCTCCAAATAGTGCCATTCCCTGGGCCAAGCATATTCAAACCATGACAGTAAGTAAATAAATAAATGTAAATTTTAAAATTTTAAAAGAAAAGCATGCCAGAGTTTAAGATGGAGGTAAGCCAGAGATGAGCATAGCTGTTAGTCAGTATATTCATTATGTTCTTGATGTTGGGACTGAATGCCTCACACACGCAAAAAGGAGGAAGATGTTGTGCTCATGGTGGGCAGAAATCAGAGAAGGTGACCAAATATAGAAAGATCCAGGATAAGATATAGCACCAAAGTACACGCTCAGAGACGTACCTCTTATAACTAGACCTCCTATCTCTTTCTTTCTCCCCTCCCAGTAATGCTATCAGATTATAACTCCATTATGACCTCCCAGTAATGCCATCAGATTATGAATCTGTCTGTCAGTGAGTGATTCCATCCATCAAGTCAAATCTCTCACAATCTCATTAACTATGGAGATACCACCTGAGACACACCCGAATAGGCTTTCTAATGTTTTATTAGTATACATTAATTATACATAATAATGAGTTTCATTAATACATTTCCATACACATACATAGTATGTTTCTATCATATTCCCTACTTTTGTTCCTATAATCCCCTATATTTAGAGGCTCCACTGATGCTCTAAGTGTTTATTGATCCAGTCAAGTAGACAATCAAAATTGACCAACATAATCAATTTTTTAGCATAGTGACAA
The DNA here is from genome assembly GCA_030674055.1 of Rhabdomys pumilio. Classification (NCBI taxonomy): domain Eukaryota; kingdom Metazoa; phylum Chordata; class Mammalia; order Rodentia; family Muridae; genus Rhabdomys; species Rhabdomys pumilio. Next base: position 34,506,455 of record JANHMN010000020.1, read on the forward strand.
AGTACCTGATATACATAGCATAAGAAGAGAACACATGTTTGGGCTCATGACTTCTGAGATTTTAGTATGTGGTTGGATGGTTCCATTGCTTTGGGGCCTAGTGAGACTGAGAATCATGGTAGAGAACGTGGCTTTAGTACCAAACTGTTTACCAAGTGACAGCTCAAAGAAAAAGAAGATATGGAGGTACTAGTATCCTCTTCAGTGTCACCGTAATCAACAGGAAGTTCTGAAGAACGATCAGAATTCCAGACATCACACATTCACAGAAACTATTTACAGCTGGCAAAATCACACCTCTGCAAGAGCACGAGGCAAATCATAGTCAGCTGCTGTGGACAATTTGAAGCAGCCCCAAGCTCCACATCTGGAATTAAAATGAAAATATATTCCCATAATATTTCTGTTTTTCAAAGAAACCCAAATTCTCACTACCCGTGTATGCCGTGTGTGTGTGTGTGTGTGTGTGTGTGTGTGTGTGTGTGTGTGTGCATGTTTGCATGTGTGAGGGTTCACATGTGTGGGGAGCATTTGGGGCCTGAAGCTGATGTCAGGAATCATCCTTAATCCCTCTTCCACCTTATTCATTAAAGTAGGGTCTCCCAAGAAACCCAAATCCCATCAATATGGCCAGTTTCTCTAGCCAGCTTGTTCTAAGGATTCCCTATCTCTGTCTTCCAAAGGAAACTAGAATCTCAGCCAGGTTTCCACACACAGAGAGAATTATATGGGTTCTGGGAATCCAAACTCCACTTCTAATGCTTTGTGACATGTAAAACCACTGAGCCATCTCTCCAACCCTAGACTACATGCTTCTTCACAAATTTCTGGGCACTGCATTATGTCCATGTGTCATGATCTATGCAATCATTTTCCTCTTTGGGGAATATTTATATCCAAAGTTATGGGAGGTCTAAGTTTAGAAAAATGAGATATTCATATCATATCAAAATGGTCATGAGACCGTAATCCTTGCATGAGAATATAGGAAAGAAGTGACAGTTAAAAAGTAATTGCTATAAACATAATAGCCTAGGACCTCAGAGCACTGAGTCATTTGAAAGCAAAGGAAATAAAACAGAAAGTCTGATATACACAGCAAGATATGTTCCTAACGGCTAAATAAAACAAGAAATGCTGATCACAGAAGCCTAACTGGACTGAGAACCTGCCACTTTGGGGTAGACATAAGCAATCTATCTCCAGAAAACAATCAAGGGACCAGTCACTATATTTGTTGTTTGGTGTTTCTTTTAAAGCTCACAATCCTAATGGCACTTCATCAAATGCTTAATATATGTGAAAAGTTCTAGCATCTTTCCTTACTATAGATCTTGAGACTGGGCTGCTTGAAAAAATAACACTGCCACCCCCACACTTTCCTTGCTTTCTTTACCTGTCAATTGAAGAAAAACCTTCATCTCAAGTAGATTCATCTCTGGTAGTATTCAAGGAGGAAATAGCGACCCTTGTGGAAAATCATGTCAGCTCTTTTGTTTTGATTTTCCAAAATCAGGTAAATTCATTAAATCCTTGTGCTCTTCAGGGCTCACTCCCCCTAGCCTCCCTGAATTTATTTACGTAGTTGCCTGTAGCAACCACCCACATCTTAAGTAGCAGAGCTGGGTTTTATAGAAACAGCTTGACAAGCTTCTTCTGTCTTAGCCTTGATAATTAGTCTCTGGGCCCTGGAGGTAACTACACTAAAATTTAAATAATGTTTTAAACATATAACTGTAGGCTCTGCTCTTCTTTATGTGTTTAAGAACACTATTTTAGAAATGATACAAAATGATAATAGCTGCTATGGTTGGGTCCACTGGTCACCCTCAGTCTGTCAGATACAGGAGAGGAAACTCGGGTACAAAAGCTCAGAACTTCTCTGCTCCCTTCACTCTTCCTGGTAGACCCAAGTGTCTGTGCTCCACCAGCTGTGTACCTCAGGCTGACTCTTCACCAGGGAAAGTACCTTGAAAATTAGGGAAGACAGTCATGGGTACATAGGTGGACCTTACTACTCTGCCACCTTCTATGAATTACTTTGTTTCTAACGGTTTTTTTTTTCATGTGTAGAATTGCCCTAATTAGCAATCCTTATATTTGTGAAAATTAAATTTGCTAATGAATGTTTAGTTAGTAACATAGAACACACTGTAAGGATGCATTATGTCATCTGTGTACCAGGAACAAATTTTACTTTGAAACACACAACCCTAGTGAGGGGAGAGACTGCTTGGGCAGTTAAAGGGCAAACTGCTCTCACAGAGAGAGGATCAGAATTTGGCTGCTAACACCCACATCGGGCAGCTCACAGCCACTTATAATTCTAGTTCCAGTGGCCTAATGCCCTCCTCTTGCCTCTATGGACACCACACTCACGTGCACAAAGTGACACACACGGATGCACACATGAAAATGGATAACTGGAAAAACATATATATATATATATATATATATATATATATATATATATATATGTGTGTGTGTGTGTGTGTGTGTGTGTGTGTGTGTGTGTGTGTGTGTGTGTATATATGTATATATATATATATATATATATATATATGTTTATTTGCAAAGACTAGATCTTCCCCCACCACAACCCCATGTACAGCACAATGTGCCAGGCACAACCATGGAGATCCCCCTGGCTCTGTAAATCTCCCTGTGGACCAGTCTGTTCAAGTCAGTCTAGAGGACTCTTCCAGACTGGGCTAGCCACCCTCTGATGCTACCCTTTCCCTTTGCCCCTTTACCAGAAGGGGAATCTTTCTCTTACCAACCCCAGAGGCTTAAATGGCAGAAGACGAAGTGACCTTTTCCAGGCCTGTACAGTTTGCCCTCTGATTGCAGATCTATCATTTCCCCCTGAATCCTCTTCTCTCTCGGGGGAATTCTCTAGCAAGCCCTAATGACTAATGGATGGACAAATGAAGCCAGTGTTTTTCTAATCTGACACCTTTACTGTGCTTGTAAGAAATGAATGAATAGGAGAGTTGGGCCAACATTCTCTAGATCCTTTGTTCTAGTGACACACTGTGACACACTGTAACACTTTGTGATACACTGTGACAACCTGTGACACACTGTGACACACTGTGACACTTTGTGATACACTGTGACACACTGTGATACACTGTAACACTTTGTGATATACTGTGACACACTGTGACACACTGTAACACACTGTGACACACTGTGACACTTTGTGATACACTGTGACACACTGTGACACTTTGTGATACACTGTGACACACTGTGACACTGAATCCTTGTTACATTTGACCAGTTTGGGTAAACCACAAAAGCAGGTGAAAACATAAAAAATGTACTGTGTGTGCTGTCTGCCCTTTCATGGACTGTAGAAGGCTTTCTTCACTCATTGTATTTATTTTTACAATTCAGTCTGCTCTTGGTACTATATGTGCTTAGACTTCCATGACAAAATACTACAGACAAGGTGGTTCAAATAACAGAAACCTACTTCTTCCCCGTTCTGAAGGTTGGAAGTCTGAGAGCAAGGTGCCATTACAATCAGTTGCTGGTGGGAGACTGTGTGCAGACTTCTCTTTCTCCAAACAAAGAGGTTGAGGAAGTACTGAGCAATCTCTTATAAGTACATTAATCCCACCATGAAGGCCTCACCCTCGTGACGTTATCTAAACTTACTCCCCTCAGAGGCCTCATCTCCAGAATCCTCCCCTTTGGATGTGAGGCCTTAAATATAAAGTAGAGGGAACACATTTTGTTCCACAGCGCTGTTTTGGTTTGGTTTGGTTTGGTTTGGTTTGGTTTGGTTTTTTGGTTTTTGGTTTTTTTTTTTTGTCTGTTAGAAAAACTGTTTTTGCATTCCAGAAAGCAGAAATATTGGCCAATACAGTTTTCAGGTACCAGTGGCCCCCAGTGATGGAATGTGCTTCAGTGGCATGCTGGGAATCTAATAGTTCTCACCTCATGCCAATATCAGTGCTAGGCTTCCTGACTGAACAATTGTGACCTACCCATCTGTAGCACATTTGTAAACCTGGCTGAGGTGATACAGACCTGTATTCTCCTAGAATCTCTTAGATAAGCTGTAAGTCAATACATCGATCCCTCTTTTCTTAGTTTCTTAACAGAATATGATGCCTAAGTCTTGCCTGCCCAGATTATTGAGGTGTAAGAAGATGCTCCCCATATGCAATGGCTAAGAGTGTGTCACAATTGGATACTTTCTGTGGTTATAAAAGTTAATCGTTTTCTGCTCACTTGATAGTTAACCTTTTATTCAGGAGAATTGGCTTTAAGTGATAGATTGTGTTAGTAAGCTTTCTATTTCAGTAGAAAATATCTACAACACTGATAAAGAATACGTTTATAGAAAGGAAAGGTTTATGTTTGGCTCCATTTCATGGGTTGATGAAATGGCTTTTGTTTAGCCCTGTTGTTTTTAAAATGACTCAGAAAATGAGGGGAAAAAAGAGAAAGGGATGGTATCCTGCTTTCCCTGTGAAGTGTGAGCCCAGTGACCTGAAGATTCTCCTCAACACCTTAAAGGTTCTGCCGTATCCCAGTAGGACCAAATAGACCACCAAGATTTTGCCAAGTGGATCTTCAGTGGTTATTAAGAATCCTAACCATATAATTCAGATAATGCGTCAAACTGGGGTGTAGCCCCACAACCAGTGTCTTTTCCATTACACTAAGTGCCAGCAGAAGAAGGTGAGGGAGATAATTTTGAAGAAGAAGAAGTGAGAGTTGTTTCCCCTCGATATTTGCTATGAAAGTATTTCCAGGCAGCCTTGGGTCTGGTGTTCTCGGTGCTCATTTTCATGACAAATTCATTTCCTCCCTCTGTCACTGCATCACAATGCCATAGGACAGACTCAGAGGTGAGATGTCTCAGTGTCAGTGATGGTAGCCTGAGGTTGCTGGAGCAACCTGGCATCACTTGGCAAGAACCCCCTGGGAGATGATGACTCTTAGCTCCCTAGTCTTGTGATGCCTTTGACTGTCAGACAATACCGCCCCATGACTGACCATCTCCGTTGGCTCTCTCATCCCAGGGTTCAGCCTTGCAGCACTGCCCGATGCCAGTGAGATTCCATGGAAAGATCCTGAGTTTCACTTTGGGTTTTATGGAGAAAAATAATATTTGTGCTTCACTGCAGTGATTGTGTATTCTACAAGCCATAAAACCATAAGAAAACGATGGACAACATATATTTATTTAATGTGCCTACCTTCGCCCTCCAGTAAGAAAATCCCCTTATCATATTTATGTTAGCTGTTAATAGCACTCACAACTACCTTTTATATCAGAAAATATTTAAAATATTTTGACAACTACTACTCAAAAATAGAAAGAAGAGAGAAAAGAGGGAGAGGGCAGAGGAGGGGGTGGAGAATCTCCTTATGTATTTCATAATACATAAAAAAGCCAAGCTTTTCCTTTGCTTTTATGGCATCCAAATTTCCTATTCTCTTCTGACATTCGTTATGAGGTCCCATGACCTTCCTTTTGCTTGCCAGAATGTGTATGTATATCCGCCAGATACTGGGGCCACGCCATTTTGAAAATAAGTGGCCAACTCACGAGGGAAATTGGCTGAAATGAATTTCCCCCTTCAACAATAAATGAGTTTTTGTTGATGTATTCTACACTCTAAGACACAGTGGCAGAGGAATGAAGGTATACACTTTCATGAGGATGACAGATATGCAGCAGCCGCAGAAGTCAGTGGTGATGGTGACAGAGGGTAAAATACTGGCACACTTATCCCTAGCCTATGTTAGGAGTTAGCCATACCCTGTCTGTAACCATCCTCTCTGCCCATATGGGTCTGTAACCCATAGCCACACAGCCATCTGGTAATTAAGCAATCACCTGCTGGTTTCCTCAATCTGACTCCTGGAAGCAGTTAGCTAAGCCACATATATGTATGAGCTGGCAGGGAAGGGAGGATGATTGAATCCCCAGTCTCTTGTGTCGACCTTTTCTGTACCCTAAAAAATCTCAACTATTAGGAGATCCCTTTATACACAGAGGAACTTGCTACTTGCATCAGAAGCAGACTTTCAGTTGGTCACTCACATTCTTACCCCACAAGACAGTTCTCATCACTCTAAGTCACGTTCAACAAGTGGAGTGGGTTGAATACATATGGCCCCAAGAAAGACTTATGCTTGAATGCTTGGACATAGGGGTTGGCACTATTAGGAGGTGTGGCCTTGTTGGAGGAAGTGTGTCACTATAGAGGCTGGCTTTGAGGTCTTATATGCTCAAGCTATGCCTAGTATGATACACGGTCTCCTTCTGCTGCCTGTGGATCAAGATGTAGAACTCTCAGCTCCAGCACCATGTCTGCCTGGATGCTGCCATGCTCCCCGCTATGATGATAATGGACTAAACCTCTGAAACGCTAATTTAGCCCCAATTAAATATTTTCCTTTGTAAGAGTTGCCTTGGTCTTGATGTCTCTTCGCAGAAATAAAACCCTAAAACAACAAGATATCAGAAACAAGATTTTTTTTTTTGGCACTTTGAATTCTGAAGTTGGGAAGATAAAAAGGAATCACTGCCTGGAATTAAAGGGAACTCTGAACATGTGGTATACTCACTCGTGCTGATATTTGCATGGACTCTCTTATTTATGTTAGGTCCCAAGTGACACGTTCTTTCGCCATCAGTGCTGTGGCAGTGAGAAGATGACCAAAGGTGGAAATGTCACCACCTGGGGAGTATGATTGCGAGCCAGTCTAACCAACAGTCTGGGATGGGTGCCAGCCAAATCCCTTCTAGCAAAGGAGAAAGAGGAGGAACCCATCTAGTTGCAGATGAAGTGCTCATATGTACATGACATGCTTATTTATCCGTGTGTGAGCAAGAGCTGAATATGTCCTGGGTACCAGACTGTAATGTACAAGTCATGTACTAGGACTTGAAATAATGCAGTCAGTAACCTTTACCCTGTAAAGCCTCTTTTCTAGAAGAACAAACATCAAAATTAGTGTCGACCTTCCCCAGGTCTGAGCACATATTCTACTTTGGATTGCCAGATATTAGAACTGTTAAGTCAAAATTTCTCTCCTTTGGCCCAGTCAGTCTCTAGAGCATCTGACCACAAAATAGCAATGACCAAAATGTCCAAGAATCCACCCATCTTTTCAGCATAATTCAGGTGTGAACTAGGCTTGAAGCAGCAGACCAGCAAGGACCGTAGTAGAGTCTGTGAATGGGCAGACCCATCGTAGGGTGCTTTGCGTGTGATGGACTGTCCTTGCACAGGGGTGCTATTCCCAACAAGTCATGTTGTCTATTATAATCCAGTCCCCAGAAAGGGAACAAGAGCTAAATCCTCCATGTTGTTCTCAAGAAGGGCTGAGAGAGAGTGGAGGCCAGATAAACAAATAGCCAGTGGGACACTACCAGGCTGACCAAAGTGTTGGAGGAAAACCGGGCTATCCATTTGATTACATATAACACCTATGGGTAAGCCACTTGGAACTAGTGCAGACCTGTCTACCAGAGAAAAAGCTAGAAACCTGCATGCTGGTTCCTTCAAGCATCCATGCTTTTTCCAAACTTAAAAACGGGATGCTGGCTATACCACACTTCCTCAGGAAGCCTGGACTTCTGTGGTCCCATAAGCTTCCTAGGGAGTGGATAAAGTAGAGTCTCCATCCTAAGAAGGCTGAGAAATGTTCAGTGCCCAGGAGTAGACTGTACAACTAGCAGTGAGTGGCATGCGCCAGCCTGAAGTGTTCTTGGTTCAGGAAACAGGGCGGGTATCCAAGCTATGGGGTCAGGCAAGACCAAAAGTATCAGAGAGGTATATAAACTCAATCCAGTATGTCATCTTAACAGTTCAGCCAACTGAGGCTCAGTCAGGACTCTCTCTGATGTTGGTCTAGGTGTTGGGTTGTAGGAGGGCTGAATCCTCTTCTTTCTTCTGGTTCGATGTGGACACTGGACCCTCATGTGGAGCTTTGAGGTCCTACCTCTAGGGTGGAAAGAGGTGAAAGAAAGGAGGGAAAAGTTTGTAGCACTGGGCATGAACTCCATCAGAGACACCAGTGTGGCCTCAAAGCAGAGTACCTTGTCTCCAGCATTCACAATGATTACAACTCCATGATTGCCCAGGACCGACCATTTTCGAGGTTCGAGTAGGGAGAAAAGATGCTGCCAAGTTAGTTATGCCCTGGGGCAGAGCACTGGCCAGCCAGCTGCAGGTGAGGAGCCTTAATGTGTGGATGGGAAACAGTTAGGGATTGACCGTGACTTTCTGTTCGATACGATGAACTACCCATTTGCATTTTTAGTTTTCTAATGTGTGTATATACGTTCATCTACATGTGTTCATGTGGGAGGGTGCACAGCGGGTATGCATGTACATGAATACATGGTTATGGAGGTCAGGGCTCAGTCTCAGATATCGCTCTTTCAGACACTACCCACCTCGTTGTTTGAGGCAGGGTCCCTTATCATCCTAGAACTCTAATAGGGAAGTCTGCCAGTTTGTGAGTAAGAGGATTACAACAGGCCACCACAGCTGGCTTGTTTTGTTTTGTTTATTTGTTTTGTTTTTTGTTTTGTTTTGTTTTGTTTTGTTTTAACGTTAGTTCTGGAGATTGAACTCAGGTCTTCATGCTTGCACAGCAAGCACTTTGCCAACTGAGCTGTTCCCCCCACCCACCATTGGCCTTTTAAAACTGTTTTGTTGCTGCGGTGATGGGCTGATGTAATTTAATTCACATTAAAGTGTATAGATATAAATAATATCCCATAATACTTAATGATGATAATTGACTCTTAAGTCAATATTCATCAAATCTCTCTCCTTCCCTCACACACACACACACACACAGAGAGAGAGAGAGAGAGAGAGAGAGAGAGAGAGAGAGAGACCACCTTGCTTCAATAAATGAAACTACACAACACAGATGAAATGTTAGTTGCTCTGGACTCAAGCCAACTGGATGAATCTATAGCTCTTTCTTTTTTTTTCCCATAAGCCACTCTGAGTATTAAGACCCCACTGTAATAACATATGTGGATGATATTATAGGAGGAATGGTTATTCTCTACTTTCCCCTCACTGTTGAATTCTGCCATATTGAGCCAACCCACGTTTGTAATTATATCACATCTGGAAAATTTATGTAAGACAAGGCATCTGCTGAGTGGATCATTACAGTGCCCGAACCCACTTTTCCGAGACACCATTTTTCATATCCTGATGAGCTGTCACAAGATCCCCACTGTTCTCAAAAACATCATCACAGCTGACAGGTCTTTATTCCCTCAGCCCAGAAGCCCTGCTCATGGCACACACTTGAGATGACCCTACACTAATTGGTTCTGTCATTTGTAAGAGGCAGAGACTACATCTGCAAAAACCTGGTTAGTACTTTGTTTTAGCAAAGCAAAAGTAGCTTCCACATTTGTCTGCAAAGTTGCAGTGACTTAGCTTGAGCTGCAAGCAAGATCAGGTCCTGCTAAGAAGCTCACTAGCCCAGGGTCCCCAGTGGTGAGTGCTGAAGATTTGCCAGGCCCTCCTCACAACCCCTTCAGGGGAACCTGACCCACTTCCTTCTGTGGAAAAAAAAAATGACATCTAGCTCCCAAACGATTCACTCCATGAACTCTTTTGCAATGTACCATACAGAACAGCAACCAAGCAGGAATCCTTTTTCTATTGAAGCAATGTGTGTGTCATATTGTGTTTGAGTAAATCACAACATGGAAACAAAACTAAATCCTAATTCTTCAACAAAATAGCTGGGAGTGAGGGTTCACACCCGCAGATCCTGAACTCCAGGTGCTGAAGCTGGAGGACTGTGAGTTTGAGGCTAGCCTGAGCTGCATAGTGAGACCCTGTCACACACACACACACACACACACACACACACACAAAAGGAAGGGAGAATGGGAAAAAACCAAAGAGGAAAGAAGGGAAGGAGGGGGGTGGGAAGAAGGGGTCAGGGAAGGAGGAGAGCAGAGGAGGGGTACGTGGAGGAGGTTAGTGAAACTCTCCATACAGAGATGTGACCCAGTCATCCATTCAACAGTTGTTTGACAGCTGAACAAAGAGAAGGTCCCCCGTTCTATAATCTTTACAGAAACAAGAATTAAACTGTTGATTATTCTAGTGTATCCTCTGATGACCAAAGAGCAACTTTGCAAACTAAAAGCTGGCAGAACTGAGCTGATATTCCAAAGCCATGAAGACCTAACCCACAAACACGTATGCACACATAAACTAAAGTAGCTTTCCTTAGAATCTGTATTAATGTGTGTGCCAGGGGTTTGACTCCCAGTATTTCCCAAACATCGAGTCTGCCTGTGAGAGTATCGTTGCTGGTATAGCACCTAAATATTAGCAGTTCTTTTTGTTGTTGTTGCTTGCTTTTAATTCTTTCAAGCCTATTTCATGTAATGTATATATGGATTTTTATTATATATAGATATAAATATATAGATACAGATATATGTATACATAATATACAGCATTATATTCTCATATAATTAATATAATATATCTCATTATATATAGAGATATATAGTGATATATAGTCATATATCATCATATAGTCACATGGGCATATGACTATATATATGTCTATATGACTATGTGCTTCTATATATGACTATATATAATGATATACATATTTATATATACTATATATAAATACTCATATTATTTATAGTATATATAAGTATATAATACATATAAATTAATATATAATACATAACATATAGCATATAATGTATAATATATAACATGTAATATGTAATATATAATATATGGTATAGTCATATGACTATATATATGATATAGACATAGAGTAGACATAGACATAGATATAGATAGATTCATCTCTTTCCATTTCTCATTAATTCTTGGATCCCTGTTCCTCTTTGCAGTCAAGAGATATTTCTGACTTCTTGTCTTTTATTTTTCACTCCTGTAATTTTTTACACTGTTGATCCTATCTCCTTAAACTCACCCGCTGACCTGCATGATACTCTCCTGTCTTTGGTCCCCTTCTCCACTGTCCCTTTAGACACAGATGTGCTCTGTCATCCCACCTTGGTCCTTCTTATTCGCTAATCTCTTCAGGCAAACTCATCTAAACGTTGCTGATTCATCTGTCGTCTGTTTGCCTCGGGCTCCCAAATCCTCTTCCTCAGACCTGGTCTTCTACCTGAGCACTGCATCTTCTAGAAGCTTCCAGTTCCCTCTGACTGAGTCATCAGACCTCAGGGCTTTCTCATGTCTCAGCTGCCGCCTGCCTTCCCTCAACTCCTATCTGAATATGCTAGTAATGTCTGTTAATTATGCCCTCTAATAGATCTCTAATAAACTCTTCATCATCAGATGCTTTTAGAGAGCCTTGTTATAGAGTATTCTCATGGAACCATGACAATGTTCTGATATCCCTCTTTCTAGTAAAGAAATCTCTGGGCTGGACTGAAGATGAGACCTGGATTTTTACCAAGACTTTTCCAGTGTTTTGTCTGTCACTGTACACTGTTAGGTATTCCTATCATAAAGAACATATAATTTTGTGTTCTGATTTCTTTTGCCTTTAATGTTGACTTATAACCATCTAGCCATCTGCTTATAAGGGTTCTGTTATCACTCTTTATGGTGGCTGAATTCTATGGCAAAGGTCTTTCCAGAACAACTGAGATGGGACTGCCAATCCTGGCCTCGTGAGGATTACATCTGGGATGCAAAGCTGTGTGTCAGAGGCTTCAGCCAAAGTACAACAACTTTGAAAAGCTACTTAACTCAAAGAGCACATTTTCTCATTTGCCAAATGAACCTAATCACAGTTGTCTGCCATCCTCAAAGGGTGTTGTGCGGTAAAAACTGAGTTTAGTATCACAGGCTTGCAATATGCTGGTGGGATAGAAATAACTTGCTTCCCTTTGTCTCTTCCTCTGAAGGGAGGGCAGGGTAATGATCACTTACCTTTCCCAGTCATCGAGGTTTGAAAAGACTTAGCAGGGCAAGCAAGACAAAAAAACTGAGTTTCCATTGTGTTTTGGAGTCAACTATTATCGTCTTTTAAAAGTTCCTTCTTGGGCTGTGAAGTTGGCTCCATGGATAAGTATGAGGGTCAGAGTTTGAATCTCCAGAACCCATGTGAAAGCTGTACATCCACCTGCAATCCTGATACTGATGAGGCAGAGATAGGGAATCCCCAGGGCAAGCTGACTAACTGTATTCGCAGGAATCAATGTGCTCTGGGCTCATTGTGGGACCCTGGCTCTATAAATAAATTAGAAAATAGAAGATACCAATGTCAACTTCAAGCCTCCACACACACATGCTTATGCATGCACACACAGGCACATGTGAAGACACATGCACCCATACTACATATGTACACAAAGAAGAAAAAAGAAAGTTTAAAAGTTAACTCTCCATTTTTCTCCCATACAGTATGGTCTCTGCCTGAAATGATAACATTTCAATATAAACAGGAACCTGGGGAGCTTGCCCAGCCCACATGTCTCATTTCTCAGACAAGAGCTGACGAAGGGGAAAGCAGCTTGGGAGCCCATGCATTCCTGACCTGCCTCACCCTCTTCTGGGGTGGCCTGTGACTGGGAGAAGTTTAAAATCAAAGGAGACACAAAACTTTGGGTGGGTTGATAGTCATTAAAAAAAATCTACCAGAATTGGAAAAAAAAATTAAGAAAATGGTGACATCACACTTGTTCTTGCAGTAATAAAAGAAAATGTATCCTAGGCTTATCCACAGGCCAGTCTGGTGGGAATATCTTCACAAATGAGTTTTCCCTCTCCCCAAATGACTCTAGCTTGTGTTAAATTGGTGTAAAACTACCCATCATAATAACAGACCCAGAAAGGAAAATGTTAAATGTCCTCTCTCATGTGTAAAGCCTAATTTCAAATATTTAGAGTTGTGTTGAATTTGGAGTGTGTGTGCTGAAGCCAGGAAGAAAGAAAGGTATCGTTACCGGCTAGGGAAAGGGCTTATAGTTCACAGATGTGAAGGGGGAACGGGGAAAATGAGGGGATGGTTCAGAAGTGGAGAAGATGGGAGGGAGGACAGAGGACAAGGGGTGAAGGATAAGTAACATGAAGGATGTTTAAAAAAAATTACAAACATACTATCTAATAACCTCCCTAAGAAATGGAATCCAAAAACAAAACATTAATTGGAGTTATTGATCAAGGGAGTCCCAAAGACTCAAAAAAAAAAAAAAAAGAAAGAAAGAAGGCTATTGTCATTGTTCTAGTTGGTGAATCAGAACCCATTGACAAGACTCTACTGCTGAGGACAGCACATACTTTGGTCATATGACATGGAAAAAAAACATGCTAATCTTTATGGGGAAGTTTTCTTTCTTCCAGATAGCTTTCATAATCCTAGAAGGGGTAGCAAGGCAGCTCGGAGAGAAGTCGTCAATAGACTTGCCAAGCTGTGCATGCATCCGACTACAAGGAAGAGCAGCTTAACAAAAAATAGGCATGTCAAAGCAATGGTGGTACGTGTGTGATAGGGGTAGCTTTCTCATCGGATTTAAGACCCACTCTACAAGAGGGTATCATGTCAATACTGTAAAACTGCTTATGGCCCAACGATGAGCAGCTACTAAAAGCCTTATCTACCAGAGAAATTTCTGTTTTCAGTGAGAGATTTACTTATTAACTCAAGTCTGCCTTAGGGTAATATTTATTCATTTTCCTCATTATATGTTTTAACTTCCACAAACAATAAAACAAGTCTTAAGGTAGATAAGATAGCTCCGTGGGTAAACGTGCCTGCCACCCAAGCCTGACAACTTGGGTTCTATCTCCAGATCTCCAACACACTGTCTTCTAGTCCGAAAGCACAGGGCATGTGTGTCCCCACACTCTTACAGAGACAACAACAATAACAATTAAGTAATTTTTAATCTAAAACCTTCTAGAAAATATAGCCCCCGTGCCCTGCTTTTTCGTAAGTTGACATTTGTGTGACATTGGATTTCAGTTAGTAGAGAGCTCACCGTGCCACAAAACCTATCGAGCAAGCGTCACCTGGTTTTCCCATAGCTTGGAAGGAGCACTACAGTGTATGCCCGATGTTTCTCCTGGCTTCGTTTCTATTTTTAATGACTATGTCTCCACTTTTAATATCGAATATGCAACTGTGGTCATAGGCACCATATGTGGGCCATAATTATTCTCATTAACTTGGCTCTAGGCCTCTGAAGAAATTTTCACATCCTAATCCCCAGACAATGGTAAGGATCACCCATCAATGAAACATCATCCCTGAGGGATACCCCCAAAAAGACCCATGTCATACTTGCAGCTCAAGAATGAGAATAAAAGGGCGGATGTGGTAAGCCTCTGAACCTATGATGTCGCTATAGCAGCAACAGAGAGCTAACATAATTCTGGTTTGGTTTGATTTCTATCAGGAAGAGCATAGTGCCAACATAAGACTGGGGAAAGGAAGCACTTGGCATTGCTCAGACCATAAAGTAAGGTAGATTCTGTTTTAAGTGATTACCGCTCATAAATCCAGAAATGGCCTGTTGGCATAAATGGATCATGGACAACAGGGAGAGAGCCAGTGTGCTGGGTGAGTACAGGGAGAAGAGCCCCCGTGGCATGCAGTTCCAAGGGTTTGCCAGCTCCTACCTCTCATTAATGACTTCTTTTTTGAAACAATGTAGCCCAGGTTGGCCAGGAAATCATTACATAGCCAAGGATGACCTTTAATTTCTAACCCTCCTGCCTGTGCCTCCCACGTGCCGGGGTCTCCAGGCATGCACCACGACACCCAATATGTGCTTGCTAGGCAAGTTCTCTGCCAAGTGAGCTGCGTCCTCAAGTCTTTGTTTCTAATTTCATGAAGTATATTTTAAAATTCATCACATTGTACATACCTCAGCTTTACAACGAGGTTTTGAGGCACATACAGATGATACAGTTGTTACCATGGTGAAACAGATTAGCCTGTCTCCCCTCTCAGTTATACCGTGAGACAAGAGCAGCTAAAATCTACACCGAAGTGTATCTCAACACAATACAATTTTATCAGCCTTGTCCTCAGGTGGTGCTTTGGAGGCTCTTGATAAACTTTTTAGTAAAACAAAACATTGCCAGTTCTCCATACCAAGCCTCTTTCTCAGTGCACTAGCTGCACACCAGTCCTTCCAAAAAAGCTTTTTTCCCTCAGCAGCAGCTTGGTGTGGGCGCCCTGCAGAGCTCGCGGGCGGCAGAGCTGGGCAGGAATCCGGCCTGTCATTAAGAAGCCAAAGTAGAGAACACACTGACATTGTGGGTGGGTTGTCACTGATTGGGAGAGAGAAAGAGACTTCATCATTTGGGCACCTGAACATATGAATAAAAATAGATTTTTCTAAAAAACACAAGGCAGTCTCAAATCTCTCCCAGGACTGTAGCAGCTTGAGGAGGGAAAGAAAGGAAAGAAAAAAAATGAAGGCCAAGCTTTTTTAACTGACATGGATTAATTGTGCATATTGATAGGGTACGATGAGGTAATGACAAATGCATACAGTAAATAGGGATCAAGTTGGGGTGGTGGACATTGCCATCTCTTTGTCTTTTCCTCAGTTCCAGAATGTCATAAAATATGTAGTAGGTTATTCTGAGCTGTGGTCAACTCTGAACACCCAGACTTAGTCCCCCTGTCTGTTTCCCTCCATCATTCACAATAGCAAGATACACAAGTAGCTTAGCTTGCCATCAAAGGCACTGCCTGTCAATGGAGAAACCAAGGAAGAAGAGTCTTTCCCAGAAGAGGGTTGTATGTCCACTGGCTTCTTGTTTCTAGCTAAAGAAGCCCCACAGTTGAAGAAACTCAAGAGGAAATTGTCCAGGTAGCATATTCCATACAGGTGCCTAAAACCAGGTAACAAGCCACCTCCAGGAACTCAGAGCACAACCCAGTAGCAGTGTGCCTCAAGGGCTGGCATTTCTACCCTAACTGGTTTACGAGCCCTTCCCTCCTCCATGATAGAATTGATCTTGTCCGTATCTTGTTAGGTAACGTCACCTGCCATGAGTTCATGACAATGGTCTGTCGTGTCAAGAAGACATTGGATCTGGCCCTCCCTGACTCCAGCTCTTAAAACATTCCTGCCCCATTTTCTGCGATAGTCCTGAACCTTGGGTGGACAAAGAATGATATCAGTGTCCCATTTGTGGCTGACCAACCACACACACACTTATTCTCTGGACTTCACCACTTGTGAATTTTTTTTCAGTGTCATTCGCTAATTTAGAGAGAAGTTTAAAACTATATCCATTTATCAAAGTAATAGTACTAGAATTACCACTAGGACCTATGAGCTCCAAGCTATAGGTCCTTTTCCAGGTTTACAATAACAGGTATGTGTTTCGTCCTGTGAAACATACTTTAAATCCAGCCAAAAAAAGAAGTTGGTTTTCCTTATATTTACGCCACTACTGTACCTATGAGAGTCTCTTGCCATGTTGGTTATTAGAGCTCACAGGATCCACATCTGGGTAAGACCTTTAACGTCTCCCCACTCACACCCCACCAGCATCCATAACACCTTCTGTTACTTATGAAAACTAAGCCATCGGGGAGGAAGCTTTCTGGCCAGTGCCTGCTTGACTGCTCCATGTCCTGTGACTTCAACAACAATGAGACATCTATCCCATGGAATTCACTGAAACAATCGGAAGCAGTGAGGTCCTCTTAGTGAACTAACAGTGGAGATGTACCGGATAAATTCCTTATTAAAAACAAGGAGTGGGAATGATGGTGTAGCTCAGATAGAACACCTATAAAACACATGCAGGGCCCTGGCCTCTACCCTCAGCACTGCAGAGAAATGGAGTATTGTGTGAGTGACATATTATACTTTAAAAAGTCATATATTAAAATAGGTAGCTTTCTTTTCGTATTGACAGATGGGTATAAAATAGGAAGAGTAGATAGAATGAGCCTGTAATTGAGGGAAAAAAAATTATCTTCCAAATCCCCCAAAGATCTCCATAATACCAGAACTTGTAATATGTTATCTGTATGGCACAGGGTAATTAAAGTTGCAGATAAAATTAAGGTAGTTATTTTTAAAAAGAGATTATAGTAGATATGGTGGCAGCTACCCAAGAAGCTAAGACAGGGGGATCACTTGATCCAAGGAGTTTGAAACCAGCCTATGCAATACAGTAAGAGAGAGAGAGAGAGAGAGAGAGAGAGAGAGAGAGAGAGAGAATGTGTGTATGTGTTAATGCATATAATATATGTGTAGATGGATGGATGGATGGATGGATGAATAGATGGATGGATGGATGGATGGATGGATGGATGGATGGATGGATGGATGGATGGATGGATGGATGGATGGGTGAATGGATGGATGGGTGAATGGATGGATGGATGGGTGAATGGATGGATGGATGGATGGATGGATGGATGGGTGGGTGGATGGATGGATGGATGGATGGATGGATGGGTGGGTGGATGGATGGATGGATGGATGGATAGATGGATGGATGGATGGATGGATGGATGGATGGATGGATGGATGGATGGATGGATGGATGGATGGATGGGTGAATGGATGGATGGATGGATGGATGGATGGATGGATGGATGGATGGATGGATGGATGGGTGGATGGATGGATGGATGGATGGATGGATGGATGGATGGATGGATGGATGGATAGATGAATGGATGGATGGGTGAATGGATGGATGGATGGATGGATGGATGGATGGATGGATGGATGGATGGATGGATAGAATGTTGAATACCCAGGAGTTCTCAGTGAATATACAAGGAGTCTTGTAAGTGAAGCAGTCTGGCATGACATATGCAAATGCCATTACTAGTTTTGAAAATGTATAAAGGGTCAAGGAAGATATGTAGCCTTGAATCTGAAAAGGGCCAACAAGTAGACTCTTCCCCCTAAAGACTCCAGAAAGGAACACACTGTGAAACTTTTGATTTTAGACCAGAGACATTAATCTTATACTCATCTCCAGAACCACAAGATCATTGTCCTAGTTAGGATTCCTATTGCTGTGATGAGACACCATGACCAATACTGGCATGCAAGCAAGATACAGGGAGATCAAAATGAGGAACAGCAAGAACGAAAGATCAAGGCAGACCTAATGAAAGACACACAATTGTCCTGTGTAGTGTTCAGCAGCGTGTGGGACAGCCAGCCTATACTTAGGTCCAACCTGAGAGGATATGAATGGACTACTTCAGGCTTAGATGGATTGCTGAGGATTTGAACTTTATTAAGTGGTCTGTGAAAATCAATGAATTTTTTATATTTGTTGTAAAAAAAAAAAAAAGGATTACATTGTCTCTAGAGATTAATCCTTCAGTTCAAGGGAGAGTAAGAGCATGTTACCAGGCTCCACCTGAGGACAGAGGACAAGGAAGGAGCAGGATCCAGTTGGGAACCATCATGGAGCTCAGCTCTGCCTGGATTGGTCAACACCAGCTAAATACAGGCAACAGAGTCAACCTGTCGAACTAAAACTAAGTGTGTGTGGGAGTGGGCTGATACACAGTAGTCTCCTGAGTAGATGTCACATGAGCAGTGGGACAGGAGTGAATGACAAAGCTTTATAACCGGATGGGACCCATCACAGGTATAGTTATGTCTCCATGGCAGGATCTCCCTACTGCGATCATTCCATCCCTTCTGCTTAACACTGACTGTCTCAGACAATGAGTTGTTATTCTTCTCCACCCCTGCCCAGACTATTCTATCACTCCATCTCATATTTCTTGCCTCTGATGTCATCCACTTGGATGAGTTTTCAGGGTGTACCTCTTCTATGAACCCATGTTCTCTCTTCTCTCTCTCTCTCTCTCTCTCTCTCTCTCTCTCTCTCTCTCTCTCTCTCTC
>JANHMN010000020.1:34535543-34549924 GCA_030674055.1 Rhabdomys pumilio
TGTGTGTGTGTGTGTGTGTGTGTGTGTGTGTGTGTGTGTGTGTGTGTAACAATGGCCACTAAAGAAGAGGACATGATTTTGAGAGGGAACAAGGGAGGGTAAGCACATGAGAGAGGTGGAAAGGAGGAAAGAGAAGGGGGGATGTCATCATATTTTAATCTTATTCATTTTTTTTAAGTCAGGGATAGCTGGACGTGGTAGCACAAACAGATCTCTGTGGGTTCAAGGCCAGCCATAGTAAGTTCCAGGCTAGAGCCATATAGCAAGACCTCATTTCTAATAGATAAATAAAAATTGGGACATCTCAAATAACAATGTACTTTAGTGTCCTAGAAAAACAAGAACAAGGTAAACTCAATTAGACAGTCAGAAACAATGGAGGTCAGGACGGGAATTACTGAAATGAAAGTTCATGAGCGATACCTAGAATCAGTGAGGCAAAAGTTCATTCCCTTGGAAATAAAAACAAGACTGGCAGACCCTTAGCCAAATTAATCAAGAAAAGAGAAGACCTAAATTAATAAAATTAAGAATGAAGAGTTTCCAGGAAATCCAATAAAATTCAGGGGATCATTGGGAAATGCTTTTAAAACATTTCTGATTTCCAATTTCTAAAATTGGAAAGTGTAGAAGAAGTAAATAAATTTTGAGACATTTATGACGACAAAACTTAAATTAAGAAGACAGAAACAGCCAGGCATGCTGCCCTACAACCCCAGTGCTCTCTGATCCCAGCCCCTGAGGCACACAATGGCTCTCTGAGGCCAGTCTGGTCTGCATAGTGATTGCTGGGCCAACCAGGACTACATAGCCAGGATTTCCCTATTGAGAGAAGAGAGGGAAGGAAAAAGAGGAAGAGGGAAGGGAGGGAGAATAGGGAGGAAGAGGAGGAAGAGGAGGAGAAAAAGGAGGATGGGAATGAGGAGGAGGAGGAAGAGGAAGGGAGGAAGTCAGAGACACAGAGAGAGACAGAGAGACAGAGAGACAGAAAGCAATAAGAAAACCTTTGTTTGCTACTTTTACATCAGACCCCACGGTAAAACAACAAAACACAGCACTGCATTCATAATTCTATCTACTTGCATTTTCATGTTTTCCTCTGAAGGCCATTTTTCGTCCTGAACCATAGAAATGTTAGTTCGGGGATAGGGGAGCGTCCGGGGGTCTTTTACCATTGGATGTTTATCTTCTCAACAAAGCTGGCCATGGCTAGTTAGAGATCTTCTGCAGCAGGTGGTCACCCTGTCTCAGCCTGGGCATCAAAGCTGATGCGGAGCTACTTAAACCCGAAGCTTCATAGTTTAATTCCTTATCCGTAAGGCTTAATTCCTCGCGTGAGAAATGGAAGCCTTAGAAAAGATAATCACAGAGACTCAAGTTCCTAACGTCCTCTGACTCTTTCATTAAATCACCCATGAAACAAACATTTTTAAAATTGAGTGAGAAAATTACCCTGCCATTTCTCTAAGGGTCCCTTTGGCTGCACCAACCACTGCTCATTCTTCAGTATACACCGCCCCCTGCAGGCGCTTCCCGGAACAGACACTCCAGCAGTGTGGAAAACAGTCTTCCTTTAAACCTACAGTTATTTTTTTTCCCACCAATGGGCTTCCAATGGGCACCAGAAAGAGTTAGGACAGAGCATAAGCGCCTCTTTCATTAGAGACAAAGGCCAGTTCATAAAGACCTGCAGAAGAGGAGCGCTCCCAGGGTCAGAAGAAGGAAGGACAGACCAAGTCTTAATAGTCTAGCCTGCCCCACATGAAAGAGGAGCTTTGTGTATTAACTGCCTACCCTCGGGGCCCCAGTGCACTTACGTTTCATGCGTTTACTCACTGTGAGCTTGGGATTTTCTGCTTCAGTGTGTGTATAGTCTATTCTGCTGCTACCATAGCAGAGAACATTTTAACCAGAAAGATTTGTCCCTTTTCATGTGTTAGTAAAAGGCTCTTCGGTGATTCTTTGTGGAGATGTTAATCCATATTCAACAGGTGACTATTATTGTCCTGGCTAGTTTTAGGTCAACCTGACACAAGCTAGAGTCATTTGGGAAAAGGGACTCTCAATTGGGAAAATGTCTCCATAAGACTGGGCTGCAAGCAACCCCGTCGAGCATTTTCTTAATTAATGATTGATGTGGGAGAGTCCACTGCATTGGTAGATGATGCTACCCCTGGGCTGGTGGTCCATTGTGCTGTAAAAGAAAAGCAGGTTGTGTAAGCCATAATGAGCAAGCCAGTAAACAGCACCCCTCCATGGCCTCTGCATCAGCTCCTGCCCCAGGTTTCTGTCTTGTTTGAGCTCCAGTCCTGACTTCCTTCAAGCATGAACTATGATGTGAAAGTGGAAGCAAAATAAATCCTTTCCTCCCCAACCTGCTTTTGGTCATGATGTTTAGTCACAGCAATAAAAACCCTAACTGAGACAATTATCATTTCATTTTCTATGACCCAAAGCACAAAAACAAAAAAGTATAATTTACCTCAACATGAAATTAATACAGGTGAGTAGAAGTCATCTTTTCAACACCAAAGTGCATAACAGGGAAAGCCAGGGAGACTAGTTATTACTCTCTTTTTGTACTTAATTGATTCAGTCAGAGTGCATGTGGTCATTTAAACACTGTCTTTATTCAAGTGATAGTGTATCAGCAGATCATAGTTCTGTTTTGCTCACAAAGTTTTGAAGTATACCCCTGCCTTGTGCCATGGGCAGTTACAGCTCATGTAACTTCAGAATCTGTGAAGTAGACAACTCTCCACATTTCCCGGAAACCATTTCGTTGTCCTGGAGATGAATGAGATGTTATTTCTCTGGGTTTCAAAACAGCCGGCGACTATACAGCTGAAGCTGAGGGAGAATTCAATGGATGTGTGTGCCTTCAACTGCATCCAACGCTGTCTTTCCAATGCCTTTTCCTATGGCCATCTCTGGTTTTCTCATGTCTTAACAGCCAGTGCCATGTGGACAAGACAGGGTTGGTGTTCAGGGAACCAGTGCAGTCATTACCAGTCACTTGCCTTTCCAAAGACATGAAGAAGAATAAACAGGAAACGCCAGCCCTGTCCTCTCTCCTCCTGCCTTCCTTGGCTTCTGTTCACAGCAACACTAACCAATTCTATAGAGGAAACTGATTCACGGCCAACACAGTGAGCTAACCAGGACCGTGAATCCTGAGAACAGATCCTGAACTTCACCTATGCTACACACAGAGACCCTGGTTCACAGGACCAACTTTAAAATTTTGGAAAGTAACACGAGTCTACTTACTCCAGCACAGAATTATCAGTGCTCTCTCTCTCTCTCTCTCTCTCTCTCTCTCTCTCTCTCTCTCTCTCCCTCTCCCTCTCCCTCTCCCTCTCCCTCTCCCTCTCCCCCTCTCCCCCCCTCCCCCTCTCCCCCTCTCTCCCCTCCCCCTTCCCCTCCCCCTCTCCCTCTCCCCCTCTTTATGTTTTTAAGTAAGTTTATGACTTCGTGTTTTGCCCTATGCATAGCTATCCTCAGACACATGGAGCTATAGGACGGACATGCCTGGATTGTCTGCAAGTGAAATCATTCTGAACCAACCTTTCATCTTAAGATAATGTAGAACACATGGAGCACGTGTCAACACAGACATATATCCTCTCTCCAGTTCCCTGATTTCCCTTCCCGCCTCCCACAATTCCATCTTAGAAAACCATTGTAGAATTCCATAAACAGGGTTGACGTCACAGTAAACACGCTGCTTCTCTCACCACCAGGATCATCTAGGTTGCCCTGGATGTCTACACCACCTCCCTGTCTGTCCCCTGCCCCTCTCTCCTTCTGGCAGCCACTAATCTCTTCTCTATTCATCTGAAGTTTTCATCCCGTGTAAGGAGACTCACACCACATGGAGCTTTCTCAAGTTTACTTCTTCTTCCTCAGTTCCACGCTATGGATACCATGGTTTGTTCAGACTTCAGTCACGGACAGATCACTGTATTGTTTTCTGTCTGGCTGCTTTTATAAATCACATCCATATAAATATTCCTGTAAAGAGTTTCGAGTTCTTTGTCTAAAATAAATTCCAGGAGGTCAGGGACAATGTTGTACGGTGGTTGGACACTTAGTGTTTTTAATAAACTAGTTAACATTATCTGATACCATGAGTGACCCACATCTGTTGTTGCCACTGTGGTGTATTTTATCCATTTTGGTAAGGATGCGGTGTTGTGTCACCGTGGACCTCATTTTCATTCTAGTGATGAATAAATGTTCCTGTGTTCATTTGTGAAGCATCTCTTCATGACTTTGCCCACATCTTAATTGAATTGTGTTTTTTAGCTGTGGATTTTGTGATCAGCATCCATTGTGAGATGAATGGCTTTCAATAGCTTCTCCTAAAGAACCACTAGAGAAGCAGAGAGGGAGCCAGGAGAGAGATGGGGAGGGCAGTGAGTTGAGTCACGTGATCAAAGTATAATGTGTTTGTACATGGAAACAAACAATGCAGCCAGACTCATCAACCTGTCCAACTCAAGTGTGTTAGTAATTGTGACTTTTAAAAGATTCTTCCCCCACTGTTTAGCTTGTGCATTGTATGTGGCTCTGCTCTGATCAGGTTGTACACAGGGATGTAGGTTGTAAGTTTTATCAAGTCTGACTTATTATTCTCCTTCCATGGGTCTTTAGAGCCGTGCCTCGAATAAAATCCCAGATACCTTCTTCAGAGTTCCTTGTAAAGATTTTCTTCACTATTTCCCATTGGTTTACGTTTAAGACCAGGATCTGTTTTTATATAAATAGTTGGATCAAAATTCTCCCTGCCAGACTTTGTGTGCACACCCAGCACCATTGTCTAAAAGGTGGCCCCTCCTCTGTCGCATTGCCCTTGCAGTTGGAGACCTGTGGATGTCTCCTGGGGCTCCTCACTCCATTTCACTTGCCCCTACCTTTTGGTTGTTACTGTGACAGATTGTGTCTTGCCCTCTCTACCTGTATGAGTCTTTAAGTAGACTAAAACAGTATTTTTTTCAAAAATCATTTGAGATGTTTTTGTTCCTGTATTCACCATAGAAATGTAAAAAAAAATGGTTGTATTTACACAAATAAAAGTCTTTATGGGCAGCCAGGCATGGTGGCATACAGCACTTTAATCCCAGCACTTGGGAGGCAGAGGCAGGTGGATCTCTATGAGTTCAAGGCCAGTCTAGTCTGTATATAGGGAGTTCTAGGACAGCCAGAGCTTCATAATAGAGAAATATTGTAGAAAGAAAGAAACAAAGAAAGAAACAAAAGAAACAGAGAAAGAAAGAAATAGAAAAGAGTCTTTATGGAATCTGACAGGGATCGTGTTGGACCTGCACATTAATATGAGGAAATGGGCATTTCTGATTTGTTAAGTATCCTTGCTCATAAGCATACCAGGCATTTACATGTATTTAACTCTTTCATTTCTTCACCAGTATTGTGCAGTTTTAACCCATGGCTCTGCACTTGATTTGATAGATTTGGACCTAAATGTTTCATCTTTGAGCTACTGTAAATGGTAGCGTGCTTTTTAATTTCTGTGTTCCTAACTAGATTGATTCACTTCATTTTCATGTGGGTATTAATACCCTGTGACTTTGCTGAATTCACTAACAAGGTTTTTGGTAGTCTTCGGGATTTTCTGTGTAGGCTATCGAGTCATCTGGGGGATAGTTTTATTTCTTTCTGAGCCTTTTATGCTCCTATCACACTGCCTAGAAAGCTCAGCACTGAATTATCAAGAACTGAATCAGCATTCTCACACCTTCTTCGTGATTGCACAGGGAACGAGACAAATCTTTCTCCATCAGCTACATTGCTAACTACCAACAATATTTATTTGATTCTGTGTATCAAACTGAGGGTGATTGATGATATTACTGGGTCTTGTGAGTACGTGCTGAGTCCTGTCAGATACATTTTCTGTATCTGTTGATTTAACCATGTGCCTTTTTAGTCCTGTCAATATGGTAGATCATACTGATTTTGAAACATTTAGCCTTGGCCGGGCGGTGGTGGCGCACGCCTTTAATCCCAGCACTTGGGAGGCAGAGGCAGGTGGATTTCTGAGTTCAAGGCCAGCCTGCTCTACAGAGTGAGTTCCGTGACAGCCAGGGCTACACAGAGAAACCCTGTCTCAAAAAACCAAAAAAAAAAGAAAGAAAGAAAGAAAGAAAGAAAGAAAGAAAGAAAGAAAGAAAAAAGAAGTGTTTAGCCAGCCATGCATCCATTCAGTCACCTATAATAGTCCTTTACTGTTGTTCCCATCTGTAGACACTATGGTGACAGTTCTTGCATCCTTTGTGATTGATTGATTGATTGGTTGGTTGGCCAAATTTGAAGATGTTTATCGAATGTGTACATTCTGGAGCCATCCTGGTGACCGAGAGTTAGTTTTCCTTTACCTGAGAGCGTCTTCATTTCTTTTTCATTCTAGAGGGTAGATTTTATGGATACAAAAAACTTGCAACCACCAGTTCTTTTTCTTCAGCATTTGAAAACGGGAATGCATTTTCTTCTCACAGCCGTGGCTCCAGAATACAAACTTACATGACTGGAGTTGGTTTCCCCCTAAAACAGGGTGTCAGTTTTCTTTGGTTGTCTCTACATGTTTTCATTGTCCTTGGGTTGGGGCTGCTGACCTATGATG
Source organism: Rhabdomys pumilio (assembly GCA_030674055.1). Lineage (NCBI taxonomy): Eukaryota > Metazoa > Chordata > Mammalia > Rodentia > Muridae > Rhabdomys > Rhabdomys pumilio. The sequence continues at coordinate 34,542,187 of JANHMN010000020.1, forward strand.
TCTTGATATAGATCCCTCCACAACTGTCCTGCTTGGAGTTAACACAGCTCCTTGTTTCCATGGTTTTGTATCTTGATAAGTTCAGCGTGTTCAGCCATTTTTAACACTTTTTTAGGCACTTTTTTAAGAATTTTTTTTTTCTTTTTAACAATTTTGTGCAGTATTGTGGTCCTGAGGGCCTATTGCCCTATTCTACTCTCTCCCCTCCTGCTGAGCCTCTCTCTTCCATAAAGAATGCAAGCTACTAGGAAGAGGGCAACCCCATAGGAAGACTAGCAGTCTCAACTAACCAGGACCCCCAAGATCTCTCAGACACTGAGTCGCCAACCAGGCAGCATACACCAGCTGATATGAGGCCCCCAACACATATACAGCAGAGAACTGCCAGGTCTGGCCTCAGTGAGGGAAAACGCACCTAACCAAGATACTGGAGGCCCCAAGGAGTGGGGAGGTCTGGTGGGGTAGGATGGTTGAGGAAATCCTCTTGGAGATAGGGGAGGAGGAATGGGATGAGGAAGGAACTGTTGGAGGGTGAACCAGAAGGGGAATGATGACTAGACTGATATATATATATTTGATATATATTTGATATATATTTGATATATATTTGATATATATTTGATATATATTTGATATATATTTAATATATATTAAAGAATAATAATTTTTAAAAAATAATGCAAGCTACACCCCCAAAATTCTAAGGACAGAAAGACCAGTCTTCCCTTATAGCCCCACAGGTCCGAGATCTCAAAATCTTTTGGTTTTAGTTTATTTTGTCTATGCAGACTGGGCGACTTCCTCCACTCTGTCTCCCAGGACTCTGGCTCTTTTCTCCATATTTCCATTCTGCTGCTGAGGCCGCCTGCCAGAATTTGGGTTTCAGTTGCTTAATTTCTTTTGCAGTTCTGAAATTTGTATCCGATTCCTCTTTATGTCTATTTATCAGCCAAGATTGTCTGATTAATTTGGTGGAGCACTTTCTCTTTTCATTTTGAGACAAAAGAAACATTTGAAACAATGTGTTCTTAATTGTTCAGAGAATGTTCCGGGCCATTTGTTCCCGTGCTTGCAATGGTAGTTAGTAACCTGTTTTCCATTACTGTGATAAAATACCCTGACAAAGCAACTTAAGAAGAAAGGGTTTGCTTTGGCTCACAGGGTTTGGTCCATCATGGTGGGGAAGTCCACGTGGTCGGAACTTGAGGTCATATAATAGGCTGGAGAGATGGCTTGGCTCCTCTGTGACAATCAAGATGTAACATCACATCATCTAAAGAAAAGAAATCGCAAAGAGGAATCATAAGGCCGCCTGTGTACCTCAGGAAAACAAATTCTGGCTGACTACTCAGATTTCTCCAGGAGGACAGCATTCGTAGCGTGCATCAGCATACCTAGCAGATACATGTGACTTGTTGGGCATGGCTTATCAAGTAGAAATAACAAGTATAACAGCTGAAGTGTCTGTGTTGACTGGCTAAGAACTTCAGGTGGTGGTACAGAAAGGATGAGACACACACACACACTGAAATGTGACATTCCTACTATGTAGTGAGGAAATATCATGTATGAAGTATTCCACATAATGGTTTTGTTACATTGTAGTGGTGAGTTTATTTGTTCAGGGACATGGGTGTGTTTTATGAGATGCCAAGTTAAAGTAAATAAAGGGTCATTCTATCCTGGCACAAATCTTACTAAAACTATTCAAAATGGAAATATGGTTTTAAATAACTAAAACTGAAAGACTATTTTAAGTATCTTACTTAAGTAAACATTGAGAGACAAAACTCAAGGTTTCTTTTGTTAGCATAAAAAATGCACCAATCAAGACCATTTGTGTAAGAACAATTTTTTAAACTGTGAATCTATTTTATTTTTAAAGCAGGCAACACATTAAATTAAGCTTAAATTTATTTTTATTGTTTATAATTTCTTTTAAGAGAATGGGACCTAAAAACTATGAGCTAAATTTAAACCCTTTCAAACCCAAGTTGTTCGTGTTCGTGGCATTTTATTACAACAGCAAAAGCCCTAATTAAGATGGGAGGTGTGCAGTTAGCATTAGTTAAAAATGCACATTCTATCTGAGGTTAGGAAAGAGAAGACTGTAAAAGCTACAGGTAGCTAACCTAATAAGAGTCTCAGGGGATCCTAAAAGGAAGTTTCAAGAGATGGTTTGTGACAACTTAGAAATGAGGCAAGGCCTTCCAGTTTCTATCTGCGCCCAGAGCTGATCCTGTGCCCCAGTGCTCCCTACCCAAATAGCACCAGGAGTGAGCTGGTCTCCCAGGAGTGCCAACACACCTGTGACCACAGGTAAGACCACCACTCCTGCTCAAATTCCTGGCCCAAGAGGGACCCACCCAGAGCCATCAGGACACAGGAACCAAGGAACAGTCAGGGACAGGATCCTTCCAGTTTCTGTGTGTACCCTAGAGCTAACCCTGTGCCCCAGCTCTCCAGACCCAAATTTCTCCTGGAGAGAATTGGTCTCCCAGGAGTACTGACACACAGGCTTGCAGGAGGGACAAGCCACAGTCAGAGACAGAAAGACCAGCTAACATCAGAGATAACCAGATGGCGAGAGGCAAGGGCAAGAACATAAGCAACAGAAACCAAGGCATCATCAGAACCCAGTTCTGACACCACAGTGAGCCCTGGATACCCCAACACACCAGAAAAAAACAAGACTCTGATTTAAAATCACATCTAGTAATGATGACAGAAGACTTTTAAAAGGACATAAATAACTCCCTTAAAGAAATACAGGAGAACACAGGTAAACAGGCAGAAGACCTCAAAGAGGAAACACAAAAATCCCTTAAAGAATTACAAGAAAACACAACCAAACAAGTGAAGGAATTGAATAAAACCATCCAGGATCTAAAAATGAAAATAGAAACAATAAAGAAATCTCAAAAGGAGACAACCCTGGAAATAGGAAACCTAGGAAAGAGATCAGGAGTCATAGATGCAAGCATCACCAACAGAATACAAGAGATAGAAGAGAGAATCTCAGGTGCAGAAGATGCCATAGAAAACATTAGCACAACTGTCAAAGAAAATGTAAAATGCAAAAAGCTCCTAACACAAAACATCCAGGAAACTTAGGACACAATGAGAAGACCAAACCTAAGGATAATAGGTACAGAAGAGAGTGACGACTCCCAACTTAAAGGGTCAGTAAATATCTTTAACAAAATTGTAGAAATGAGGCAGGTAGTTTAAGTTCACTCACAAGTCAAACATGCTTTGACTTCCTTCTTCGGCATGGTGGAGACAAGGCTATTATTAAGCATGCAACTCCATTTTGAACCATGTCTGAAACAGTGCATCACATTAAGTTAGGGGAGAAAATATCAAAAGCAGACAAAGGAGGGATGAGTCACAGGGTTATGTGTAGTCCCAGCATTATTGATGGACTGAGAAAACTCAGAATATCACTGATTTTTCCCATGTGAGTCAATAGAGTACCAGCAACTGGGTGAGAAAATAGATGCTGTTCTGACAGGAAGGTAAAAGTTGGTTGGCAAAGACGTGAAGAGTGACATCAGCTTTTTAATTCCAAGCTGACACACTTGCCAGCCTGTTTACTCATGTAGAGCACTGGCTCTCAGCCTTCCTAATGCTATGACCCCTTCATACAGTTCCTCGTGTTATGATGACTCCCAACCTTAAAATTATTTTTGTCGCCACTTCATAACTGTAATTTCGCTACTGTTATGAATCGTAATGTAAATATCTGCATTTCTCAATGGTCTTGGGTCACCCCTGTGGAAGGACTGTTCAATCTCCCAAATGGGTGGAGACCCACAGGTTGAGAGTGGTTGATCTAGAAAGCAGTAATAATAATATTTACAGTTGTTTTCATAGTGCATTGTTCAGTGGTTAAGAGTGATTACTGCTCTTCCAGAGGACATGAGTTCTGTTCCCAACACCCATGCCTGTCAGACAGTTCACAACCAACTGTAGCTCCAGCTCCAAGGAGTCCGATGCCCTCTTGTGGCTTCTGCAGCCACTGGACACACATGGGATACCGTGACGTATAGCATAAATAAAGGAAAAAAATAAATCTTCTGTACAGCACATGCATTGCATAAAGATGTCAGTTACCCATCAATCTTAACAGGGACAAAGGGTGGAAATCCCAAAATCACACATACAGGCATGGTTTGCTCCATATCCTGAAACTGTCAACCCACATCTGGACAGATGATTGTGCCTTTGAGTGCCCGGCTGCTAAAAACAGACTAACAAATCGCGCCAACTTCAGAGAAGACACACCAAGGTCCTGAAGGACCTGCAGGTTCCTGGCATAAGACCTGTGGCTTTCGGGGCAGGCACTCAGCAAGGTCATGGGAGATTGTGCAAGGAACTGAGGAACTCCACACAGCTGCTTGGTGCTCCTTGAGACCTTTTGTCATACTATGAGTGAGTAACAGGTTCCACAGTGGGGGTTAGAAGGAAATCATTGAAAGGATGACTTAAGAATCCATCTCCAGTTTGTAAAGTGAACTTAGAGCATGACGCCATTAATCCAAACCTATCAAAAAAAAATTCCAAAGAGCCCTTAGCTAATGTCGACATATCTGGGGTAGTTGGTCCTGTCAACTTGACAGGATTGATAATTGCCTAGGAGATGAACCTCTGGGCTTGGAGAATGTGAGTCTATTTCCAGAGAGGGTAAACTGAGGCTAGAACTCTACTCTGAATGTGGGTGTCACCCTGCGATTGGCTGGGCTCCCAGAAGAAATAAAAGTGCAAGGACAGCGTCCCAGAGCTCACTCCTCTGCTTCCTGACTGACAGAATTGACACCCCTTCACAGTCCTGCCATCAGGCCTGTCCACCATGACTGACTGTGTCCTCTCAAACCATGAGTGAAATAGATTCTTCTTCCAGGAGTTGCTTTTGTTGGGTATTTTGTCCAAGCAACAAGGAACCTATCAAGGTCTGAAAATGTTTACACCACCCTGACATGTTTACATTAGGGAAGAAAAACCTCTCTATAGTCAATGCAAAATAGCATCTGGGTAACTTTCTCTGCACCGTGCCAAGAATTATCACATGGGCTCCTATTACCTGGTGCAAAGGAAGTGACTTCATTTGTAACCAGTCCATTAACTAACATGACTATCTACAGTCTCTTGGCAGTTTCTAGTTGGTTATGGGATTGGTGGGGTTTTTTGTTTGTTTGTTTGTTTGTTTGATTGATTGGGGATTTTTTTGGATTTTTTTTTATTTACATTTCAGATGTCATCCCCTTTCCCCATTTCCTCTCCCTAGAAACCCCCAATCCCATCCCCCCTCCTCCTTTTTTGCTTTTATACCATATTTTTTTTCTTTTTCTTGGATATTTTATTTACATTTCAGATGTTATCCCCTTACCTCATTCCCCCCACGCCCAGGAACTCCATATCCCATCCCCCCTCCTCCTGCTTCTATGAAGATGTGCCCCCACCTACCTCCCTACTCCTGCCTCCCCACCCTTGAATCCCCACACACACACACTGGGTGTCTAGCCTTCATGGGACCAAGGACCTCCTTTCCTACCTATGCCCGACAAGGCCATCCTCCCCTACGTGTACAGATGGAGTCATAGGTCCCTCCCCATGTGCTCCCAGGCTGGTGGTTTAGACCCTTAACCATGACAATATACCTTTGATAATATTATATCATTTTAGTTGCATTACTATTTTCCAATTGCTAGAGCAGTAAAAAATTACACTCAGTTTATTTATGGCACTATCATTCGTGGGTTCTTCATGCACAGATTCAATGAGCTGTGGATAACAAATATTTTCAAAATGTTACTTGCTGGGAAAGTACAATCTTTCTTGTCATTATTTTCTTAACAATACAATAGAGTGACTATTTATACTGCATTTTCATTTCACATGGTGGTATGAATAACTTAGACATGATTGAAGATGAGACTGAGGTGCTGTGTGCGTGCGTGCGTGCGTGTGCGTGCATGTGTGCGTGTGTGCGTGTGTGTGTGTGTGTGTGTGTGCGCGCGTGTGCGTGTGTGCGCATGTGCATGTGCGTGTGTGAGAGAGAGAGGAAGGGAGGGAGGGAGAGAGGGAATTTACAAGGATCTGCAGATTCTGGTGCCTGCGGGACACTACAGGCAATCTTCTGTAGGCATCCAGGGATGACTGTTGTGTCCCTAAGAATAGAAGTACCTTTTCCTATTTTCACCATAGCAATAATCCTTTGTGAAATACTACTATATTATTTAACACTCTTAACTTGTAATAAATAGTCTATGGAGTGACTCCTTAGGGGAAAGTGATAGCTTGTTTTTATTGCATTGGTCCTCAAATGTGTTGGTAGCAAAATTGATAGGAAGTGAAATTGAAAAGAACTAAGTGCTTCTGTTAAGGAGAGGTTCGTAGTTCTGGTATGTAATCAAGAGAAATGAAAGCAGGGACTCAAGAAGATATGTGCACGCTCGTGTTCATAGCAGCATCGCACAGTACCCGAAAGGTAGGATTTACTCAAGTGCCCATCTACGGATGGGTAAGCAGGGTGTATTCAACAGGATAGTATTTAGCCATGGAGGACAGAAATGGGATCGTGTGCTGGTATGGCTGAGCCTTGAGGACATTGCTAGGATCAAAAGCCCGTCACAGAAAGAAAATACTGCTTTGCTCCACTTACGGGAGATGCCTAGAGCGGTTGGACTCGGAGACAGGAAGTAGAAAGATGGTTGCCCGGGTCTACAGGAAGAGGATGAAGAGTACTGGTATTCAGCAGGTCAGGTGGAAGAAAGAAGTGTTCTGGAGAGAGGAGATTCCGGAAGGTTGTACAGTGATATGAATGTGCTTAGCACCACTAAATTGTACACCAAAAACCAACTGTGGTCTTTAACTTTTCATTGTGCATATTGTCTGTGTTATCAAAGGACTTGTTCATGAATGTATATAACGTGCATCGAACCTATTCCACCCCTCACCTCCTGCCTCTCCCCCCCATTAGCCCCTGTTGCAGGTTCACTTTTACTTTCAAGAAGACAGTAAACCTTATGCTGTGTGTATTTTCTTCATAATAGAACAAAGAAAGGCGCTTATGATCCTCTGGGCTATAAAAGGTGGATATTATTATTACTTATGTTTTAAAAAATGGGGCTCACCCAATTCTACGGATTCAACCAGGCCTTGAATTGAAGGTCTCAGGCTTGCCGACATTCAGAGCCAAGCTCTCAGAGTGAGCTGCCCACTATAACGCTCTTAGTGTTAATGACACCCAAGGCATTGCTCACTGGATTATTTTCATTGATTTAGTGCTCAGTTTGGTCCTATGCAAACTTAAGCAAAGGTAATCTCAGGTGTTATTTAGAGATAATATATGATGATTTGAGAGAGACAGAGAGAGGGAGTGGGAAGGAGAGAGAGAGGGAGAGAGAGAGAGAGAGAGAGAGAGAGAGAGAGAGAGAGAGAGAGAGAGAAACAGGGAAAAACCAGACAGGGAGAGGCCTCACTCCACTTCAGCTGCGGTTTGATTATGGATAGTGAATCCTTGACTTGCCCAAATGTTTATGCACCATGTCCTTTGAAAGCTAACTGTTGCTGGGTAGTGGTAGCGCACACCTTTAGTCCCAGCACTTAGGAGGCAGAGGCAGGCAGATCTCTAAGTTCAAGGCCAGCCTGTTTCAGAACAGCCAGGGCTATACAGAAAAACCTTGTCTGAAAGAAAGAAAGAAAGAAAGAAAGAAAGAAAGAAAGAAAGAAAGAA
>JANHMN010000020.1:34554346-34574597 GCA_030674055.1 Rhabdomys pumilio
AGAGAGAGAGAGAGAGAGAGAGAGAGAGAGAGAGAGAGAGAGAGAGACTCTGAACCAGGCATGGGCTTTTGAAACCTCAAAGTCCAACCCCCAGTGACACACTTCCTCCAACAAGGCCACACCTCCTAATCCTTCTAATTCTATCAAAGAGTTCCACTCCCAGTTCCTCATTCAACTATATGAGCCTATGGAGGCCATTCTTATTCAAAACAGTGGAGAAGTCAGAAATTAAAGGTTCTATTTAAATTGCTTTCAACAAGTTGTGCTTGGTGGTACCTGCCCATAAATAATACCAGCATTAGAGAAGCTGAGGCAGAAGGCTTTCAAGTTCAAGGCCAGCCTTGAAGAGTCCCAAGACTCTTGCATTAGATGAAGTCATCTGAAATCAATTCTTTGCAAGAAAAAAGGAGGGGGGAAGAAGAAGAGGAAGAAGAGAAAAGGGAAAAGGAGGAGAAGAAAAAGAAGAGGAAGAAGAAAGAGGAGAAAGAGGAGGAAGAAGAAGAGAATGAGCAAGAGGAGGAGGAAGAGGAGGAGGAAGAAGAAAAGAAGGAGGAGGAGGAGGAGGAAGAAGAAGAGGAGGAAGAGGAAGAAGAAGAGAAAGAGGTGGCAGTGGCTGTGGCGGTGGCGGCACCACCACCACCACCAGTCACCTGAAGTCATTTTTATTTCTGTATTACAAAGTTGAAGCACTGGTTTGAAACTTCTTGGTCTGAGTCTTCCAGAATCTTCTTTGCAATCACAGCATCAAGATCAACCCCAGAGCTTCCTTAGGGTTGTCTCTTAAGTGTCTGCGATAGTGAATGGAGTTCTCTGGCCCAGCAATACCAAAACCCCACTTCAGTTTTGATGGACTTCAAAAAGATAAGTCTCAGAGGTGACCCGGGAAGGACAGTGGGAAAAGACTGCTCTCATTTCAAGAAGCCAACATTGAAAAGTAATTAATGTCTCCTCTGCACCAGGAAGTGCAGGTCCAGTGTGTTCTGTCCTCTCTGTGTGAATAGCTGCAGTTTCTACCTTCTGGATAAGATAAATATTTAATAATTAAAAAATTATTTCCTCTCTTGTAGTGGGTTGCTAAGGTGTGCGTTGTTTTTATCGGAAATGACTCACCAAAACAGAGCTATTCACTTCCTTCTTGATGATTTTTTCCCCACTTTAAAATTTTGGAATGATGCCTTATTTTATAACAAGTGGCCAGAGTGATTGTCACAACAATGCCTCATTTTTCCATCTCAGCCAGCAGAGGCTTACTTTTCAAAAACAGGACTTTGTTTCTTCTTTTGAATATATTCTGTTTATGAAGGCCCACCCCCATTGTTCCCTGGTGACTAGACACAATGGCATCATCTACGTTGGAAGTGTCATTACTCTGGGGCATTTTGCAAGATAGCCAAAGAAACACATCCATCATGATGCGATCATGTTCTAAGCAGAGGTGAACTTTAGCTAAAAGATGCTTAAAACCATCTTGGCAAAAGGGTCCTTGAGAAAATGAATTAAAGCTTGCTGGTTTGGTAGAATTCCTGGCATAACCTTTGTAAAGTGATCTCATATAAATCATCAGACTAGCACATAGCATGTAAAAAATATCCACTTGTCCTGCGGAGGTGTCTTCATGCTTGGGACTCCCAGAAAACCCAGAGGACAGGTTTCTAGAATGGTCTGTTTCTTTCTTGTTGTAATAAAATACAGCGTTTCCGTCAGGCACGTTATCCTACATCTGTTTTCACTTCTTTGTCTGTACAAATAATAGGGAAAAAACAGCTGCGAATCCTGGGGTTTCAATTTTATCCGGAATATATTTCTCAGCTATTGTTAATAAGTAACTTCATGTAAGCTTTATGAGTAGGTGTGATCTTATACTTTGCCTTCTAAAGGATATTTGGAATGTTCTCACCTCCCACGGGTGTTCAGGGATGTACGGTGTAAACATGCATCATTTTTTTAGTCAGCATTTTCCTGGTTTCTCATGAGACTGCACACTTTGTCATGTGCCTCGTAGCATATGAACCTATATTCCTGTGAACCTTCATATTTATTTTCATTTGATGAGCTCTGCTTAGCCTTTTCCCAGAGTTGACTAGATCTGATTTTTTTTCCAGATGTTACTTAAGATGCTTCTAATATTTTTAATCTGCATGGATAGCAGTAATGTGCTTTGCCAAGAATGAATATTTAGCTTCTTTTAATGCCACGAGTAAATAGTTGATCTCCGCTGATTTGAACGCTTATGTGGATGAGACCATCCATCCAGTGGAGCATGATCAACTCACCCGCAGCCAATAGCTCCCCAAACAGATGTGGCGCCTCAGGGCCTCTCCCTCATCTGTACTAGAATGTTCACGGACTTGGTTTTTCTTCAGATGTGTGCAGGAAATCACCACTGTGAGTTCACGAGCGCACCTGTCATGTAGTATCCAGCACTCAGCATTCCATAGCGTTCCTTCCCATCTTATGGGCTTGACATTCTTCCTGTCCCCTCTTCCATAATGTTCACTGAATCTTGGAGAGAATGGTATAAATGTCCCACTTAGGGCTGAGAATTCTTTAGTCTCTTATCCACAGCTCTTTGACAAGCAAAGAGTCTCTGCATTGAGAGCTACCCACTACACAAACAACTGTCTCTGGCCAAGGCTAAGAGTAGCATTGCTTTCTGGGTATAAACAAAACTATTTAGAAGGCAGTTTGACAACATGTTCACTAGTCAAACAACACATATATGTTTTCCTGCCCTCAGGGTCTATGCCTGTCCCCACCATACATGAACTATTAGCCAAGCATGATTTCTTCTTGTGAAGTAGGCTACAAAGCCAATCAGAAAGTGGTTGGTTGTCCCCATAACTGTGCCACTATTTTACCAGTAGGCACATCTTATCTGGCAGGTCAGCATTGCAGCATCCAAGGCCCACTGCTGGGTAAGTCTATTAATAACTCTCACAGTAGCCTTTGCAGCACTTTGGCTCTGTGAATCAGGCCTAGATTTCTGTGTGGGTTCTAGGGATCCAAACTCAAGGGCCCATGCTTGTTTGGCAGATACTTGACTAAGTAAGCCATCTCCCCATCCCTGGCTTGACTTTTGCATTGAGAATTTCATAATTTCTAAGATCCTATAGTTCACTTAGGGCAAATCTATAGGTACAAAGTATAGGAAGAGTTGTCTTTATAGATCAGATTCGGAGATATGTGCATTTTCAGTGGCTAGGATTTCAGTGCTCTTTCCCCTAAGTTCAATCTCGATTATGTAAGAGAATTAAAGGTTAGATAGATAATTGATTTAGTGAGTGAAGGAAGTCAATGAGTGTGAATGACTGTGTAGACAGGTATAGGTACAGCTCTACTTGCTGTTACTAATGTGCAAAGACAAAAAATGGAAACAAATGCTTACAAAGGCAGATCTGATATATCACAAACACAGAATTCTGAAGTAGATCAGCCACTGTTATTTTTTTCCTTCTCAGGATGTCTGAGCATTAATAGGGGAAATTCTATATGGTTAAGGAGACTTTTGATTATTCTTTAATGTCATCAATCTTAATAATTTCCGGACACAAGATTTCCTTCTAAGATGGGTGTAATAACACATAATCGAAATCCTATCATTTGGGAAATGGAGAGTAGAGAATCATGAGTCACATACCAGCCTCAGCTACATTACAATCTAGGGGCTAACGTGGGCTTCATAATAACCTGTCTTAATGTGGGGGGTTGGGGGGAAAGGATTTCCTTTGTGAATAAAAGGGGAAGTCTCACACCTTGCTAGTGAAAATTTAAAATCATCACCACAGCCATCATAGAAAACAACATGTCAGCCACTCATCAGAGTAGAGATAAAAGCTAGCAGATAACTAGTAGTTGTACCATTGGTTATGTACATGCAAAGAAAATAAAATTATTACATTGAGAAAGACATCAACCGTCTAATATTCATTGTGGCTTCATTCAAAATAGCAAACATCTTGAATCCACCCAGATGTCAAGTCATAAACTGAAGAATAAGCAAAGAAAGCACACGGTGCATATACACAATGGAATATTAGTCGGCTATTATAAGGAACTAAAGAGCATCATTTGTGGCACCTGTTCTCGCTTGTGTATTGATGCCTAGAAAGTTGACTTCATAGACGTTGTGAATACAACACCAGAGGGGTGGGGGAGTGGGTAGGGAATAAAGACAGGATGGCTAAGGCACACATAGGTCTGCTTAAATAGGAAAACTAGCTTCTAATGTCCTGTGGGATAGTCAGGTGCTTATGTTTGAAAACCATAAAGTGTACATTTAAAGTAGGTAAGAGAGAGGATTTTGAATGTTCCCAGCACAAAGAAATGATAAATGTTTGAGGCTGTGGTTATGTCAGTTATTTTTATATAATCATATATTAAATATATACACTAAAATATCACACCATGAGCCCTATGTGTTACACAAAAATTATTATGTATCAATTAATACAAATTCTAATTTAAAAGGAAACAAGAATAGGAACTAAAAGAAGATGTTTTTTCCTCCTGAGCCACCATATTGAACTTTAACAATCATAGAAATCAGTAGTGTTTGTCCTGGTGTTCATAGTCCTGCACAAAGGACAGCCACAGCTTATCGCTGTCCTCGTTGAGTCTGTCCCTTCCAGGATCTCTAGTGAACATTCACCTGAACGTTTCCATTGTTCTCTTGCAGGATCTCCAATGAACACTCCCCCAAACTCCAGATCCGGAGTCACAGTTACCTGAGGGCAGTAAGTGAAGTCTCCATCAACAGAAGCCTGGACAGTCTGGACCCTGCAGGCTTGCTCACATCACCAAAGTTCCGCTCCAGAAACGAGAGCTACATGCGAGCTATGAGCACCATAAGCCAGGTGAGAGCCCGTCAGAGCCTCCGTGGCCACGTGCTGTTATCAGGGAGAACGAGGGCCAGGGTACAGAGGTGGTCACGGCGCATAGACCACTAATGGACTCTGCAAAACTGCAGCCAGATGTTTCCGGTTGGCCACGTGTTCATCCCCAGCAAGCCCCTGGTCTTAATGGTCTAGGAGAGCAGGAGCCCTTTGCGGATGGGTCAGGCGCAAGGAGGGAATCCTTGGAAATTCACAAGCCGGTTTTCAGGATGGTTTTGATGGAGGCTTTTTCTGCAATGTTTGCTTGAAGGGGCCATGCCTGGGGAAGACATCACTGGCAAAACCATAAGCATCAAAGTGTTACAGTCTGAGAAAATCATCGAGGCAGGACTTGCACACAGAGTGCGTCTGTGAGTTTAAACTTTTTGTAAACCTCTGTATGATAACGCATGTATTTAATCCCACAGTCGGGAGGCAGAGGCAGAGAGATCTCTATGAGTTTGAGGCCAGCCTGGTCTACATAATGAGTTCCAGGCCAGTTGGGGTTAGATGACAAAACCGTATCTCAAAAAATAAAATAAAATTGTGAAAAAATGTATACACATTTATAACTTTATAACCTTAATGTGTTCAAAATAGGAGAACATGTCATGTCCCCGAGCAGGACACTGAGCTGTTCAGCTGGCCACTTCAGGTCTCTCTATGCTGTGGATATGACCTTCCTTGGCACATTATTTCCCATTTACAGCTTACGAAGATATCAGGCATGGAAAAGACTAATGCTGTCTTTGGGTCAAGCACTGCAATTTCACAGGGTAGTCATTTGACCTTAAGTAAAAAACAGAAAGAATAACCATCCTTAATGGAGCCCTAATGACACATCATTCTTCCAACGCCATATTCAACTTTCAAATAACACATTATCTTTAAGGACAGTTTCAAACGTCCTGATACAGTTGCAACATTGTCATTATTCAGAGAATGGTTTCTTCTTCAAAGTCACTGAACCATAAAAAATGACTTTTCAAAATAAAGTTGCTTTTGCCAGTTGCTTTGAGAGTTATTCTCTCACATAGTATTACACATATTAATATATATAAATAAAAGAATAGCAGTGAACTTAAGCACATGGTACTCTGTCCTATTTAAAATCTGACATTATTCACCAAAGGCTCCAAAGAAGGATCCAAATGAAATTTTATAAACCAAGTAATTACACTCAAGTAGACTCCTTAAACTTTTTGAACATGTGAGCCCTTTATGCTTGAATTTTTTCTTCATGCAACTCCAGGCATCTGAGCATATAAGACAGGTGTACAGACGTACTGATGATAAAACATAAATTTGTTTTAAACCAATTCTTTAGTATACATGTAATTGTACCATTTATTAAAGATGAAAGTGAATTGCCATGCTAAAGATCTTGGCTGGATAATTTGATAACGGGGCTGAGAGTACAGCGAGTGTTTTTCAGAGTGAGCCACCACTGGTGCTGAGAATCCCACTTCACACGGATATAAAGAATAAACAGCAGAAATAGGTCTAATTCCACTTTACACCGTGTCCCAGTTGCAACCCAAAAAAACATTTAGCAATTTATGAAACTCATATACCAATATTTAAAATAAAGCCTTCTTAACACAATACAATCTAAAGATAGGCTAATTGGAAACTTACATACTGACTCCCACAAGATGTCTTCTGAGCATGTGCAACTCTGGCACACACACCCACAAACACATAACACATATACACATACATGTACATAAATACACACTAAACATAAATGTAACTTAATTTTTTAAACAAATGACAAATGACATATTAGTGACTAGGGATGCCTCTAATAATGCTGTATCAGATAATAACCTCTGTATCAGATTGGTTTTGATGAATAAACTTTAGGGTCCAGGGATTCACACCTGGGTGAACAAAACTTTTAAAAAATTTTAAAAATGTTTATTTATCCATTTTTTAAAATGGATAAAGTAGAAATTACAGATGATTTGTTGTTAAGGTAAGGCATGTGGAGGGCTGTAAGGTGGTTTGGAAATGTCCTTCCTAGATTTTTTTTTAGTATTTCCAAGGATATTTGGTTATTATTATTTGTTAAGTTAGACATTAGTTTCTATGCCTATGTAGAAAAGGGAACAACAAAGAATGTGTGTTTATCCTAGATGATTCAGCAAAATAAAAGCAAGTTACAGAATTATATTTGCTGTATGATTCAAGTTTTATTTAAACTAGGAAAGAAGGGATATTAACCCTCTGGAAAGACAGACACTCAAGGCTCATGTCTGCAACCTGAACAAGGGCAGCTATTTCACTGTTTCCTTGTGATGTTTGTTACAACAATAATTGAAAGAAAAAAACTCGAGGAAAAGTTATAGCTATGAGCACAACCATGAGTAAATTGCTTTGAAATTATTTCAGGCTTGACTGAGTCACATATAAAATACACAAACCCCTGCAGATCCTTAACTCAGGTTCTGATTCAACGGCTGAGCCAAAGAGGTGGCTCATTGGGTAAAGGTGCTTTCCACCAAGCTCAATAACCTGAGTTCGATACCTTGACGTTCATGGTGGAAAGAGATAATCTAGTCCGGCAAGTTGTCCTCTGACCTCCAGAGGCAACTATGACACAGGCACCCACAGGTGTGCCTATGCACATGCACAAAATTAATTAACTTTTAAAAACTTAAGTTTTTTTTTAAAGCTGTACATATTCAGAAGGCTAGAGAGATGGCTTAGCAATTTGGAGTGCTGGATGTTCAGTTGTAAGGGCCAGAGTTTGAATCCCAACACTCATGTGACAAGTCACGTAATGTGCACGTGTCTCTAATGCCAGCTCTGAACTGAGAAAATAGGAGAGCCGGGGCTTGCTGGTGGCAGCTAAGGAAATGCTAGTACTAGGTTTAGAGAGAGACCCTGCCTCAAAGGAATAGGTAGACAACTCAGTATGCAGCTTTGAACTCACCTGCCTCTACCCAAGGCATTCACCATCATATTAGGCTAAAATGTGTTGTTGTTCTTGTTGTTGTTGTTGTTGTTGTTGTTGTTGTTTAATTATCTGATTTTTAAAAATATCTTCATAGATGTATTTATAAAAAGTTTGTGGATAAGGTCAGGCCTGGTGGTATATATCTTTAATACCAACATTCCAGAAGCAAAAGCAGAAGAATTTCTTTGAGTTCAAGGACAACCTAGTCTACGTAAAGAACTCCTGGACAGTCAGGACTACATAAAGAACCAAGAAATAAATAAATAAATAAATAAATAAATAAATAAATAAATAAATAAGAAATAAAGATAAATTTGTGGATTTTTTATGAAAAGTGAAACCTGACAATATTTTGAAATCTTAATAGTGCTTTTTTAAGATTTTTGACATATCTGGGTTTGGCCTATTTTAGCACAGGATGTATCTTGTAAAACAAAATAAAATTTAAAATGTATGTTTCATACTGTGCACTCAGCTTCAGTCAACCTTGAAACTGCTTGATGAACTTCAAAAGGCATGGTAAAGTAGTTTACAAAAATACCAGTTGCTAAAAACAAAGTTACACTGAAATACGTGAAGTCTGACCATGAGCCAATGAATTTTGCTCTTAAAACTCCCATTTATCAATAAGGAAGGGCTGGAGAACAGAGCCTAGGGGTAAAATGCTTACCCAGAAGAGGCTGTGAGTTTCATCTCCAGTCATGCAAAATAAACATAAGCTAACTGGAAACTGTAAATAGAATTATCAAGAACGCACTGGGCAAAGCTTCCTTCCCAGCATGCATTTCTTCACTGTTCTAGAAACAAAGCTCTACTCTGGGAGGCAGAAGGTACACACACCCAAATATGCAGTAGTGTGTTCCAGACCAAAGGGTAGGAGTCTTATATTGGTTTCCGGTTTGGTTTGGTTTGGTTTGGTTTGGTTTGGTTTGGTTTGGTTTGGTTTGGTTTGGTTTGGTTTGGTTTGGTTTGGTTTGGTTTGGTTTGGGGAGTTGTTGTTGTTGTTGTTGTTGTTGTTGTTGTTGTTGTTGTTTGAAGCAGAAGCACGGGCTCTCGCTGAAACTGGAGCTCCCTGGTTGGCTAGATTAGCTGGCCAATGAGCTATCAGGATTTGCCTGTCTCTGCTGCCCGAGTTGCCCAATGCTTCTGCTACAAGCACATGTAACCGCTTTTTAAGTATCAACTCAGATCCCCTGGCTTGCAAAGCAAGAGTTCTTACATACTGAGATACTTTCCCAGCCCCAAAGCTCTCTTTCTTAAAAATGTCATCTTTTTATCAGCTAGATACTATTCACTTGTCATCTGTGACATAAAGGAAATGATACTGTATTAGCTGGGTTTGTGTGTCAACTTGACACAAACTGGAGTTATCACAGAGAAAGGAGTCTCCCTTGAGGAAATGCCTCCATGAGATCCAGCTGTAAGGCATTTTCTCAATTAGTGATCAAGTGGGGAGGGCCTAGCCAATTGTGGGTGGGGCCATCCCTGGGCTGGTAGTCTTGAGTTCTGTAAAAAAGCAAGCTGAGCAAGCCAGAGGAAGCAAGCCAGTAACATCCCTCCATGGCCTCTGCATCAGCTCCTGCTTCCTGACCTGGTTGAATTCCAGTCCTGACTTCCTTTGGTGATGGACAGCAATGTGGAAGTGTAAGCTGAATAAACCCTTTCCTCCCCAACTTGCTTCTTGGATATGATGTTTTGTGCAAGAATAGAAACCCTGACTAAGACAGATATACATTTGAATGATACATAAACGGTGCTGCTCTTCTGGGAAATGAAGTTTCCAGATGCTGGGCGGGAGATGTTGGTGGGGAACTGCGGACCAGGTATTTACCAGCCTGTGTTTTGCTGCAGGTGAGCGAGATGGAGGTGAACGGACAGTTCGAATCCGTGTGTGAGTCTGTGTTCAGCGAGCTGGAGTCACAGGCAGTGGAAGCTCTTGACCTGCCCATGCCTGGCTGCTTCCGTATGCGGAGCCATAGCTACGTGCGGGCCATCGAGAAGGGCTGCTCCCAGGATGATGAGTGCGTGTCGCTGAGGTCGTCCTCCCCTCCACGCACAACCACCACCGTGAGGACCATCCAGAGCAGCACTGGTGAGTGAGCCTGGGAACTCCAGCCTAGCTGCAGCTGCGCACAGCTGTCAAGGAATTGGGTGTCCTTGATGTAATCACATGGTTAACAGTAACAAATGCCACCTATGTCCCACACAGAAAGACAGATTCCATACCTAGCTCTACCCATCCCTCTCGCCATGCCTGCGTGCCCTTCCCTCCACCATCATGTGAGAATCCACAGAAACAGCTATTGCTACGGTCAGGGAGAGACAGCCCAGCATCTTCTGATTGATCTCACCCTACTTAGATTCTCAATAAGCAAGCTCAGGGATGGGATTAAAAACACCTGTTTCTTGGAGTCAAATTTATTCCTTTATGCCAAGGTGGGTATGACTCTTCCAGGAGACCTAAAAATATCCTGTTAAAATTTAAAAATAAATAAATAAATAAAGGATAAGGGGGCAGGGGATAGATAGCCCAGTAATATTGACTAGACACTTAGGCATTTTATTACAACAAAAAGCAGATTTATTTTGTTAGTTTAAACCCTGCCATATATAAACAGTTTTTTCCCTCTAAACACTGATTTTTTTCCCCAGAGGAGGTGTATTTTTATGGCCAGATTCTAGGTGCAGAGTCCTAGGAAAGCTTAACTAGCTCCCATGGTACAGAATCTGCACAGCGATACAGCCTTGAGTTATACACAACTATAAAACGACTGAGTGCCAAGAAGAAAACCCCTCTCTCAACTGGGTTTAACTTTATGATTAAATTCAGCCTGACTCCAATAAAGTAATTCTATGAAGACACCATCAAACTTAAGGGCCAAGATAAGTAATGATAGATGAATCAGAAACAACTTATACCAGGATATGGTATCAATAAATGACTGAAAAATAATAAGCAAAGATTTTTTTTTTTAGCCGTGCCAAACTGAAAAAAAAAATGCTTATAGCATAAACATCATAGCAGCACTGTGATCCTGGCCATTCATGTCTAGACAGAAGATAGTGGACTACACATACCTTACTCGATAGGAAATTCCCCAAGAGCATCTGACAATACCCATGAATAAAATAAAGGCAATCACTGCACATTCTGTATGTATAAAGTCATGCTTTACATGTGTGGTTTTGAAGGTCTGCTCCTTTACAGCTTATCAGTGTGTGTCTGCTGGTACCCCCCATTCCCCGCCCCAAAACAACCTTTCACCGGTGTTGGACCCATTTCTTTCTAACAATCACAGCACCTGCCCACCATTCATTCCTTAAATTCAAATAATTCAGAGAGATTCTCAGGTTTGCTGACACAAAGTAGCAAGCAGATTCTGACTGGCCCAGTTTGCTGATATAAAGTAGCAAGCAGATTCTGACTGACTTGCTCACCCCTGAAGAACAGTTTGTAGCTTTTGTCACTAGCAGACATTCTCCACAGCGGTTCTTCCCTTGCTGACTCCCTCTCTCTCTCTGGAGACTCTCCAGAGTTCAGACAATAAAGTTGATGAATAAAATCCAAGCTTCTCAGTTAATTCCAGGTAGATAGTGAGTAATTTTATAAGACCAACCATTGGACATGGAAGGAAACCAGACCTTGAGATCTTGTGGCATGTGACCAGTGAAAATGTGATTGAACCACAGACTTTAACAGAACAGGCAAGGATAAGTGTCAGGACTTCAACTCATACTGGCTGACTTCAGCTAGTTGGTCCAGAGGTGACTGCGCAGTTTGCTTGAACAAAGGAAGTGTCAGACTTCTGTTAATGTTTTTAGAGTGGGCTTTGGCTTGGTGAGCATCACTTGGTTATGGTGTGGGGTTTCAGTGAGTATTTTCCTTTCTATGTGCAATTGTTCTGCTCTCGGGATTTGCAAACTACCAGGAAGAGACTTAAAGCTGCATTATTCCTGCTGTTGACACAGCATCCTGCTTTTATATTCCCCATGCTTGTGAGTAGTCATAAGAATATTAGGATTTTCAGAACTGTAAGTCCCCCCTGTTGCTGGCATCTTGGTCTCATGGTTTGGTTTGCCATTAGGATAGAAATGAGGGGTTGTGGGTGCTTGAGCTAACAAGAGAACAGAAGGGCAGGACAGAAAAAAACATATCTATCCACTCCAAAGATCGGTAGAAAAGATTCACCCTTTGTTATGACTTTGGACAAAACATTTCCCAAAGAATCATCATGGCTAAATACAGACCTGAGTGTGGTGGACTCAAAGGTTATAGCAACAAAAGAACAGACACAATACGGAGACAAGGATGCCAGGCCTTTTATCCCATTTTAATATTAGAATTTAATCATTAGAAATTAGGTAGCCATGGCTGTAGGAGTCAATGCTTTTAGCAAAAGCAGGCTCTCTGTTTCTGATAAGTAATTTAGCGTGATTATAACCCACAGACCAGAGGCCATATCTCCAGCCACCCAGCAGAAGCTGATAGTTCGTTACTCAGATGTCTGACCTCTATCATTAGTGTCTGTTGGTCAGCTCGGCACAAATGCTGAGACTCTGCTAGGCAGGTTGTGGGCTGTCTGAACTGGTACTGAAGGGTCACTGGGGACATTTCATGGCATGAGGTTTTCGATTGGTAGCAGTTGACTTCGTCTTTGGCATTATGTACTCATCTCAAACCCTGCTAGGCTTAGCATGGTCATAAGGAGCTGCAATACATGACGTTCTGGCCTGTGACCAAGTCTGGTATTTGTTGGCCCTGATGTTTTTAAGATGCTGAGTTTATCGATCTCTTGCTGCTTAGCAGTGATCTCTACCTACCTCAGGAAATACCTATACTGTGGCAGTATTTGGAGTCTTTAAAGTCTTCACTAGAATCTAACAAGACTGGTAGGAGATGAGTGTTGCCTAGGAGGGTGTCTCCTGTTGTCCCATTGAGGCTCTGAGTTGACTCTGGGAGTTTTAACAGGAGGGTCTGTGTGGAAGACTTCCCAGAATCGGAACAGTGAGCGGAAACCACAGAGACTACGGCAACACCTCACCCATCCTAAATGCAGGTGACATCCACCTACAGCTGTGTGCATGGGAAGGCTCCATGCTCTGTGAGTCAGTCCAGATGAGGGAGAGATGTGTATCGTGTGTACCAGGCCAGATTTTCACACAAGCCAGCTGTTGGATTTACTCTCCATCATTCACTCAGTATAAACTAACCATTTATGGAACTATTAACAGCTTCAAGAAAACGGTTACAGTGATTCTGAGTAAATCTATCCAATATGTGCTGGTATTACAATTCAATATCTATCTATCTATCTATCTATCTATCTATCTCCCTCTCTCCCTCTCTCTATCTATCTCCCTCTCTCCCTCTCTCTCTCTCTCTCTCTCTCATTGATCTGTTCTTTCTAAAAGGAATCTGTAATTTACACTATGAGGTTCTTTGTCCATGTCCTCCTCTACCTCCTCTATCCCATGGCCTCTTTTCTCAGTAAGTACTAGCAGATTAGGGATTTCTTGTTTTGCTTTGTTTTTGTTTTGTTTTGTTTTGTTTTTTACTGGTAGCATCTTTCTCACAACGAAGCAAAACCAATTTCCTGTTTAAAAAAAAAAAACTATTCTCATAGGATTTGCTAACATTCTATAGTGTGCAGTCACCTGTGGCCGTCAGGAGCGACTTTGCTCTGAGGTGGTTCTCAATATATACTGTCAGCTCACTTGAGGATTAGTGAGCATGGAGATTTAGGACTTGTCTTCCTTTGCTCTTTACTCTTGGACACTCACAACAGCTCCATTTTGGCCACACATCCTATGTTGGGAAGAAAGGCTTCATATGTGTCATTGGCTATTAGGAACAGATGGCATTTATCCAAACAGCAGTCTACAGGCTAAGACACTGATCTGTGTCTCTGTCTATTTTAACACTTAACATGTATAACAAAACATTCTGCTCATCCTTTTTCTCCCAGCCTTGCCCTTTATGGATATTTGCTGAACCAAATCATAACCTCCAAAGGTTCCTATGCCATGTGGAAGAACTGCGCAGAAGAGACCCGCAATTACAGCTGTAGGGACCTCTAAATGCAATGAGATGGTGACAGAGGAGACCATCTGCTCGGATCACAGTACATCAGGGAGTTAGGGACTGATCTTTATGCTTCCACTGGTTTGTTAACTTGTTAGTTTGTCAGTGAAAGAATCACATACTCTCTGAGCCCATAATCGGCTTCAGTCACTCTCAATCCAATAGGTCGGATAAATTTTAATAATTTTGTGCTCTGATACAAGTACATATTGTTGTCAGTTGTTGACAATTAATGTATCCACCACCCTCCCCTATGAAACGGATTATTATTTCTTTGTGATGAATGAGAATATTCTTCTGAAGTAGACATGGTGGAGCATACCTTTAATCCCAGCATGTGAGAAACAGAGGCAGGGAGATCTCCGAGTTCAAGGCCAACTTGGTCTAACTGCCAGGGCTACATAGAGAAACCGTTTTCTAAAATAAAAAAAAAAAAGATCCAGTATTCTACCTGTTCTGAAGTGCATGAGACCTATTAATGTTACAAGAGGCCTACTGTGCACTGGGGCTGTAGAACTATCCCTCCTGCCTGTGTTAAGTGAAATAAGCCAGACATAAAAAGACATGTTAGACGATCACACCCATATGTGGAGTCTAAAGAAGTTGGATCTCACAGAAGTAGAGACTGGAACAGTGGGCAGCTGAGAGGACAGGGAGGTGGGCAGAACTGGATCAACAGGAATAAATCTGCCCAGGGTTTAATACAAGCTACTGTTGGATGAGATTAGAGCCATGATAAGAAAGTAAAACAAAAAAGATGATCAGCTTCATGTCTAAGAAAAACAAGCACCGTAGAGCTTGATGATCCAAATAGTTCCTGACATCTCCGCAGAGTGATGGACTAAGCATACTTCTTGCAGGATACACCAGTGGGGTGATGTGCATTTAAGGGTGGGTCTTCTTTTATCGAGACAAGATGACACCTAGGCAGATGCTCTGTGTCTGAGCCCATACTGACTTCCAATGATGCCCGGTAGCCTGAATAGAGAGAAGTATGACATCACAGCCTTACGTGGCTACGTGGCAGGGACAGAAACATGGTGTGATAAGTGTGGAGAAAGACAAAGAAAAATCAGTACTGGAACATACCTGTGCTCTCAGCACTTTAAAGGCTAAGACAGGATTACAACTTCAAGACCAGACTGGGCTACACAGGAGACATTGTTCCAAGGGAGGAGGAGAAAGAAAAGGAAGAGGAAGAAGTGGCAGCAGCAAGCATTAGGCCTCCAAGTGGACACAACATCAGGATAATATGTCCAGGTCTTCAGAAAATAGCTCTTTGCACCTACGGGTCCCTGCTCTACAAATGATTTCTTGCGTGACTATAAGTTTAGTATGAATCTCTTTATATGTAAAATGAGATTAGAATGCCAAACTTACTGAAGTCTCAGATCTCAGAGCTCGCTTTTTCCTGCCAGGCACTAAGTCAATTAATAAACTTTTAATAAAGCAGCCAGGGAAAGTTCAGTAGCACACAGCCAGATGTCAAGCAGAAGCCTTCCGAACAAGGCCCTTTTTTCATTCCGTTCAAGATAATATCAAGTAATAAACGCTTGGATATTGCCTGTCCTGGTTCCTTGTTCTCTGCTAATGACGTTTCTGTCCTTGAATCTCTCCACAAAACCAAGCATCCACCCACACACACCTCGGAAAACTTAGGCAAAAAAAAAAAGAAAGAAAAATGAGAAAAATTTGGGGGCAGCCAACTCCACTTGTAAGATAACCCATCCTGGTGTATTTTATATCTGAGAAAATGGACAGTGGTAAATCTCAAGAGAGTTCTCATTGACTTCACCTTTGTCTCTGGAGCACTCGAGATGAAATTCTTCTATAATATTAAATATATATTTTTTAATATGTATATTTTTTAATATAGTGCAATTATCCTGGCTGACATCAAGCATAATTTAAGATCTGAAGAGAACCAGAAGTTCTCATCTCACCTGGGTAAAGTCCTCTTTTGAGAGGGGAGTGCCATGCCTTATATAGCCAGGCAAGAGTGCACCTTTGCTCAGGGAGGACTGTGGGCAAATAGTGAAGGGCTTCACAGGGCTTCTGGAGTGACCAGAAGAAAATCGAGGCTCAGAGGAGATTAGTTGGTGAGCACTGTGCAAATTACACATCAGAAAGCCTCTACCTCAGCTTCGATTTCAAAGCTCTCTGTCTGGCTCAGTTTATTAATAATGATCAAAGCTAACTTTTGTGCACATGCTACTTGACACAAGCATTGTGAACCAACTGTGTAATTATGTCATGAAATCCCAGTGAATACCTGTAGTGAGAATATTTTAATAAATCCCCAGCGTGGGTTTCCTTCCCACCTTTGACCATTTATGCTCCCGAATGAAAGACACGCAGCCTTTATATTTTAGTATGCCTTAAGCAGCACAGTAGCTGGGCAACCGCCTAACCTCCATATTGTTAGAATCCACTTCCCGCAGATAACTCCGGGTTTCTATTTACTAATTCCTATGTTCCATCTTAGCTGCTCTTGACCCAGTTGAGCAGCTCACTGGGCCGTGTTCTCTTGGCCCTTTTACACGGTGGCTTTGGTTGTCCCCGCTCCCCTGAACATTCTGCTAAGATATCATGGCTCCCCTTTTCCTCCTCATGGTTCCTAGCCTGGGAAACCCTACCTAAGTATCTCTTCCCCAGCTATTAGCTGCTGGCATCTTTATTTACCAATCAGGATTAACTGGGGGCAGGGTCTCTCAGTGTCTTACATGTGGACCCCCTTGTGCAAACGGATTTGGGGGTCCCAAATTAACATCAGAATACACAATATAAACAGCATTAGACCAAACCTACTACAAATACCTATGGCATGTGTGTGATATTACTTTCATCATACAGTGTGGGTCTCCCTTCTCCTGGGGGATTGTCAACCACCAGCCTGTGAGGACAAAGGGAACAGAAGCCAGGCAGGGGTCCAAAGGCCACGGGTACTGACAGATTAACTTCTGGGATCAGCTTCAGTAGACAGCTCAACTTTATTGTTCCAGGAATAGGGTATATGAGGGCTTTTAGGGTACAGGTGGAAAGGGCTAATTGGTACTATGGTACAGTACCTCATCACTGCCACGTGGGCAGGAAGCCAGAGCAGGTGTTGAGTTAAGGTCAGCACAGGGTGGTTCTTCAGATAAGGCCAGGCACCTGTGTTCAGGGTCACTCTCTAGACAGTTAGGCAGGGAAAGGGAGCCCCCCTCCCAACTGAGAAAGGGAGTCCTCCATCTTGTACCAATCTCAGAGAGCTGTCTGGTTATGGGGGACCATGATCTTAACAGCAGGGTTCCCCAACAATACAGTTAAAAAGAATAAGGGTGAGAGAGATGACTCAGCAGGTAGTAGTTTGTTAAAAAAGCAAGAAGATCTAAAGATCTGAATTCAATCCTTGGAACCCTTAAAGGTGGACCAAGGGAAACGCAAGCATGTGGAGGGGCAGGGGAGACATAATAATCTTATTATAATTAGCAAATTTAAAAATGTTAAAAATTTTAAGAAAATTAAGAGTTTATACAACTTGACCAAGTTTCACGGATGGCAAGTGACAATGAAGACTCTCAGATTATTTCTATATTCATCTATAAAGATTTTTAAAAGTATGCTATACTATAAAATAACTAAATCTGTTTCTGTAACAAGAAGCCCGGGAGATTTTTTCTAATTTGTTCTTCTCATAAATATTCATTTAACTCCTGCCACATTTGAAAAGTAAATTTTTCTTAAAATTTTCTGAAACCCTTTCTTTTATAAAGAAAATATTTCAAGTGTATTTCTATGGATTTGAGGCCATCCTGGTCTACATAGTGAGTTTCAAGATAGCCAGAGCATCATAGTAAGACCCTGTCTTAAAAAACAAACAAACAAACAAAAAAGAAAATGTTTGCCCATATATTATTGCCGCAGTCTCTCTCTCATGTTGCTTTGCCTGTGAAATGGCTGTTTAAAGTTTAAGTTGAAGGTGTTTAAAAATAGAGAAAAATTTAAATGAATAAAGAAACAGCCTATAAAAATAAAACACTCTCTGGGTTTAAAATTTGTTATCATATTTTGTTGCGTTGATAGTATGGTGGATTTAAAGATCAAATGTCCAATCCCCGCCTAGCCATAGTGGTGCCAGGTGACACAAATTGGGAAAAAGGAATTTCTGCCAATGAGTATGTAAACAAAGAAGTGGCAAATGCTGCTTTGTGGCTGATGAAAAAGACAAGGATTAGGTAAGGAAAAAAAATATCGTAATTTAATTCTGACATGATGGGTCTCTTTACAGAACTAGAAAGCAAAGACACAAAATGACCCAGTTACAAAGGTCAGAAAACACAAATCAGTACATTAGAGGCTTCAGTGTGATGATTTTTCAGACAATTTCTAAATAAAAAAAATAGTAATTTGAAAATATAGCACCTAAAACCTCACCATTTTACTTTCATATGTCTCTAGGCATCATTTTAAAATAAAAGGTTTTGGGGGAAGAAGGCAGGGACAGGGTCTCATTGTAGTCCAGGCTGGCCTCCAATGTACTATGTAGCCAAGGATGACCTTAAACTTCTGAGCCTGCAGCCATCTCTAGATTGCCGGGGTGCAGGCATTCAAGAGCACAGCACCTATGGGGTACTTAGGATCAGATTTAGGGCCTTGTACATGCTGGGCAGATACTCTACCAACTGTCTATAAGCAAGTTCTCAGAAAATTTTTTTTTTTTTAAAAAAATCCTTCATGCAAGGGACAGGCAAGAAGTGAAAGCAGAAGATAGGGCAGAGAGGCTGGAGAACGAAGTGAGATACATATGTATAAAAATGCCCTTTGAAATTGAGAGTTGAGGAGAAACTTACAAAGATCACAGATGATAGATAAGTAGGTAGATAGATAGATAGATAGATAGATAGATAGATAGATAGATAATATATGAGTAGATGGATGGATGGATAGATAGATGAAGGATGGATGGGTAGATAGATGATGGGTAGACAGATGATGGGTAGGTACTTAGGTAGATAAATAGATGGATAATGGATAGATAGACAGATGATGGACAGATGGAGATAGATAGATAGATAGATAGATAGATAGATAGATAGATAGATAGATAGAGATAGATAGGCAGAGGCAGGCAGGCAGGCAGTCCACAGTCAGTCAGTCCAGATTGGACCAGTCCAATGCACCACGGTAGTTCAGTTGGGAACCACCCCTATAATTAGTGCTGATATTAACGAGCACTCTAAAGCCCCTTTGATAGCAGTGTATGCGGCTCCAGGAGGTGAAATCAAGGCCTAAGGTTTTGAATTTCTGTTACTCCTCCCACGGTGACTCTCAGTCTGCTTTATGTGAGCCTCACAGTCCTCGATGGTCTTGACTGAAAGCAGGGCAAACCAAAATGAACAGCACCGGGTCTCTGACCTGTTGTCACATGAAACGCTCCTGTGTTTATTTTAGTAACAGGTAAATGTCTGTGTGTCCCCTGGTGCTGTAAGTGTTCCTTTCTCTCTGTTGATGCCCTGTTGCCATGCACATGCTTTAATGCCTCTTCCTTGCAGTCATCAGCATTACCGGCAGATTCTAATAATGCTAACTCCAGTAATTTCTAGTTTAAGTTACAGAGCATAATAACCAGTTCAATTTATCTCTAAAAATACGACACACTGCCAAATTTTAATTTTTGTGCCTAGAGTATTTTATGACTTCAAGGAGACATATGATAGTATCATCAGTCTGCTTAACCAGTTGTTGATTTGGGTATGGATCGAATCTCATTAGCACAGAGGGTCATCTGAAATCCTGGATAGGATTAGCACCCTGTCTCTTTAAGACAAACCTTGTGTTTCTTTTTCATCCACTTCCTGTAATTCTGTTATATAACCCACCCACCTACCCACCCCCAGTACATTTTAAGGGAAAGTTTATTCTCTCCTCTAAAATGTCAGTTGTGACCAGAAGATCATAGTGAGACTTTAAATGTTTGCTTTTGTTATTTTTATGGAACTTCTTCCTGTCATCTTTTGTATTAAACTTTTTATTTAGACATAAACTGGATTCAGTATGATGATGTATTCTCGTACTCCTAGCAGTCATGATACTGAGGCAGGAGGATTGACAGTTGGAGACCAGCAAGTACTAGATGAGTCCAAACCACACAGCTAAACTTGACCTGTAAAAGAAGGGTATGAGGGAGGGAGGGAGGGAGGGAGGGAAGGAGGAAAGGAGGAAAGGAGGAAAGGAGGAAAGGAGGAAAGGAGAGAGGGGAGGAGGAAAGGAGGGAGAGAAGGAGAAGGAGGAGGGAGAGGGGAGAGACAGAGAGAGAGAGAGAGAGAGAGAGAGAGAGAGAGAGAGAGAGAGAGA
>JANHMN010000020.1:34574607-34604261 GCA_030674055.1 Rhabdomys pumilio
AGAGAGAGAGAGAGAGAGAGAGAGAGAGAGAGAGAGAGAGAGAGAAAGAGAACTGTGAATCCATAGGAAATTGCACAAAGTACAGAGATCTCTTTATAACTTTCCCTAGTCTCCATGAGTAACATTTTATGAACCTAGATGGTTCTGTAATACCAAAGTAGGACAGTGATACTGGTGCAGTGGGAATGAGGAATTCACGTTTTATCACTGGTGTGGATTCCCATAACCAACATGCAGTCGAGATACAGACCCATTTCATTATCACAAAGATCAGTGTCCACATTCTGCCGGCCTAAAGGAAGTTCACAAAACACATATTTTACATGCTCCAAGAGCTAGGGTCAGTACACAACACAGAAGAAGATAAGGAAGAGGAGGAGAAGGGGGAGGAGGAAGAGGAGGAGGAAGAGAAAGAAAAGGAGGAGGAAGAGGAAGAGAAGGAGAAGGTGGAACGTTTTCATAAGTCATGACTAAGATCTCTCGAGTTTAGTGCCTGGACAGAGTAATTAAAGACACCCTCTAGAAACACACTTGCTTTGTTGTTGTTTCTGTTAACTAATTCTAAGATAATAAAAAAAATTAATAGTATAAAGCAGAGAGAGAGAGAGAGAGAGAGAGAGAGAGAGAGAGAGAGATTTCTTCAGTGTGTCCACATTGGGAAGAAGGACAAAGAAATCCAACGACTCCCTCACATGTAGTCTTTATCTTCAGAGTCCCTGAGAAACACTAAGGAGTTGAGGACATACACATATCTAAGTGATCCTGGTCAGGGTGTGCTGCTACCTACCACTGACTCTGGCTATCATTCACTGGGCTTCCAGCTCTTTCTATAGAGTGGTCCAACAAGATGTTGTAACTCTGTAAAATCTCCTTCCCACAGCTGGCCTTTTCCGAGCATGAGATTCCCAGGGAAATTCCCTTTTATTTGGGGTTCATTGCTTCTACACTCTGATTGAGACACAGGCCTGTCACCATCCCCCACATTCTGTTTTAGCACACCTCCATCTTGAGGTAGAATATAATAAACAAAATGCAACTAGGGACCAAGGCCAGAACACAGTGCCGGGCATTCATGCATACAGCCATGTTTTCAGGACCTCGTGGCTTTAAGACAGGATCTTCTCAGGAAGTCTAGTCTGACCTCAAGTTTACAATCCTCCTGCTTCTGCACCCTAAGTGCTTAGAGATAAGCACTGTCTCTAAAATAAAATAAAAATCATTTTTAAAGCATCCTTTCTTTGCCCTCCTTGGCTCTCATGGTGCCAGCTGTTGAGGTTTTGTGGATTTGGGAGATTTTCCCTTTAGATGTCAGGAGCAGCTAACTTACAAACCACAGTTGCGGATGGCTTCTGAGAGAATGGCGCTTGTAACAAAGGGCTAAAGCTACATCAAACCAGCCCACAGTGTCTTGGAAAGGTGAATCCAGGTCTTTGTGGTTCTTGCTCTGACAAAAGTAAGGTTCTCAGAGACATGTTCTTAGGTTTACCAGTGTTCCAACGGGCAAAACTCCTCAAGCAATTACAGAGATCTTGGCTATGCTATACTGTAACCGTGTGGGCCACCTGTGTCTCCAGAGGTGGGAGGGAGCTTCCTGGAAAAGAGTGAGATGCAGAGTAAGAGTGTGGAAAGCCACTGTTGCTGTTATCCGCCCTGCAATGGCTGGACAGGTAGCTCAGAGGCAGAAAAAAAAAGTGGGGTTTGTAAGTCTACATTCAAAACAACACTAAGGCATCTGTCTTCATGAGACAGGTCACGCAGGTCAGCGCATGTCAACGTCAGGTTGTCTCCTCATTCATTTCTCTGTCTTACAGTTTTGAGATAGGGATTATCACTTACAGAGAGAACTTGCACTTCAGCTAAACTGGACAGTGAGCTTCAATATCCAAAAAATCTTCACCCTCCAGCTCTGGGATCACAGAGAGCCACAGCACGCCAAGCATTTACATGGGCACTAAGGATCTAGGCTCCAGTTCTCTTGCTTGTCCAATGGTCATTCTCCCTACCAAGTCAACCTGCCCCCAGCCCTATGAGCTTAGTATGTGAAACCCTACAATATATCCCTTGATGCCTTTAAACCTGTGAGCGCATCTCCTGTGAACTCATGTTGAATGTGTCTAACAGAAGGGTTTTGCTCACAGATGTTGACCAGACCAATCTAATTCCCCTGAGCTTCATGGCTTTGCCATTAACTTTAATATTAGTCTCTGTTCTCATCCAGAGCCACCTTTGGAAGACGTACCTCTATTCATTGCCAGCACTGGACCTGCATCCTTGTGTTAGACAGCTTTCTGAGACAATAAACTTTTAACAAAAAAAAGGGGGTTGGCTTAGTTAGGGTTTTACCGCTGTGAACAGACACCATGACCAAGGCAACTCTTATAAGGACAACATTTAATTGGGACTGGCTTACGGGTTCAGAGGTTCAGTCTATTATCATTAAAGCAAGAACATGGTAACATCCAGGCAGGCATGGTGCAGACAGAGATGAGAGTTCTACATCTTCATCTGAAGGCTGCTAGCAGAATAATGACTTCCAGGCAGCTAGGGTGAAGGTTTTATAGCCCACACCCACAGTGACACACCCACTCCAACAGGGACACACTTTCTAATTGTGTCACTCCCTGGGCCGAGCGTATACAAACCATCCCAGGGTTATTTTGTTTCATGGTCTGTGGCTGGTTGTCCTCGTTATTTTGGACTTATGGCAAAACAGAACAGTTATCTTAAGGCCAGAAATTAAAAGAGAAGAAGAAAATGGATTAAGGTCCAGAGTTTCCCTTGAGATCAGACTCAGTGAACGAAAGTACACTCTCCCAATAGGCTGCACACCTTACTGATTCCACAACCCAGCACCACTAGTACCAAGCTGTGTGCTGCCTGACATGGGTGCTGGGGACTGAACATAGATGCTCGGAAAAAATAGTGTATTTTCTTAATTGCTGAGTCATCTCTCCAAGGGGTAAGGAAAGTGTGAGCTTGAAGTGATGTTCTTAAATTATATTTATTATCGACATATATATCCTTTTCCCCTCAAACATATCAAAATTATGCATCTTTTTTAATGTTGTAAGGGGTTGGAGAGATGGCTCACAGCTGCCTGTAATGCCAGCTTCATGGGAATTCAACCCCACTGGCATTACAGGCACCTGCATTCACACAGAGACACATTCTCACATGCATGTTAACATACATACACATAATTAAAAATAAAATAATTTTATTTTTAGAAGGGTGGATCTGACAGACCTGTAGTACCCAGATTGGCATCTTCTCTGAGAAGCTACTTCGGGCATTACGGTGATTCCACAGCAACTAGATATTTGAGCACAGGGCTGGATGCCTTTGGTTTCCCATTTAATTCAAAATGCACAGTCACCTTCAAAGTCACCGTTATCTTTGAATTTCCCATATATTCGTTTTCTAGTTGCATGTATGTCATAGGCTCCAGATAAGACTCAGATACGTAACCTGATGATTGACTTAAAATATCTGTCAGTTCTGAGCCTTGTGAAGGACAGCCAAACCACGGCCACCCACTAAACATCTGCAGCACGCTAGGCTTCCCACGGATGGCACGACTTAGCATCACACAAATACCACACAGAGCAGTTGATGGTGAACTACCAAGTACTTATTATGTGGTATGGGCTACAATGAGGAGTGGGACCAGGGCTCAAAGCAGTCTCCGTTCTAAGAACGGAAGCGTAAGCACCGATATAAGCCAACTACTTGCTGATTACCTCAGATCTCTCCAAAGCTACCCCAACACCATATACCTGATTTCATCCAAAGAGACAATTACACATACAATCCCAAGCTACCTTGACATGTACTCACTCCTGTTTTAAGCCAAACCTTGCCCTGGCTTGCCGAATCTGCCCAATTGGGTCTGAAATATCTGTTCCCTGAATACTGTGTTCACAGACCTCAGCTCCATCATCTTCCATAGGACTTGCCCTTGCCTCTCTCTTTCCTACTCTCTTCAGGTCCTGTCAAAGACAGTCAGGAGCTTAGTCAGTCATAGGTGGCTAACACTAGCCCTGCTGCTACAGTTGTAGATGGGAGAAAAGGAAAAGACAAGAAGAGTTAGTAGAATTAATTGTCTGGATTCTAAATGAAGACTGACTGGACTCCAGATTCTGCCCCCCACGCCCACATCTGCCTCCTTTGGTTCTGTTTAGCGGGCCTGCTTAAATCAGAGCCCATTGGCTATTGGGGGGGAAAAAATCCCATCACGCAGATATCCGCTCTTAATATGAAGGTTTAATGACCGCATCAGATATTTCAAGAGAACGCTTTGGGGGACTAACAGGCAGAAGAACAGGAAACACAAGGACCCTGGTAAGATGTTGCAGTAGAAGCTATAGGTGGCCGGGAGCCTAAGGACCCATTCCAAGTACAAGAGATTCTGGTGGCCTTTATAGAAGGAGGGTCAGACTAAGGACAGTGAGCAGCTGAAGGCATAGATCCCGCAGCCAACACCGTCCCAGGCTCCACGAGTCCAGCTCTGTCGTCACCCATACTATCTTCTAGTATAAACCTCACTATGGACCAGGGCATCCCAGAAAATCTAGAAGCAAAGATGGGCCCATTTTCAAGAGGAACTGAAGATGTGTGAAGTTCAGGGAAGACCCATCCGGTAAATGTTCATGATGGCTTTACAGCCTCAGTGGTTACAGCAGAGCCTGTTAGGAAGCAAACTTCTATCCCTTAACTGGCCATGCCCCTCCCTCAGTCCCTGTGAGCCATAGATTCTTCAGATCCATGTCATATACAGTGGTATATGTACATTAGGTATTGTGGGGACCGATTCTAGCATCAACACTTCCCCAGTAACCACTCACTCCAGAAACATGCTCAAGTCTCTTACCTTATACAGAATCATGTTTTCATGTAAGCTATGCACACCTTCCAATATACTTTCATTTAAGTCTGAATTACATATACCTAATGCAAGTATAAGTTCTATCCAAGTTGTTCATACAGTATTATTTGGGAAGTAACATTCAGGCCAGACAACAAAGGGTTTACTTGGTTGAATCTACAGACATGGGTAGTAGAATTTATATTGAGATATATATATATATTCCTGTGTGTGTGTCTGTGTGTGTGTGTGTGTGTAAATTCCTCTGTGTATATTCCTATAGTAGCCAATTTCTGCCACTATACCAAAATGCCTGGGGCAATCAGTTCCATCAGTGGAAAGGATTACTTTGGCTCACTGTTTCTGTGTGCCCTCACATGGCCTTTGGGCAGACAACAGCCCAGTACATTGTAGCAAGCATTTCAAGGGGTCTGCTCACCATATGGCAACTGGAAAATAAAAAGAGACTCAGGGAGAAAGGGCTATCTCAACCCCACACCACCAGTACCTTCAACTTGGCCCCTCCTCTTAAGGCTTCCAATCACCTCTCAGGCTGGGGCTAAGTCTGCAACATGTGGACCTTTGGTGCCCAGAGGAAAGGAAGAGCTTTCTGGCCTGACCTGGCACCTCCCTCCCAAGAGTCCACCCTGGCTCCCCATCCTAAAGTCACATTATCACAATCAGATGGATTTATGTCTTATTCCCAGCCACAGCCTAGCCGATTGTTTGAGCAGGTAATGGGACCACTTTTGGGTGGCTAATGTATGAACAGTCTCATCTGGTCACACATGGGTGAATGTTTTCACTTTTGTCTACATTTGCCTCTTTGTTCCCATGAACCCACTCTGCATAAACATTCCATGAACAGGCCAGTTCACCTGGTTATTTTTTTAGTGTGATTCTTATCATTCGTAGGAGCTGATTCACATCTGTGATAAAAACAGGCTGTCACTGGAATCATTGTATGGGGGGTTGGGGGGGTGGCATCTGCTCCAGCTTTTATTCTGGCTTTTATCGTCCTGGTGAGCACTGTCTTATCAGATTTAAACAAGCCAGGCAATGCTTCCTTGGTTTGTTCTCTTCCTTGTAGGTTGGCTGGGCACACTTTGCAGCTGGGGTCATTGTATTTGTACGAGGAACAAGCCCTTGTCAGACCAGGTCCTTTATGTCCTTCTCGCCTCTTTGAGCTCTCTTGCATGTTTCTGGGGCCTTCTCTTCCAAGCATACTGGCTCCTTGTTGCCCCTCACCTACCCTGCTTCCCCAGCCTGCTGCTGTGAGTGCCCATTCCTGCCTTCTTCCTGAGATTGTGCCTCCCTAGGATACCTGTAACAGATAACCACTCACAGAGCTGCAGTTCTGACCTTTCTGGACCCAGCAAGCTCCACCCCTCACCCCTACATCCCCACACCCTCCTACTCCCCAAACCCCTCTCCCAGGCTCTAACAATGCTGCCTCCTGTGTCTGCATTCCTCCCAGCTCCCATTCCCAGCTCTAGCTAGAGTCCCACCCACATTACCACCTGTCCCTTCAGATGCTTTCTTTGTCTTCAGGACACTTCCTGAATGTGCCATGGCCTCTGCCATGTGGGTTCTACTGGGAGTGCTTCTCTTACTGCTGTGTTCTCAGAGCTTAGAATCTTGACATCTGTACCAGACATATATTTTTAAAACATATGTGGAGGCAGAAAATTAATTCCAGCACTCCAATAGAACTGTATACTGAGACCTTGTCAAAAAAAAATAGATTCTGGTAGGAGATTTCCTGGAACCATCTAAAAACATTTGGGTTAGTCTCTATAAACTATATGATTCCTGCCTCTTTTTGTCAAGGTTTTGGTGGTGGTGGTGGTGGTGGTGGTGGTGGTGGTGGTGGTAGTGATACTGGTTGTTTGGTTTGGTTTGGTTTGGTTTGGTTTGGTTTGGTTTTTAAGAGAAAGGAGGGAGAGAGAGAGAGGGAGAGAGAGATTTTCTTCTGCAGTGGGTAGGACAGAAGTAATGAAGTTCCTCCCCACCCCCCACCCCAACACCTGGAAATCCACAGGGGAAGATAGAGGCTTTTGACTTACCAAAAAGAGCCACAGGCTACAAGCCTTTCTTACCATCTTCTCTAAGAGTCCTCTCTTTTCTGTAAATGTGAGATGAGAGGGCATGTGAGCGACAGTTGGTCCCTCCTAGTATAAAATAAAGAACCGTGGAATATTTATTTGCAAATACGCACAGATCCATCCACACACTGCTCAGCCGTGCATCCTAAACTCCAAGAACACAGGAGGAATCACTCCTTCTACCATACAAGTGAGCAAGGGATCTGGGCTTCTCGGAGGCTGACAGAAAACAGCTCACTCTTAGTGGGATCTATGCTTTTGTTTGAGTGTCGACTTAGGAAGGAAACCAACTTCTGACCTGCACTGACTCTTTGGATTTCAGAGACAGGGAAAGTGTACCTCTGTCTCTACTCTGTTTCTGATTCCAGCGGTAACTAGGCCTGGAAGATATAGAGATAAAAGGAAAGACGTATGCTAAATAATGTTATCCCTCTGTTCTCAAGACCACCAAGCCCACAGATGCCCAAACTCCTCCTAGAAGATAGTAGGTAGTACCAGATCACCTACACACTTGCTCCAGCATCTCTAGATGGTTAGAAATCAAAGTGCCTAATACGGTGCAAATGTAATCGGCAACTAGAGGTGTTGTTCAGGGAGACGCACACATCCGTTAGCCCCTGGATTCAATCCCCAGCACCACAAATAAAATAAGACGAATGATTTGCAAGCACAGCTGTACTTGGATGCTTAGGAAATAATGGCAATGCCTGGAGAACCGGATCCGTGGTTAAGAGTTGTTGACGGCTCCTACAGAGGATCTGAGTTCTAGTCCCAGCACCTCACAGATCAAACCTACCTGTAACTCCAGCTGCCGAGTATCTGAAGCTTCTGGCTTGTGAGGGCACCTGCACTTACATACATATCTATCACAAAATTATTACAGCATATAATGACAAGGAAAGTGTTCTCGCTCAAGGGGAACTTTATCTTTTACCAAGTAATTTTTTTTTTAATCCTTGCCCAGACGGTTTAAAGGATACAGAACCTGTAGCTACAGAAGGTTGACTGTATTGTCTGATCATTCAGACTGGGAACCACTGAGCGTTGCTCTGTGCGAGGCTTCAAGTTAAAGAGGAGGAAGCTCAATATGGTTGGAGCATGACTACAGGCGTGTGCAGTTGGCAAGAAACCCTACTTCTCATCAATACCACGTGCAGGGAATCCCACCTCCTCGAATCTATACCACACACTAAGTCCTCAGTTTCTGCACTGCTGTTTTATAATGGCAGAGCCCTGCAGGACCCCAGTACATACATGGTCTCGGCATGCAGAATAGGTGTCAGAGCTCAGGTATTGCTGACTCCCTGAATAATGGTAGGATTCACAGGGTCGACTGGTGCAGTTCTTCTCAGCTCCATTGGCATTTCGTGGGAATTTGGCTCCAGCTTATCAAATCTTGACTCAGTATTGCTGATTGACTAATAATTACAATGATTGGTTCTTAGAACCCATCCTTCCACGTCATAGGCAAGTACTGACTGGTGTCTTCAGTAAATAGCTGGAGATGGGTAGACAGAATAAGATGAAAGAGCTTGGTAAGGAGTTGGGTGATACTGCAACTTTTGATTCTTTTTATTTGTTTGGTTGTTTGTTTGTTTGTTTTTTGAGACAGGGTTTCTCTGTGTAGCCCTGGCTGTCCTGGAACTCACTCTGTAGACCCGGCTGGCTTCGAACTCAGAAATCCGCCTGCCTCTGTCTCCCACGTGCTGGGATTAAAGGCGTGCGCCACCACTGCCCGGCACAACTTTCAATTCTTATTTAGGGCCAGGCAGAGATTTGAGTTTACTTATAGGTAAACTTTAGTCCTCTTACCACTATTGGCAAATATATATTCATATGATTGATTTAAAGGAGGGTATTACCCATAATGGGCCCAGTGTGGGTACCTGACAGATGTTTGTTGAAATAAGTCATTAAACAATTCAACTTCATACAGGTTTTGTTTCCTGTCCCTTTGTAAATTATATTCGACCAAATTACAGCTTCCCAAGTTCAAGGTATCACAAGGATTAGAGGTTTACAATGACAGAAGCTGTTCTTTCACCCATAAAATCTGTAATGTCACTTCTCTTCCCATTAGAAAGCCAGGAGAGAAGCTTCAAAATGCCGTGCCCAAGCCACTTTCCAGGGGTCCGAGTCCTCTTCCCAGGTGCTGTCAGGTGCACCTTTGACTCCGCGGCCATTGCTGAGCTTAAACTCATGCATGGCTGCATCTCCTTCAGGTTTGCTCCTTCTCTGAGAAGCAGGTAGAAAAAGTAAAAGTCACTTAGGTCCTGATGCCCATCACAACAGCAGCCCTCACCCTCCTGACTCTAAGGGGCCCCTGTCAACCAACTAAACATTTTCCTCAACTTCATTGAAAATACGATTCTCACCCTGCAGAAGTGAAGCAACACATGTATCAGGAACCACAGGGAACCACTATGAGTGTAACCATCGAGAATGCACAAAGGAATCCACCTCCATCACATCTACATGAGAAGGTGGACACATTAGCTCACACCTGTAATCCCAACTTAAGAAGCAGAAGGGTTACCACAAGTCTGACACCAGCTTATGCTACACAGTGAATTCCAGGTTAGCCTAAACTATATAGACAAACCCTGTCTCAAAAAAAAAAAAAAAAAAAAAAAAGCAAGAGGAAGGGAGGGAAGGGAGGAGGAAGGGGAAAAGGAAAGGAAAGTAGGAAAGAGAATAAGGAAAAGAAATACACTAATGGGAATCCAGGCATGGTAGTTAATTTCAGAACTGGGGAGGCTAAAGAAAGAAATTTGCTTTGTGTTCAAGAACAGCCTGAGTTGCAGTTAAAATAAAGAAGTATTTCTCCAAGGTGGAGACCTTCATACCTATCTTTCTCCTTTTCTTTTCTCAGACTGACACACAGTCACGGTAATCAGAGAGTTTGCACAGACGTGAAATATTCAGACATAAAGCATATTCACACAGGCAGGTAGAACTGGGTAAATGAGGAATCTGCAGGGACTGGAGAGATGGCTCCACAGTTAAGAATACATCCTGCACCCCCAGACAGAGTTATTAACTTAACAGGCTGGCAAGCTAAGGATAAGTAAGATTCTGCATAGAGCCTTACCAACCTAAGACAGAAGTGCATTGCTTTTGATAATGCATATTCCATGCCAGGTAAGGAAGGCATTCTTGTCAGAACAACCTAAGACAGGCTCAGTCTTGTTTATGAAATAAAAATGGGGGAGAGGCAGAGAGCTTTTAGGGCTGCTTGGCAAGAATATGACATTGGCCAAGGACAAGGAAGTAATCTTAGGCAGGAATCTGACATTAGGCTAGAACAAAGAAGTAATTTCAGGTAGAAATAATCTTAAGCTAGAAGAAAGAAGTAATTTCAGGCAGGAATTTAAATTTTAGGCTAGAACAAGGAAAGTAGGCTTCAAACATGAAAATGACTTTGGGTTAGGACAGGGAAGTAGGCTCAGATATTTTGATCATCCTGATAAGCCTTTAGAAATAGTGATCATGGAAGTGATCATGGAATTGTATTTAATGATTTGCTTGTTCTTTAACTATTTGTGTTTATTGTCTTGCTTGTTCCTTTACTATTTGCATCTATTATATTGCTAGTTCCTCAACCTAGAACTGACCTTAATACTTGCATGTAATTAAAATGATATAAAAGCAAAAAAAGAGGAGGGGGGATAGGATAGGAGGTTTCTGGGGGGATGGAGAAAGAGGATGACATCTGAAATATAAATAAATAAAATATCCAATTGAAAAATACATTCTGCTCCAGAGGACCTGAGTTTGATTCCCAGAAACCACAGTAATCAACTCACAACTGCCTGGAGCTCTGTGTAGCATAAACACACACGTACACACACACACACACACACACACACACACACACACACACACACACAAATTAAAAACCATTTTAAAGGAAACCAGCAAACAAACACTATACCCTTCCCAGCTTTATTTTCACATAATATCCAACTCTCTCTCTAATTCCCTGGTTGGCATTCAGTTCTCCCTGGTTGAACCCAATTCTCCTCTTCAATTTCATAGCAAAATTACTTTTTTGCCCACATTCCCAGATTCACTGGGACCAACAATGTTGGCATTTTTCTTAATAGAAATCTTTACCAACTTCTCATTTAGAGACTTTTTTCTTCCTAACCATGATGTATGTCAGTCTCTCTTCATCTTTTCTACATGGGATAAGACCCACAATGGATGCCTGAATCTACATACATGACAGAACCCACATATCCGTGTGTGTGTGTGTGTGTGTGTGTGTGTGTGTGTGTGTGTGTGTGTGATGGTTTGAATCTAGACTGTCACAGTGGGCTTGAATTTTAAGCACTGAGCTTCCAGATGCTTACTATTTTTGGAGGTTATAGATCTTTAAGAGGTAAGGTCTTGCTGGGCAGTGGTGGCTCACGCCTTTAATCCCAGCACTTGGGAGGCAGAGGCAGGCGGATTTCTGAATTCAAGGCCAGCCTGGTCTACAGAGTGAGTTCCAGGACAGCCAGAGCTATACAGAGAAACCCTGCCTCAAAAAACCAAAAAAAAAAAAAAAAAAAAAAGAGGTAATGCCTTGCTCCAAGAAGTAGGCCACGTTGGGCGTTATAGCCCAGCCTTGCTCCTGTCCTGTCTGCAATGTGGGCACCATGTGAGGCCATTGTTGCAAGTTCCCACCGTGGACTAAACCACCCCAGTCAACATGCCCCACCTCATCATCATGGATCATGTCCTTTGCACCTGTGAGATAAAACTAATGCTTCCTCCCTCAAGTGGCTTCTCTCAACTATTTTGCCACAACGAGGTACAATAAGAGATTAATGGTAATGCTAAAATATGAGCCAGGCATGGTGGCTCTTGCCAGCAATCTCAGGCACAAGCAGGAGAATTGCAAGTTCAAGGCCAGACTGAGCAAAACCCTCTCTGAAAAAAAACCCAAGGACTTGGGGTGTAGCTGACTGGTAGGATTCTTCCTGCTATGCAGAAGGACCTGAGTAGGATTCCAAGCACTAAAACAGACATCATAAAAAATAAAAATAAATGTACTTATAAGTTGTGTATTTCTGGGTCTTCCCAGTTAACATCCTGTTGAGTACAGGTAACCAACACCACAGAACTTAGGTGAGACTGGGGTTCATTGAGGGCTTGCTTTCTGTACTTCTTACTTCTGTGGCTTTGGCCTTGGCCTCAGATTGGAGTCCCAGATCCATTATCTGAATCTCCTGAGTTTCTCTGTACACGCAGATCAAATATCACTCAGCCAGCCATTAGTTACCATTATTTCTGCATCTCCCATGTACAGGCATTCTTGGGGCTTAGCACCATGCTCCCCTAACTCAGAACCAGTATTTCCATTAAATTCTCATACTTTAGGTCTAGAGAAATGACTCGGCAGTTAAGAGCACTGAGTGCTCTTCCAAAGGTCCTGAGTTCAATTCCCTGCAAACACATGGTGGCTCACAACCATCGGTAATGGGATCCAATGCATTCTTCTGGTGTGTCTGAATGTCTGAAGACAGTTACAGTATACTCATATATACACATAAAATAAATCTTTGAAAATTTTCTCATACTATGTTAGTCAGATTCCCATTAACAGAACACTTGAATTATCAACTTAAAGTAAGTAAGACTTAGATTGACCCATGTTTCAGAGACAGTAGTTGATTTTATCAGTTAGCTCGTTTTTAGAGCATGTGTTGGTGGGGTCCTTATGGTCCCACATGGATAAGCCAAGGCATCCTGGGATCACTGAAAGCCAAGGAGTTGACATACCAATATATCCTCCAGAGACCTAACTTCCTTCCATTATGCTACACCCCCTGAAGGTTCTGCTATCACCCAGTAGTGTCATAGACTAGGGATCAATCATTAGCATAGGGGAGGGGGACTTCTGTGGAAATTCCAGAGGCAGAATATGGTATATATGTATAAGCACTTTGGGTAAGAGACTTGTATTTCATTCTATCTTCTGCCCTCTCCATATTGCCTTTGCTCTGGAGCCATGGGTGTGTAAACTCTGCAGGGAGGCTAAGGTTCCAGAAGGTCCTGACCTGGTCACAGAAGGCGCCATCTGTGTTCATCTTCCTGCAGGCTCAGGAACTATGGAGAGGAGTACAATGGCCACTTAGCTTGTCATCCAAACCAGGACATTTGCTAAAGTGAAAAAAGAAGGAATCATTAGTGACTGTACTGGAGTAAATGTCATTTTAAGTCTAGAATTGTATTAACATTGAAAGTACTTCATAAAACCATGTTCTAGCCCTCCTTTGCTGATGGTTCAGCCTGAGCGTCTCCTTCAGCACCCTGTTTTGTAGCCGACTGTCAAGACAAACTCCTTCCAGCAGATAACACTGGTTAACCGGTGGCCAAAGTAAAGACTAGCCTCCACTTAAAGCAACGAGCAGTCTGAAACATTGAAATTGTTTCCTTCCCCAAAATAAATTGGATTAATTCGTTCATTTATTTTAGATTCTCTTCAGATAGCCTCACAGATGGTTTGCTGAAGTCGCCATGCCAACAAATCTGTTTGGCTCAAAAAAACAGAGCCCTGCCGTATTTATGTGCCTTTATCTTCTAATGAATAATCTGAATTTCTTAGTTGGATGGAGTGAGGCATGGCTATAGTCCCAGATCTTGAGTGGTAGAATCCTTTAAGGCCAGCCTGGCCAACATGGGGACCATATTCACCATTTTAAAAAATCTGGGGCCTCATGAGGTGGCTCAAGGGGTAAATGTTACTTGCAGCCAAGTCTGGTGGCCTGAGTTTCATCCCCAGGAACCACATGGCAGAAAGAGAGAAAAATGACTCCCACAAATTGTTCTTTGGCTTCGACAAGTACAACATGGTGCCTCTGTGCAAGGATACAAGGTTAACTAATTAATTAATTGACTTTAATCTGAATTTCTTTTCCCTATTTATTAATCACATTCTGCCCTGAATTTTGTGAACCGAACTACAGAAAGAATTCTTTAGAGTCACACCTCTCCTTTCTATTCATTCTAGAATTCCAAAATACACTACTATAAATGTTGATTATTCCTGTTTGCATGTTAGCTGCCCAAAATATCCAAAAGACATGAAATACCAATATTAATAAGTCCTGGAGATGTTCGCTCTAACTGCAGGCATCCCTCCAGGTCACATGACAGCAACTCAGGAACGAGCACGTAAAGCTCCAGCAAAGACTCAAGGTAAACCCCAAAAGGAGATTCCTCCCCAAAGCAAAGTCCCTGTGACCCCATGCTGACCAACTGAGGTCATAAATCCTAGCGTTCTCTCTGACATTTTAATTCAGTTTTGTAGAGGAAATTTTAAAAAGAAAACCTAGCGATAGATTCCCAAACTGATCATTTCTCTCTGAGTCATGAAACTAAAATTTTCTTTAATGAGAGAAAGAGAATACATATACCCAGAGGGAACCTGTCCAGATGACACCAACTTCCGGAACCCCTTCAGGGAGCTCTGAAGTGTTACCCAGGGAAGAGCATGCGCAATAGGGTGAATCAGCAGCCACCACTCTGTGAGCTTGGCATTCTGCTTTTACATTTCAAAAGCATCTGTTCCTAGGTGCTTACAGTTTTACAAAGCAGCTAGAATGTTCCAGAATGTGCCAGTGTCCACAGAGACCCATGCCTGGTGCTAGAGGGAGTTATCAGATCAGAGGCATGAAGGGGACATTGATGGAAATTGTGCTGTGTAGGGCATGGTAATCCCAGATTTCTGCTTGATCGCGTGCAACGCCGCCCTCTGGTGGCCACTATGTTTATGTGCATGGGGGAAAAAAGTGAGTGCCAGCCACAAGGCAATCTGTAAAGTTAGTATGATAAAAACAGTGCAGTGGTGGCTCACGCCTTTAATCCCAGCACTTGGGAGGCAGAGGCAGGTGGATTTCTGAGTTCGAGGCCAGCCTGGTCTACAGAGTGAAGTCCAGGACGGCCAGGACTACACAGAGAAACCCTGACTCGAAAAACCAACAACAACAACAACAACAACAACAACAACAAAAAAAAAAAATACAGGTATCAAGGGATGTGTCCATAGCCTGTGAGCTTCCAAACAGCTCTCCCTTCTAAAGGAAAACAAGAGAAAGCAGTCACTCACTCTGAACAGCATCCTCCTGACACTCCCCACTCGCGTTCAGCGTAATTGTCC
Source organism: Rhabdomys pumilio (assembly GCA_030674055.1). Taxonomy (NCBI): domain Eukaryota; kingdom Metazoa; phylum Chordata; class Mammalia; order Rodentia; family Muridae; genus Rhabdomys; species Rhabdomys pumilio. The sequence goes on from JANHMN010000020.1 coordinate 34,589,726, forward strand.
CATTCTGAGCCTCTTTGGCAATTTCTGTCTGTCTTAAATTGCTATCAGCTCGGTCACTCCACATTTCTCTGTAGTTCTTGTGGTTTTCTCGACATTGTGATCATGTTTTCCAACCTTTTCGCTTATACTGTCCAACAGCGTTTGAAATCAATACAGTAGAATTCAAAACTCAAGAATGAAAGCCTGCTAGCTGTCAGGGAGTTTAACCCTTTGTTGAGATCACTCCAAATCTCCCTCCTCCAAGTGTTTCCAAGCCACAGCCTTCCCAGAACCTTGAAGATCTGTAGTTTGGAGCCTAAGACCTTTTAGTGCTATGGGTGCCTGGATCTACCATCTGGTCCCTGGTTCCCCATCCTCTCTCCTGATTCCTAAATGGTTGTAAGCAGCCAGAACTATCAGGCCTTCACCTTCTAAAGTCCTGGGGTGGTCTGCTACCACAAAACCAAAAGTACACACCCAATAGCCTTTGCTTCTGCCTGTCCTGCCAAGTGGTCTGATCACTTAAAAGGCCCAATTTCCACTATGAACTCTTTCCTGGGATTTTGAGTGCATCGGGGCTCCATGACTCAAGCTGTTGAGTTACAGAGGAATCATGGCTCCGTGCACAATTATATCCCAAGCTGTCATGAGTCACTAATGCCAGGCTATCTGGGTTTCCCTTTCCTCGTGAGATAATCATCTTTAGCAGGAGTCTGTCCACTCCTCTGACCCGCATACATCTAAGCTGTGATTGCTTTCCCATTAAGATCCATTCCCTAACCGGTTTCTGTTCTGCACAGTATAATTAAATGTTTTACATTTTCCACCACACAGATTTATACATGTGAGAAAGAAGAAAAGCGAATGTCAGAAACTACATTTTGCCTCATATTTATTTCTTGATGCTAGCAGTGAAAGGAAATGCAGAGGCTTTTATGCTGAGGAACCAAAAATCCCTCAAGCGAAGAGCCAGAGAGCTTTAATAGCCATCCCAGACGCTGGCTCTATGGCAGCCAGACTGCGTGGTATTCATTACCATGACCAGAGTGTTGAGATTCCCCATGCAGAACTATGGAACTGGATCGTGGTCCTGCTCGTCTCCCAACCCCACTTCATCACTTACTCTGGAACACTAGACCAATCGGAATGCCAGGAACACGTCCTCATTGACTAAAGGGGAAGGGGAAAGTTAATAGATAAAGTTAGTTAGAGACAGTAGTTGAGACATAATACCCATGTCCCTGTGAGCACAGAACTTGGTAACAGGACGGTAATTGGAGACTGCCGAGGGGCTAGCGAGCAGTTCCACATTCGAGCGTCAGGGTCTAACCATGGAAACCCTCCATTGCAGAAGTGTAGTGTGGACTTACCAGGCTGCCTCTGCCGGGGTAAATAGATGGGGAAAGGGACTGAGCAAGCTTGAAAAGTGGTGGCTCTTTATTTCACTGTGCCCCAACACCAGATGCTCTGATGCCTGGTAAAATAAATAAATAAATAAATAAACTTCTAATTAAATGACAAGATTGTGTTTGAACTCTGGAGACCATAAGAACTTCCTAATTGCCTTTTTTAATGGGCTCCAAGATGCAGACTCACAACTATCAATGGTTCGTAGGAGGGAGAATGTCCATTTCACTTTGTATTAACGATAAAAACACTTCCAAAACCACACATAATGGGGATGATTACTTAGCCTTAGCTAAGAGGCACTTAACCTTTGATCTCTAGCTAAATTACATTACCAGGAGGCAGCATGCACACGGCCAGGAACTTGTTTCCTTCGGTATTGTTTCGATACTATGTTAAAATAATTAGTAAGTTTTTCAAAGTTCTCCTAAGGATAGCTTCTTTCAGATATAGATGAAATGGGGACGAGGGACTAACTTTGGCAAAGCCAGTAGAAAATACAAACCATTAGTTTGGTTTCCATTTTCTATTCATCTTTCCTTACAGGAAACATGATAGGAACTAATCCTTCAGTGCTTCTTTAAGATGCCGCTCAGTGATGTTATGAATGAATGCCTCCTCTTCTCAGAAAGGCAGTGTTCAAATTTACATAAATGCAGACTCCGAAACCCAAAAGCTTGCATGCCAAGAGTCAGTCACATTCATTCAACCAAACTAAGTAACTTACTCTCATCCCACCCCTATTTTCTCCACTGAACTTATCCCGTGGTAAGCTCACGAGACAATGGCTCAGCTGGTAGAGGCACTTGCCACCTAGACTGATGACCTCAGTTCAATTTCTGGAAATTATATGTTGGAAGGAGAGAACTGACCTCTGCAAATTGTCCTCTACCTCCACATGTATGTGTAACACACACACACACACACACACACACACACACACACACGCACGCACGCGCACACACACACACACACACGCACGCACACACAAGTGTAAATGAAGCTAGAGAGATGGCCCAATGGGTAAAGAGCATCAGCTGTCCTTGTCAAGGACTTGGGTTCTGTTCCCAGCACATACGTGACAGCTCACAATCACCTGTAGCTCCAGTTCCAGGAGATCCGATGCCCTCTTCTGGTCTCCAAGGGCATCAGGCACATACATGACACACAGACATACATGCAGGCATTCACAGGCATAAAATAAAAATAATAAAGTCTTTAACTCATCAAGTGTAGAGGTCCCCCTGGATGTGTTTCAAATGCTCCAAGAGGGTATCTTAATCTTCCTTCTGCACCTGTAACGAAATCACAAACTGACTTTCTCTGCATGTATGTCCTGCCCAAATACAAGGTAAACGGCTCCCACTTTTGGCTGTTCCACTTAAATCCTAGGCTAAACCTTGCTTCCGCTAGTCCTCCCAGAATTTAAGAACTAGAACTTTACAATCTCCCCTTAAAAATGAGGTAGACAGGTGATTGTGAGCATTGCCCAAGCTATGTCTCAGGAGGTCATGATGTGTCTTAGACTCAAATTAAAAAAAAAAAAAAAAATCTCATGTTCAGCCCATACTGTAAACCTTTTAGAAGGTAAGAGGGCCATATCCTTGTTAACTTACTGAAGGCTCTTAAGAATTGTCTTTTTAATTCTTCCAGAATTTTCCAAGTTGCTTCAACTACAAAATTAATTAGTTTGTTTGCTTGTTTATACCTTGACACCTTCTTTTCTGTTTCTCAAGGGCATGACTTCCAAGGCAAACACACACACACACACACACACACACACAAAGTGATATTTGAACATCCATCTCACCACACTGGCCTGGTGCATTTGTGTGGGCCCTGGAAAGTAGACCTTTCTGTCCATTACCCATGTTTTGGATTGCTGAGGCTGGTAGCAATTCTCAATATAGATCAGCTTTCTATTGAAACTGTGGTCACCTTTCTTCTTAATCATGTGCCATTTAATGGAGGAAAAAGATAGGTCTGCTTTCAAGGGACACACGATATGTGTTGTCTGATAATCACAAGGACAAAGATTATTGAGAGGGCCACCAAGGCTCGGGCAAGCTGACCCTGGTGCTGGGAAATCTAAAATTACATTTCTCAGACTCCATCGACAGTCCAAGGAAGGTCAGATTCATCAGCAAGGTTTTTAACTTCGTTGCTCCAGCCGATGAAAAGGTTTGTTGTTCAAGGATATCAATTATAGCCTGAGGTTTGGGACTAATTTGGTTTGAACGTGAGTGGAGAGATAGATAAATGCATTTAAATTCTCCCTCGAAACCATGGTGCTGACTTTTCAGATCACACAGCAGTAAGCGATACAAGGGGCCTGCTTCAAAGGTGGTTTTGTAGTTTAGTGGACACTGTCCTGGGATGTAGCCTATAAAAACATCATTTTGGGGAGCTTCAACATGGGGTTAGACCTTAAAAATCTGTGTATGGGGGAAGTAGAAAGCCAGGGTAAGGAGAAAGTCTCCTAACAGAGTGGAAGCCAAATCCAGGGTCCTAAATGGCAATGTTTTCGGTGTAGTCTGTTTCTGATTAGCGTGTCCCTACAGTGAACAGGAATTCTCGGTAGGAAAAAACCTTGGAAGGCTCCAGACACCAGGAAGGAGGTGGCAAGTGGCCTTCGTTGGGTGGTTGGTGAAGTGTCTGCAACCGTGTTAAGAATCTGTGAGGGAGGGAACACAAGCAACGGCGATGTTTCCCACGCTGTAGCCATTTGCCATCTTGCCTAAAGGCAGACCCTTCTCTTTTTTATTTTGCTTTGTTTTTTTTTTCTTCCATCTAAAATCTAAGACCTTTATCTGATGAAAAAAATACAATCATTATCAACAGTAACATCCAAAACTTTACCGAGATATTTTTCATAGTTTTTATACAGTTTTCTGTTCTCTTTCTATAGCCTTTCAGCATTCAATTCCTCTTTTTGTTTTCATTAGATGGTTGAGGTACATCCATCCCCAGGCCACACTGTCTCTGCTTCCGTTTATGACGCTGAATTTATACTTTGCATCTCAACTCTGTCTGCTTTTAGATCATGGGGCTTCTTGTGTATGAACCAAGCAGTTAATATTTGGTAACTACTAAGCACAGTTATTTTGGGAGGAAAATAATTCTCTTTAACAATATGACTGTGCCGGGCAGTGGTGGTGCACGCCCTTAATCCCAGCAGAAGCAGGCAGATTTCTGAGTTCGAGGCCAGCCTGGTCTACAGAGTGAATTCCAGGACAGCCAGGGCTACACAGAGAAACCCTGTCTCAAAAAACCAAAACAAAAAAACAATATGGCTGCATTGTATAAGTCTATAAGGGATGGGCCACACACACACACAGTTATTGTTACACAGCTACTACTTAGTCCAGTTTTCTGTGGACACGCTGTTGATTCCTGGCTACAGTGTAGATACTTTGTGTTTTTTAAGAGTGCTTCTTCATTGTAACGATTTTATGTAATTTACTAACAAGGTCTGATATGTTAAAAAGCCTAGGGACCAAGAACAGAGTTCAGTAGGTAGAGCACTTGGCAAGCATGCACAGAGTTCTGCGTCCCATCCCTCCAGGTGGAAGGCACAGGCTCAGCACTCCAGAAGTAAAAGCAGGAAGATCAGAAATTCAAAGTCACTTTCAGCTACATTGCGGCTTCAACACCAGCCCGGGCTGTAGGAGACCCTCTTGCAAAAAAAAAAAAAAAAAAAAAAAAAAAAAAAATGTTTGACTAAAGTAAGATAAAAGCCAGGTGTGGAGACTTAAACAGCTTTAATCTCAGGGCTCAGCCCTGAGGCAGGCAGATCTCTATAAGTCTCAGACCAGCCTGCTCCTGGCCAGCCAAGGCCACATAGTGAGACCCTGTCTTGAAAAGAAATTAATCAGTCATAATGGTAATGATGAAGATAAAACCCCAGTTCTCGTTTTAAAAAGTAAATATTCTTCTTTGTCCTTGGTCATTTTTAAGCTGGAGACCAATCTTTTGTCAGCTCTGATACTATTAGCATCGAGTTAAATCTGAAACAACAAAAAAAGAATTATACTGATTTAATTAGTTCAGCTGCTGTGTTCCCTACATGTGCTTATGTTATTGGCATTGGTATTCCTTTTCTTTGTGAGTGTGAGTGTGTGTGTGTGTGAGTGTGTGTGTGTGTGTGTGTGTGTGTGTGTGTGTGTGGTGTGTATTTATATGTGTGTCCAGAGGGGGTGAGGAGGGAGAGAGGGTTCTATAGTGCTTGTATCAAACCCACAACCTTATGCTTGCAAGACAAGACATTCTAGCACCTGAACTACATACCTGGCCGCAACATTTATCTTTTTAAAGGACCTAGCCCCTTAATTAATTTAGAGAAAACGTAACAAGATAATCAAGAGAAAAAAATCTTGCTAAATGAGCATCCACAATCTGAGGCGTACCAAAAGAGTCGAGCGAGGGTTTGAGAGTGGAGCCTATACTGGTCTCCTACTGGGACTGTGATACATTTCACAGAAGTGGTGCCTGAAAACAGCACCAACGCGTTGTTGTAGAGTGCTCGCAGGTCGGAAGTCTGGTGTAGTCTCTGAAGACTGAAATTGTGATAGCAACGGGGTTACAGTCCCTCTGTGTAGAAGCATCTTTCACCAGTCTGATGTTTGATGTTTTCAGCCTCAGATTTGCTGCCGAGTAACCTCACCCTTTCTAGTTCTTTCTAACATCTGGCTGGCTGGTTCACCTCAGCTCTTCTGGCTCAAACTCCTCTCCAAGGACTGCTTTGGTCTAGCTTTTCTCTTGACTTCTCCTGAATTTTTGCTCTACTCGGCCTTAAACTAACTCTGGAAATCTGTTTTAATCTTCTGGGCTCCTTCTGGGCTCCTTTATGTTTCTGTGGCTGATTTTGTCCTCACCTGTGTCTGACTTGTTCTCTCTTCAACCTGTCTCTAAATCTCCTGATAACGCTTCCTCTTCTCTCTCAGTGCTTCTCTCTCTTAAGTAGCCTCTCTTTTCTCTGCGTCCTTATAAACGTTGGGCATATACTGGTCTGTCAAATCTTTCTCTGACTTATCACTTTTTCTGCCACTCAATTAGACATCACTTCCCAGCATGGGTGCCTCCTTCTGCACACTAACTTTACTGTCATTGGGTTTCATGGGATTGAAGGTGTGTACTAAAGACATGTCTGGATTCCAGCCACAGGGATTAAAGAGATGCACTAGGGCTGACCCACGCCACAACTAGAAAGAGCTTTTCCAGCAAACAGCACAATCTTGGGGTTCACAGAGGGAGCAAATATCCTAGACCTTTCCCATCTTCTACAAGCTGTTGAGTTCTTATGCTCGTAGCCTCTTTCTTTCCATTCTCAAAGCCAGCCTCAAGCAGGTAACTTCATGCTTGGACACCACCTCTCTGGCTTCACTCCTTTCATACATGCGGATCTCTGAACTGAGGTTAGATCCGCCCCTACAATCCAGGATCAATTCCCCATCCCTAGATCCTTGTTTCTTCAATGTCACTTTTGCTAGATGACATTTACAGTTGCAGGGGATAAGACTCTTTGTATACTTTACTCCGATTTCCATAGAACTCCTGGTGCATGTATCTATGCGGGATCCCAGATCCTGAGACCAGGGTTTTTTTTATCTTGCCTGGCTGCCTGTTCCTTTAGAGGCAATTAGTCTCTTGTTCCTTGCTGAAGCCTATAGGGGACAAGAAAAATTTCAGGGAAGAAACACTTTCATGTAAAATCCTCAGGGCAACTGATGTAAAGGAACAGTGTGTTTGCTCCATTACCTACAAAAATGGATAAAAAGATAGAATTACTATTACTATGATAGATATTACTATTGCTAATACATTCTTTAAATAATACTATAAGGGGCTGGGGAGATGGATCAGTGGGTAAGTGCACTTGCCAGGCACGCGAGAGGACTTGAGTTTAAGTCTGCACTACCCATGTAAAAGCCAAAGTATGACCTTATTATGTGCCTGGAGCCTCAGTGTCTGGGAAGCAGGAATGGGCAGATTGTCAGACCTCCATGGCCGAACAACCTGGCTGAAACAGTAAGTTTCATACTGAGTGAAAAATCCTGTCTCAAAATATAAGGTGGAATGCAAAAAGGAAGACACCCGGTGTCCTCCTTAGGTCTGCCACCTAGAGGTGCACACCACACATGCAGCAGCAAATGCCAACCGCAGTAAAGATACAACATGGACACTGTGCTTTGCTATAGATTTCAAAAGAGTTGCATGAACAGTCGTGTCTACACTTCGTTGGTCACTGTTAGAACTTCCGGGGGGTTGTTTTGAAAAGGTCTTCATATTTCAACCACGTGGTCAGGCTCCCAAGAAATACCCTTACACAGCTTCCCCTGCTAAGCCTGCCACCATTCCTCATCAGAGAGTGACAGGGAGCTTAAATCAACTATTTCACACCATACAAAGAGCTTCTGCACCTCTTTGGCTTTGCAGCAGGAGACTAGAGAGTATAGAAATGCAGTTTTCCGTCTCCCTTCTGTCTGCTTCCTCTCCACTTCCTGATGCATTCTGCTTCCATGTGATTCTTCTCTGTGTGTTGAGTATTCAAAGACACTGTGTCAAGGTAACAAGTAAATCAAAGAGCAGGGAAGACAGTTAATATTTGCTGGGTTACACGGGCTTCTGGGCAATGTTGTCTTTGTTTCAAACGCTCAGAGAGAAAATCGATGCTTTAGAAATAATGTCAAAGCTCACGCTACGACTACCAGAATACTCAGCGCGAGAATACCACTTAACTGCAGGGTTCCTGTGTGATTAATCCTTTGAAGACTTCCAATGCATTCAAGTTCTTGCTTGATTTTGTCAAGTGGCAAATTCTGCTCTCTTTCCTCCTTTGGAGGTTGACGATGAATATTAATTACTATATAAAGTTATTCATAGTACTATGAAAATAACACTACCTTACCCTTTCACATAAATGTAACCCAAGGAAAATTCTCTTCCACCAGAGTCTCAGCAGTTTTTCTCCTAAAGAGAATGACCTGCTGTAGGCATAATGTTTTTGCACACTGTGTACAGTTTACCCTTGGGTTATTCAAATGTTGACTCCTCTGACTTTATATCTTGTCTCAATCCAGACACGCCATTATAATGCTTATGCAGAGAATTGTTTATACAAACTTGAGACATGAGATTCTCAGCACAATATGCCACTTGACAAAACCAAGCAAGAACTTGAATGCACACACACACACACACACACACTTTAGCACACATGCACACTCACTCTAGCACACACACACTCATACACACATTCACACTTACTTATACACACTCATATACATATATACACACTCATATACACACACTCATATACACACACTCATACACATGCACATTCATACAAACAAATACATACACACATATATTCATTCCCACACTCACACATACATACGTACACATACGCTCACACACACACACACATATACTCACTCACACATACATATACATACACACCTCACACACACATACATATACTCATACACACACTTGCTCACACACACTCATACACACACATATATGCATACACATACTCACACATACATACACATACACACCTCACACACATATACATACACACTCACACACTTATACATATACACACTCACATGCACACACACTTCCTCATGCACTCACACGTACATACACACACTCATACACATACATACACACATGCACACACACTCCCTCATGCACTAACACATACACACATACACACACTCATATACACATATACATACACACTCACACACATACACACACTCACTCATACACACACACATATGCATACACACACTCACATACACATACAAACCTCACACATATACATACACACTCACACACATACACACACTCACTCATACACACACACATATGCATACACACACTCACATACACATACACACTCACACACATATACATACACACTCACACACTCCCTCACACATACATATACACACACACATATACATACACACACACTTACACATACATATACACACTCACACACTCACTCACACATACATGTACACACTCACACACATATACATACACACTCACACACTTACACATACATATACACACACACTCCCTCACACATTCACACATACATACACACATACATAAACACACACTCACATACACTCACACATACACACCTCACAAATGTACACACATATACACACACGCACACTTGCACACACTCATGTATCCACACACTCACATACACATATGCTCACATACACACACATACACACACACACACACCTTCACATACACACACACACACACACCTGCTAAGCCATCTCACCAACCCCAGTCTGCTCTTTGTTACTGTCTTTCTAAACCATGCAGCTACAGGTTGCAGGTTGTTTTTTTTTAGTCTTACCAGCGCCTCCACGATGATCCAATGGTCTTTAACTATTTGCTCAATGCCTCATTTCTTCTCCACTATGGTGATCCTCTCTCTGGTCTCCTTGTTACATGTTCCTCATGTGGAGGAAACAGTAGCTCTGTTCCTGGGAAGCCCACCTAAGCACTTCCTGTTTTACCCTTGGTTTTGCAGTCGAGTCTCTGAATCTGAAAACTCTACATTAATCATCCCTACAAAAGAAAAGAAAAAAAGGGCTTCTTTTTTCACAGATTAGGAGACTGAGTTTAATCTTTTTTATTCCATAAAACCTCAGGCCAGATTTCAGTTGTTTTTGGTTTTTTTTTTTTTATAATTTGGTATCAGGATAGTTTTGCTGATATCAGTGTCAATATTTTTAGTTTGAGTTGTGTATTATAAGAAAAACTAAGCTGAGCTGGTGTTTTATGTAGAGCTGACCTTTCTGCTCCTGACTTCACCGTAATTCCCCAGTCAGAACACTTAGAAAGTAGCACTCAGTATTCTCCTTAAAGCTTTAGAGTCTAGTCTTTAACCACATAGTGTTCATAGGAATAACCTGTTCAGGAAAAGAGTGTGTTCCCAGATTTACAAAGTATTGGGTTCAGTGCCTAAATACAGGACACACACACACACACACATACACACACACACACACACACACAAGAAAGAGAGAGGAGAGAGAGAGAAAGGGATGGAGGGAGGGAGGGGGAGATCCCATGGTAACTTGAAAATATTTTGTTGAGGTGTATTTGGGGGGTTGTAAATGGTATTCAGTATCAGGGGTTTGCTTAGCTGAGTTGAACTTCCAGAAGCAACCCCCTCCCCATTTTAGAGATGCAATTAACTTAATTAAACCAACAAAACATCAAAGCTGAGGCTACCCAACCTTAAATGTGTTTAGAATACTTACATTATCCTGAAGTTTGACAGAATCATCTAGCACAAAGCCTACATTTTTTAAGTATAGGATAGTTCATATAATTTATCGAAAAGATCAAAATTCTATAAATGGCTTTTACTGCCTGCGAATTTCTTCCACACCACCTTTAAGAGCCCAGGACACCACTGAATCCACAGGCTGTTCTCACAGCCCGCACTTGCTATAATAGTTGCCGCACAGGTCAGTGACGTGCCTGACACTGCGTTGAAATCATTCCCGGTGACACTGTATATGCTGGATGTGTGTTAGCCAGAGCTGTGCTTTTCTCAGAGTAAGGGTTGATATTAACTCCCTCCAGAGAAGGAAAGATAATGTGTCACACGGGCTACTCTATACCTTCAGAGACCACACTGTTGTTTCTGTTGGGAAAGCCAACTGGTACAGAATCAAGGAATAATAGAAGAGAGAGCTGGAGTGATGGATGGATCAGTGGTTAGGAACACCTTTTGCTCTCATAGAAGACCTGGGTTTTGTTCCCAGAACCAACATGGTGGCTCACAACCACCCATAACTCCAGTCCCAGAGGGTCTGATGCCATCTTCTGAATTCTGAGGGCACCAGGCATATGTGTGATATACATACATAAATGCAGGCAAAACATTCGTACGTATACAACAAAATAAATAAGTTAAGAATTTTTTTTTAAAAGGAAGAGAACGGAAGTCAACAAAACTGTGAAAATCCATTGGATGGGAAATGAAAACCCAACATTAGTTGTAAGCACACAGTGGTTATGTCGATCAAGAGTACCACTGTAGACTTGGGGTGTAACTCACTGGATGGAAGGTTTCATCCCCAGCACCACAAAAATTTAAAAGAGAAAGAAGACATAGAAAGAGCACAGTTGCCCCAACTAAAGCTTAAGTCATCAGCGACCATTTTGGATATACACCAACTGCTCCAATAAGTGTGTGTACAGACGTGTCACACACACCCGAATGTCCTACAGTTGTAAAGGATGGCAGAAGAAAGTGACTAAGTTTCCTTCTAGAGTTTTACTCTGTTGTTGGGTAGAAAGCAACAGCTTATAAGACACATCAGAGACAGAAAATTCCCACTATTCTGAATTTTCTATCAAATTTCAGAACGGGACTAAGGAGGCAGCAAAGTGGTACATTCATATATAGTGTGTGTGAGGCCTAGATTCCTCGTGTCCAACACACACACTAAGAAACATATTGATTGATTAGTCAATCAATTAATTAGTTAACAATATTCTTGAGAATGTTGTAATATTAATTTGACCCTATTTTTCCTTTCTTCACTATTTGTGTGTGTGTGTGTGTGTGTGTGTGTGTGCATGTGCAGGGTCAAAAGCAGTGTTAGGTCCCCTGGAACAGTTGGTGGTGAGCAGCCCTGTGACTGCTGGAAACAGAAGCTAGGTCCTCTTCTGTAGGAGTAGTAAGTGCTCTTAACCACTGAACCATTTCTTCAAGCCTCCTACTTTGATTTTTCATTTCTAGTCCTTGTTAGTTTCTACTAGGAAAAAAAATTTAAAGTATTCCATCAATATATAAAGTAATTAAATTATGGACACTATTGAGAAGATAAGACACTAATAACTATCATATTTTGCAGAATGTGTATTGTTTCATAAGAGAAGGTCACGTGGCTGGGCATGGTGTTACATACCTTTAATCCTGAAAGAGGGGAATTGTTACAAGTCTGAGGCCAGCTTGGTCTATATAGTGACTTCTAGGTTAGCTGTGTCTGCAAAGTGAGACCCTGATGAGAAGAGAGGAGAGGAGAGAGGAGAGGAGAGGAGAGGAGAGGAGAGGAGAGGAGAGGAGAGGAGAGGAAAAGGAAAGACAGGAAGGAAGGAAGGAAGGAAGGAAGGAAGGAAGGAAGGAAGGAGGGAGGGAGGGAGGGAGGGAGGAGGGAGGGAGGGAGGAAGGAAGGGAGGGAGGGAGGAAGGGAGGGAGGGAGGGAGGAAGGAAACTCAGAGGATCAACTATGAGAATTTGCAAAGAGAAAGGGGAAGTGAGAGTGTGGGGTGGATGGTTTGAGCTAAAGTAATGAAGGCCTGAAAAGTCTGGGTCCTTTAGGGGATAGGGATGTAGCTCAGAGGTAGAGCATTTGCTTAACATGAGAGATACTCTGGGTTCGATCCACAGCACCACCAAATCTGATGGATCTCTAACAGCTGAGGTAGAGAAATGATTCCACCTAAAAGAATTAGTCAAACCAATGGCCAGATATGGAAAATCCCAGAGAATGTTAAGCATTCAAGCCCGTTATTAGATTTGGCTGAATTGCCAGATCCATCACAGTTACAGACACACCAGAAGCAAGTACCTCCCGTGACAGAGAAAGAATTCTTGATTCAGTTCCTGGGAAGCGCCCCCCCCCCAATAAAGGATTTCAAGTACAGAAATAGTTAATGAGTGAGTTAGAATAAATTAAACAATAGCTCAACAAGAAGACAGAAAACTCTCTTGCTGGAATGGGTAACCCTAAGGATGTGGCCAGAAGAGGCAGGAAATGGAACCTGGAGAGCTGACATCGTGGGCCAAAATGAAGGCATGCTGGAGTCTGTGGATGGTGCCAGACAAACTCAACAAAGGCAGAGGGTGGAGATGCAAGAGGAAGGGACTCTGTCAAAAGGGCTTTTCCTCTCCCACCCTCAGTGGAGTCGATTTGAAGGGAAAACTTGAGATGTCTGAAGAATGACTGGCTGGTCCCTGAGGAACTAGAATACAGATAAAGACAGTTACAGTCGGGGAAACGTGGGGACAGATGTGAGGGTTGACATCACAGAGGATGCGAAGGTAAACAAGCGGAAGCTTGTCCTGGACTGTCACAGATACAAATCAAGAAACTGGGTTGAGTAGATATAATCTCAAAATAAGAATCTGTAGGACGCCGGTTGAAAAAAAAAATGTTGTTTTCATTTTTCTGTAAGTTGTTTTTAGAGGAACAAAGCCAGTGCCTGTAACATGGGCCACAGAGCTGTGTTACATAAAGATGCTGGCGGGGTCTCAGAGCCATACATACATTTCAAAATCTTAGAGATAAAGTGAGATGACTTTAACATAGCTCACCCACTGCCTAGTACTCGGTGGTGTTCAGTGGACAATAATGAAGGCAATTGATGCCGGTGGTTGACTTGTCAATGACAACAAGATAGATGAGGTGCTAACGGTAGAGATATGGAGATGGTGGAAATGGTGGAAGTGGAGATGATGGAGGTGGTTATGGTAGAGATGGTGGAGATGAAGGTGATAAAGGTGGTTATGGTAGAGATGAAGATGATGGAGGTGGTTGTGGTGGAGATGAAGATGATGGAGGTGGTTATGGTAGAGATGAAGATGATGGAGGTGGTTGTGGTAGAGATGAAGATGATGGAGGTGGTTATGGTGGAGATGAAGATGATGGAGGTGATTATGGTGGAGATGAAGATGATGAAGGTGGTTATGGTGGAGATGGTGGTTATGGTGGAGATGAAGATGATGAAGGTGGTTATGGTAGAGATGAAGATGATGGAAGTGGTGATGGTGGAGATGGTGGAGATGAAGATGATGGAGGTGGTTATGGTAGAGATGAAGATAATAGAGGTGGTTGTGGTGGAGATGAAGATGATGGAGGTGGTTATGGTAGAGATGAAGATGATGAAGGTGGTTATGGTGGAGATGAAGATGATGGAGGTGGTTATGGTGGAGATGAAGATGATGGAGGTGATTATGGTGGAGATGAAGATGATGAAGGTGGTTATGGTGGAGATGGTGGTTATGGTGGAGATGAAGATGATGGAGGTGGTTATGGTGGAGATGAAGATGATGGAGGTGGTTATGGTGGAGATGATGGAGATGAAGATGATG
>JANHMN010000020.1:34606001-34669646 GCA_030674055.1 Rhabdomys pumilio
GAGGAGGAGGAGGAGGAGGAGGAGGAGGAGGAGGAGGAAGAGGAAAGGAAGGAAGGAAGGAAGGAAGGAAGGAAGGAAGGAAGGAAGGAAGGAAGGAAAATGCACTAAAAGCAGTACAAAGTAAGAGATGTTTAGCGATGTACAGTATCTAAAGTCTTAATGACTCCTTGGTGTTGTGGGATTCTCATTAGCTTTTAAGAAAGGAAAATGAACTGGGCGGCGCACGCCTTTAATTCCATCACACAGGAAACAGAGTCAGAGGGATCTCTGAGTTCGAGGCCACCTGGTCTACGGAGTGAGGTCCAAGACAGAGGAGTAGGGGGAGAGAGAGGGGGAGAGGGAGGAGAGAGAGCAAACGTCACTTCAGTTCTCTTGGATCCAATACCTCATGCTTCCTTCTGACCTCTATGGCACCAGGCATACATACGTACGTGCATACATACATACATAAATACACACACACATACATACATACATACAAGCAGAACAATCACACAAATAAAAATAAATAAATCCTCTTTTTTTTAAGTTTTAAGTCTTCCAGAAAAGAAAGGCTCAGAGTCTTTTTTAAATTCTTTCATTATTATTTAGTTATTATTTAGTTATTTCCTTCATGGGTGGTCCCTCGTTGCTACTCTAACGTGGATTGGCAGAGGAGAGGTTCCTTCTCCTATGATAAGGTAAATAGGAGTCACTTCTCGATTTCAACAAAGAGGCTCCCCGACCCCAGATTTTAGAGAATTATTCTTGTTGCTCCACTGGGAACTGACTTGCCTGAGTGTTAAGATAAAAGCCCTTAAAATAGATTCTAAAAGTGGAATGACTTCATTAATTCTATATTTGCTTCAGTTTCCTCACATCAGACTTCCTTCCGTCCTGCATGAGTTTGGGGGGAGAAAATATTTGTTGAAAAAGCAAGTTCAAGAACGGCATGGAGGTGCACGCCTTTAATCCCAGCACTCAGGAAGCAGAGACAGGCCAGCCTGGTCTACATAGTGAATTCCAGGTCAGTCAGAGCTATATAGTGAGATCGTATCTCAAAAGAAGAAAAAAAGAAATAATTAAAATGCAAAATAAATTCAAAACCTGTTAAATCTGCTTTCTTGGGCTCCAGGTGTGGCTTAGTTTGCCTAGGAAAAGAAAAAAAGAAAAAATTTGTTTTTATCTTTTTTTAAAAAAAAATCAGCTCTATCTCCAACTGAAATAATCAGTTTCCATGAGTTGAGTGGTCTTTTCAGCTAGACTCAGCCAAGCAACAGGAATGCATGACCTGGCAGCTGACCAGTTTCTTTTTTTCTTTGCCAAGCGCTTCTCTTGTACTGGGTTAGCTTTCCATTACTGTAGCAAATATCTGAGACAAGTCAACTTAAAAAGAAGAAAGGTTGATTTGGGTTTTGAAGATCTTTTAGGCCTGTGGTGAAGCCGCACATCCTATAGTGGAGGAAAGTGCTCACTTTGTAGGTGGGCATGAGGAGGGAGGGAGGGAAGGAGGGAGGGAGGGAGGGAGGGAGAGAGGGAAAGAGTAAGAGGGGAGGGAGATGCCAACATCACCTTCAAGGGCATGCATGCTGTCTTATCCAGGATTACTATTGCTATGATAAAACATCATGACCAAAAGCAACTTGGGGAGGAAAGGGTTTGTTTCACTCACAGTTCCAGGTAACAGTTAATCATCAAAAGCAGTGAGGGCAGGAACCTGGAGGCAGGAGAGGATGCAGAGGCCATGGAAGAATGCTACTTACAGGTTTGCTAAGCGTGGCTTCCTCAGTCTTGTAAAGCCCAGGATCACCAGCCCAGGAGTGGCACTACCCACCATGGGTTGGGTCCTCCTCATCACTCACTATTAAGAAAATGCCCTACAGTCAGATCTTATGGAAGCATTTTCTCAACTGAGGCTCCCTCCTTTCAGATAACTCTAACTTATATCAAGTTGACATAAAACTAGACAGCACACACCCCCTCCTCAAAGATGTAAATTCTTCCACTGGGTCTCATTTCTTAAAGTGTTCACTATGTCCCAACAGTGCTCCAGGCTAAGACAAAGCCTAAGGCTTCATAGGGACATTTACTCAAACATTACATGCACCCACCATGAACCAGTCACCAGGCTGCACATAAGGGCATTGCCACATCAGGAAGACTTCTGTGTACTGTATAGGCACATTGTGTTCCCCACGTGACAAGGGCTCTGGATTTTGGAACTAAGAAACATTGATTCCCATGTACCTGTGAGCGATAAGGGCAGAGAAAATGAATTTTCTCTTCCTCCAGGAGTTCCAAGGTCAGGAAGGAGAGAGTAAGAAGTAAAGGACCTTGGACTGGGTCAGAACTGCTGAACACAGAGGTTGGCCGGGAGGAACAGGAGCCTGGAGGGTTGAGGGTGTCTAAGACAAATCCCAGCTCAGGAAAGCTAACGTCTGATCAGCAGTTTCACAGATGCAGAAAGAAGAATGGGACTGTTACACTGTTTCTGTCAGGTCCTGCTATCTGGCACTTCTGTTACACTGTTTCTGTCAGGTCCTGCTATCTGGCACTTCTGTTACACTGTTTCTGTCAGGTCCTGCTATCTGGCACTTCTGTTAGTGTAGACACATTCAGACATGCTACACAATGGCCAAGTGTGGTGGCACAGTGGTAGGATGTTTGCCTAGCATGCTCAGGACTTTGATATTGATTTCCTGCATGACAAAAGGAGGAGACAATACATTAATAAGTGTTAACACATTAGCCATTAGCGAAGTATTCTGATCTTCTGTTTGTGACGGCTCCTTGAACAGAATATCCTGACTCAAATGAGGACTGGGAGATAGCACACTCGAGTTTAACACTTGGTCAGAGACACAAAGGAAAAGCTTTCCCTCTGTGATCCTAGTTTATGGTTTGAGGGGCTGCAAATTAAACTTACACAAGATAGATTAGCAAGGGGATTAAAGGGACCTCTACTCGTGTACATGTGGGAGTTTATAGAAAAGCTTGTCTCGGCGAAGGCCTCTAACTGAGGACTAACAAACCATCTTCATGAGAGCAGGTGAGAAGGACACTTAAGGAAACACAAATTACCTGTTAGCAAGATAAATGAGGTCTGGAGAGAAGGCTCCAAGGTTAAGAACACAGGCTGCTCTTCCAGAAACAGAACGTGGCTCCCAGTACCTACATCAGGTGGTTTGCAACTAGCTGCAACTTCAGCTCCAGGAAATCCAATGCCCTCTTTGGACCTCTGCAAACACCTATGCTCATGCGCACACACCCACACATAGGTGTACACTGATGCACACTACTTAAAACTTCTTTTGAGAGACAGAGACAGAGGAAAGAAAGAAAGCAGGGGGGTAGTGGCACAGGCCACATTTCAGCACTTGGGAGGCAGAGACCGGCAGATCTCTGTGCGTTCAAGGACAGCCTGGTCTACATAGTGAGTTCTAGAACCTCCAGAGCTTCAGAGTAAGACCCTGTCAAACGAAACAAAAAAACAATTAAGAAAAACACAAAGATAGACATTTAGGAAAATGAGGGAGAGACGGTAATTTGTAGCAACTGCTAGGTGTGTAGCTGACCTCTCTCTGAAGATAACGGTCTATCTTTTCTAGTTAGTTCTAGGGGAGGGTTTTCAAAGAATGAGTCATTTGGAGAGGCTCTGCTTTTTAAGCAGATGGGGAATCCAAGAAAAAAAAATCCTCTGGTCAGATGTCTTCAGTTCTCAGACATGTAGATGCAGCAGTAGTGCACGCTCTGTGCTGGCTCCTCCAAAGGAGCCATCGATAGACCCTTTATCCCTGTTCTTAATGGCCCAGATGTGACCTGGGATGAAGCTGTGGCCTGGAGCAGGGAAAGAGCAGAGTCTTCTAGACCCAGCACACACTCAAAGTACAGTAATCTGTGTCAGAGAAGCGGTTCCTAGACCAGTCTCAAGGATGACATCAACACTGAAGGCCTCACCAGCTGAGCCATGGCTCCATCTTTGGGAATTTGCCATTGTTATTACTATGTGCGTGCACGTGTGTGTGTGTGTGTGTGTGTGTGTGTGTGTGTGTGTGTGTGTGTACATGCACTCACGCGTGTGTGTATGCACTCAAGCATTTATACCACAGCACACATGTGGAGGTCATAAGACAACAGTTCTCTCCACCTACCCTGTTGATCCTGGGAATCAAAAACTCAGGTTCCGAGGCACATGCCTTTGCCTGTTGGGTCACCATGCCTGAGGATTTAACAATACCTTATAGAATGGATTGGAGCCTAACCCTTCAACAATTTGGGTTTGTTTTGTTTTTCCACACTGGGGATGGGACCCAGGGCTTTGCACGTACCAGGAAAGAACTCTAACACTCACCTACAACCCCAACCCAATTCTGAATATCTTTAACCTCTGCTGGTAGAAAATCCATATGGTTCTCCTCATTAGCCAGTCTCTGTGGAGCATGAAGCATTTAGAGGCCCCAGGCTGCATACACAACTAGCATCGGCCTCATTTTGACAGCTGCGGAAAAAAGATACAAAAAGATCAAGTGATTTTTTTCCCAAAGTCACATGGATAGCAGTCAGTATTGGTACAGTATTGGTTCAGTATGACTGTAAAATTCAAGCCCTTGACAGCCTTTAATCATGCCTCTGCTGTGTCAGCCTTCTGTTGTGATGCTGTTTAATAAATAAGCGTGTAACATGTGAGCAGGGAAGGCACAGTGAGCCAGATGTCTGTAATCCCAGCCCATGGGCAACAGAGGCAGAGGAGGAGTTCAGGGTCATCCTTGGTTAGACATGGAGGCCAGGCTAGGCTACCTGAGAGCCTGTTTAAAATAATAATAATAATAATAATAATAATAATAATAATAATAATAATAATTGTTGAGACCGCCCGACCAAGAAGATGCGCGATGATCTGCGTTCACTCGACCAGGAAGAAAGACGCCTGAGTCTGCTCGACCAGGAAGAAGGACACGATGACCGGGATCTTCTCAACACGCTTTATTGCAGAAGCACCCCATCGTGAAGCCCGGACCCAGAGCAGCCAGAGAGTGCTGCTTATATAGAGGGGTGTAGCTTTCCCTGATTGGTCACCCTGTTGGACCTAATTTGCATGCCCTTTCTGATTGGTCCTCTACCTGGACCTAATTAGCATAGACCTATTTGCATAGTCCCGCCCAGGGAGGAGTTGCCGTGCAGGGATTGGCTAATGCACTAATGCCTCATTTGCATATACCCATTCGGGAGGGGTTTGCGCCAGAATCTGCTGACACATGCACAGTAGACTTGTTTGCAAGTGGTGCAACAGGAAACCAGCATCATCTTGTAATGCCGGATTGGGATTGGCGGGCTACGAATAATAATAATAATAATATTAATAATAATATTATTATTATTATTAATAAAAATATTATTATTATTATAAATATTATTATTATTATTATTATTATTATTATTATTATTGCAAGCATGGTTTTGTTGAGAGATAGAGAAACGGGTCCCTAGTACCAGTGAAGAATAATAGAATACCTCAGTGGCAGAACATATGCTCAGGGCCCCATCCCACATGCCACAGTACATTCAATGACATCATCTAAGAAACACAACACTAACTCCCACAAATACCTGTACAAAGGATGATATGCCAGGGATCTCATGGATACCATCCTCTTAAGAGGCTGCAAGCCAGTCTAAATAGCTTCATGGATTTCCAGTTATTGCAACTACATATTTTATAATTTTAAGCTATTCTAAACATTCCACTAAAAAAAAAAAATTACTGACTGTAGCCTATAGCGCATACCTTCAATCCCAGCACTCAGAAGCCAGAGGCAGGAAGATCTCCATGAGTTCAAGGCCAATCTAGTCTATAGATCAAGTTCTAGAACAGTCAGGGCTACACAGAGAAAGAAACCCTGTCTCAAAGAAGGTTCGCTGGCCTCAAGTTCAATCCCCAGAACCTGTGTAAATATCTGAGCACTTGTCATCCCCTGATAGCAAGATGCCTGTCTCAGGCTAAAAGGGAAGGTACCAGGAGAACGGGAGATTGTCCTCTGACCTAAACACACACACACACACACACACACACACACACACACACACACACGAATACACCTCTCTATCACAGCCCAGAAGCTGACGTCTTGCCCCGGGTAGGATTGCTGTGTTGTGGTTAATCTCGGATCTGATACTCTGTTGAAAAGAGTTGTTATATGCGGACAATATGCAACCGTTTGTTACTGGATACTTTTTTACTGAACAGAAGCCTCATTACATCAGCTGCAGATGCAGCTAGGACTATCCCACGCCTTCCCGTACAGTCGGAAAAGCTTGACAGCAGAGGGGCATCCAACACCTATCACGTGGCAATTGCTGAAGTCAGGAAAGGTTTTCCAGGCAAGGCCACTTTTGGGTTGACTGAGAAGAAGCAAGAGTGCGGTAACTACACGACCACCGATATTTTAAAAAACCAGCAGATTCCAATTTGACTTATTTCTTTTCAAAGCTTCCGGAACATTCAGAAGATCCGGCTTGGAGTGGGGAAGAAGGAACTTTAATTCCGAAGTTCCCTCCCAGGTCTGGCTTGGGGTTTAAAACTGGCTTTCAATCTTGTACTGCCAGACAGACTTCTCCATGTGCGGAAGGAAAACGGGAAGCTGCGCCTTTTCCTGAGAGTGAGGCTCTGGCTTCCTGAGCAAAGGCGTAGTAGCAGCACATGGACGCCAGGGGGCAATACAGTCCCGCCGAGGACTTGGGAACCTGAAGCATTAGTGACATCTCAGTGCCAAGGAGAAATCCTTTTAGAGTTTCTCAAAGGAAGAACGTTCTAAAATGCGCTTTCACCAGAACAGCCCATCGCACCGGTGCACAGCTGCCATCTCTGCATCGGTTATTGATTTTGCTTAATGCAGCTGCCGGATCTTTCCTGGCCTCTTGCCTAGTAAGTGGATGTCCTTGTGCCCCAGCCAGCCCCAGCCCGGTCGTTCAGGGTGCTACCCCAAATCAGTCCCTCTGATACCCCTGTGGCCCAGTCACCGCAGCGTTTCTGGTCATTCCGGTTCGAGCCATCATTTTGTTTCCAGTTCGCAGTCGCCAGGTGTCTGCCCTCCCTTAACCCGCAAGGATGAAAGATCAAAGGTGTGCCTGCATCTGCCTCCTGTGTGTCCCTGCGCTTTCACATACTATACCTTCAAAGGAGATAAATGGGGTATTGTGCTCCCTAGAGGGAGTGGTGGGGCACGGATCAGAGAAGGCAGCGGGCACCGTTTCGCAACACGTGGCTATTAGAAAACGAGGAGAGCCATGTCTGCAGCTCCGAAGTTCTGACCCGGTGAGGCGTGTTCAAATCTTTAAAAGACAAAGACTTACGCGCGCGCGGATGGGTGGACTCATTGTCTCCAACTGCAGACATGCTAAAACCTACCTCAAGAAATCGGGTCTGCAGAACCAGGTGGCGAGTGTGACTCGATGTTAGAGAGCCTGCCTATGGGAAGTGAGCGCCCAGGAAAAATAAGTAAATAAACCTCACAGGGTTAAAACATCCACAAGGCTTGGTGTGCCCTTGCCTGCGGAGACAGACACTAGCAGATCTGAGTCCCGAGTTCTTGGCCAGGCAGGACTACTTATTGAAACCTTGCCAGAGTCGGAGGGGGGGGGGGGGGAAAGGAGGGAAGGAGGGAGGAAGGGAGTAACCACAAAGCTGGTTGACTGGTCAGAGCTTGGGGTAGTGAAAAGCTGGAATGCTGTAGATCTGGAACGCAAGTCCCTTGGGCTATCTTTAGCCCCTTTACAGTCATTCACTGCCCACCCATGTTTGACCTAACACCCTTGTGACTATTCAGGTCAAGCCTTTCGGAATGTACTAACAGGCCACAAGCTTCCGCCAACCCAGAGGCTAAGAATGCCATCAGATCGCACTTATGTCTGTCTAAGAGTAGAGTTATTCCCCTCAGCAGTCATACCTAATATTCTCATCAATATATTTTTTGAGTGTCTTGATTTATGACTTTGTTCTGAAACTATAAAAACTCCGTCAAACTGTTACCACGTTGGAGAGAGGTATTTAGCATGGTCATCCGTAGCCGGCTCCAGACTAAACCCTCATTCCCTTTGAGGTGAGAGCTGTGTTTTTGTGTCAAGGCTCTGGATTCCATGCCCTATGCAGTTGTGTGTGTGTGTGTGTGTGTGTGTGTGTGTACAGATGTTTGTGTACGAGTGTGTCTGTATGTGCATGTGTGTTTGTATATGTGTACTGATGTGTGTGGATATGCAGGTATGTGTGGATATGTGCATGTGGATATGTGTATGTACATGTGTACAGATGTGTGTACATATGTGTGTATATGTATATATATGTGTATTGATGTGTGTGTTTCTGTGTGTACCTATGTGCGTATGTGTGGATATGTGTGTGTATACATGTGTGTATGCATGTATGGATATGTATATGGATATGTATGTGTATGTATGTATGTGCAAATGTGTTCGGTATGTGTGTGTGCATGTGTGTTCATGTGTATGTATGTGTGTATATGGATGTGTGCCTGTGTGTGTATGTGTGTACAGGTGTGTGTGTGTGTGTGTGTGTGTGTGTGTGTGTGTAGTATAGAGAAGTGAGAAGTATAAAGGAAGACACTTTGAAATTATAAAATGGAAGTTATAGGAGGCTGGAGAGATGGCTCAGCGGTTAAGAGCACTGACTGCTCTTCCAGGGGTCCTCAGTTCAATTCCCAGCAGCCACATGGTGGCTCACAACCATCTGTAATAAGATCTGATGCCCTCTTCTGGTGTGTTTGAAGACAGCAACAGTGTACTCATATACAGGAAATAAATAAAAGAAAAAATGGAAGTTATAAAGACACCAATGAAGGATGGAGACATTCCCTTGTGTCACTCACTACTGGGAGCGATGATAAATGATGCAGAAAACCTGTAGAGAGCCACTTTCCAGTGGAGCCACGTTCCCCATATCTGTGGGGACAATAAGTCAAGGTGCATTCTCAAGAGAGGGTGAATAAAAGTGTGAGCACAGACACTGCGGAAAGCGGTAGCTTTGCCTGGCCCTGAGACACCAGCTTCCCTCTACTATAGATGTGGGGTGGAAAATAGCTCCTGACCGAGCAAAAAAGCAGTTTGTAACTTCAACTTAGAAGCGCTTCAGTCTGGCCACCACTAACTTCTCAAGACTCTCAAGAAAGCTTTTTACCCCCATTTCCCCTTAAGCCATAAATGAGAGAGAGCACAAATTGCCCCCTGACCTTGCAACCCCAAACCCACATATTCCCAGGGGCTTCTCATGACTTCTTTTCCTGGGTTTCTAGAGTTTTCAGGGGTGACCAGCTGCCCTCACAGACCATAGCCAAGCGATTAATAAGTCACTCAGTCTTGCCCACTTCCTGTGGCTGGGTGTCCAGGTTTGCACAGCACATGAGCAAAAAGAATAGTGGTGAGTTATTAAGGCCGTGGTGAGGAGGGAGCCCTTATCAGCAGCATCGGGTACTCGATTCATCTGCTTGACAAATATTTATCCAGCACTTGCTGAAGCCAGGAATTCCACAGTGATCAAAGGGAGTCTCGCTCTCTGTTCTCACGGGAGTTTGCAGTCTAGAGGTGAGGACTGGCATGAGTCAAATCATCAAAGATGACTACGCTCATGGAAGAGAACTCAGGGCTGATAGGAGAATCACTGCAAGGAGGCAGCTAAAGGAGAGGCTCTGGGAAACTTCTGGAGAAGACCTTCATGCACTAAGCAGGCACTGAGGGATGAAGCGGGAGAGGAAGTTCCAGCTAGCTAGCTTTCAGGGACACAAAAGAATGGGGTACCCAGAGTGTGGGGACAATCTGAGGTGAGACCAGTGTCAGGTCCCAAAGATGATTCTTATTAGCTGCTGGTGTTAAAAACAAACAAACAAACAAACAAACATATCACCCTGCAATGCATAGCAACTCAACAGTCTTGTTATTTTTGTTTTCTTTTGTTTTGTTTTGTTTTATCAGATTCTACATTATAATTTAGATCAGAAATGTCCCCAGGGTCTCATGCATGAGGGTTTAGTCATCAGCCTGTGGCTCTAATAGAAGACAGTGGAACTCTGGGAAGCTAATATAGGGGCTTGCTGCTGAAGGAGATCCTGGGACTCCATCCCCAGAACTCTTTGTTCTCTCTGTCTGTCTGTCTATCTCCTCTCTCCTTCCCTCCTTCCACTGCCCCCTTCTTTTTAGCTGCTTTAAGGTGAGCAATCCCCCTTCATTGTGCCCCCCACCATGATACAGCATGCCAACACAGACCTACTTCCTCTCACAGCGTCCACCCCCGCCAGGGGTCTATTCAATTATGAATCTATCAGTGGCTTAAGACACTTATTGATTAGCTGAGTATTCTTCTGATCCGATCACTCTTGAAATCCCAGCCCTGAACATAGCCTTGGGGACCAAGCTTTCAACACACGTGCCTTTAGAGGGCATGCCTGTCCAAATTAGAACAAACACTTCCACTCAAAAGGAGGCACAGGAAGCTGGGTGGTGGTGGTGCATGCTTTTAATCCCAGTACTTGGGAGGCAGAGCCAGGCAGATTTCTGAGTTCAAGGCCAGCCTGGTCTACATAGTAAGTTCCAGGACAGCCAGGGCTACACAGAGAAACCCTGTCTCAAAAACAAACAAAAACAAAAACAAAAAAAAAAAAAAGAAAGAAAGCAAAAAGGAGGCACCCGTGGCCCACAGAAGTTCTGACACCCACAGGCTTCCAATTCCTCAACTGAGAGGCCTAGGCCTGCTTCTGGGGAATGATTTTTCACAACTCTTGGGTCCACTCATCAGACTTTTGTCACATGTTCTGAATTATCTATTTTCCATAAACTTCTCTGCCCATTTTATGACTGTGCACTGTGAACTTGCCCTGAACTTTGTCCATCTAATGGCGTGGCCTCTGATTCTGTTCATCTTTGTGGCCTTGCTCTGGGTCTCACTAGACATCTCACCTCTCTGCTAAACAAGACGTGAATACAGTTCTCTTCAAAATAGAGATCAGAAGCAGAACCTTTGGAATTCCTAAAAAGTCTTTTTATTGATTTTAGGAACTCCAGAGAACAGACACATGGTTAAATATTTCTGAGTGATGACTTTTTTTTTAAGAAAGGACCATAATTGCCATCTCTTGAAATGCAGGACCAATAGTTAATTTTTTTATATTTTTATTTTGCTCTGGTATTTTGGCTTAGCAAGTCCTGGCTCTTTGTATTTCCTCTAAGTGATTTTTTAAAATACATGTTTTGGCTTGTTTGTTTCTTTTTATTTGTTTAAATTATTCTTTCTTGGCCTGGAACTCATCACACATAGCTCGAATGGGGACGTAGGGGGCATTTTAAACCCTGAAGTTGGATATCTTGTGGGCTGAGGGCATCTCTAAGGGAGAGCCCTTCCCTGGTACATCTGAAGGCCTGGGCTCAATCTCAATCTCAATAGTACAAAACAAAAACATACATCTTAGGTTTATTTCCCTCTCTGTTAGAGGGATATATGACTGAAATCCTTCCCACCATATAAAAGGATCAACGCCTCTCCAGTAATGGCATCTTCCTCGACTCTCCTGTTCTCATCAACAAGGTCTTAGAGCCTCTACCCTCAGGCTCTCATGAAGACCTGCCTCCACTCTCATTCATCAGAGCATGCTCAGGGCTCCTAGCCCCTGATGCAGGAAGAGGGCACTCTCAGGTCCATGAAGCTGGACACAGGGTGGGCAGGAGTTTTCCCTTCTCTCTCCCCGGATATTCAGAGGAGTCAGAACTGTGAGCAGCTTCAGGAGCCAGGAGAATCTCCATCCCTCTGTGGAATGAGTGAGAAAGAATGTCTAAGTCTTTTATTCTTCTGGAGGTGACATCCTGAAAGGCTCTGCAGCTTGCATTAAGACTTTTTGTCTTTATCTTAGAACATAATGAAACACCGTTGAAGAAGTCTGAAGAGGTGACGACCTTCCGAGGGGCCCTGCCAGCTGCAGCGCAGCAATTAATTAAGAGAAGCAGGATATTAAAAACTGAATGGTCCCCAGCCAGGCATGGGTGACACACACCTGTGACCCCAGCCTTCAGGAGACCCTAGCCATTCTTTATGAGATCTTCTTTTTCTCTGTCTATGCCTTATCACACGAGCACTGCTGTAGTTAGGAACAGGGTGATAACACTGAGACCTACAGATTCTTGAGGTACTTGGATGTAAAACTAACTAATATTTTTTACATAATCGGGGTGCAGTCTTGTTATAAGTAGTCAGCCAATCAGATTTCTTCAAGACCTTGTTACTGTTACAGCAGGAAGTACCTTATATCTATTAAAACACACACACACATCAGTCTTTGAGTAGAAATAGGCAGACAGTGAACAATGCAATTCAATACTATTCACAATTAAATAATACACTGGAAATACACTTTCTGGAACTAAGAATCACCTTAATTCAGAACCTTGTCAAAGATCAGTTAGTTCATTCAGTAAGTATTTACTAGGCAGACACAGTCAGTGCTACACACTCATAATTCCAGATCCTAAGGGAAACAGAGGCAGGAGGATTACAAGTTAGAGGACATCCTCAGTTACATGTTGAGTTCATGGCCAGGCTGGGCTACATGAGTTTCTGTCTCAAAAATATATATATATATATTTTTAAAGGTATTTACTGGGTGTTCATTTTATGAGAGGAATTCTACTGGGCAAGAGGTTCCAAAAACAAACAAGACAGAGAGATCTCACGGTACTGGGCCCTGATAAAGTAGGCAGGTGACCACATGAGAACATTTAAGATAAAGAACTCTACTCAGAGGGTTGTTGTCTGAATGAAGAGAAAGTAGTACAGGAAGATTCTACAGTTCAGGTGGAACAGCAACTAGGCTAGCTCAGGGAAAAAGGAGCAAGCATTGGCTAGAGTAGAGAGGACTGTGAACAAGTACATGTACAGAAAGGTAAGGATATGTCAGAACCTTAACGCCAGGACTGAAATCTGGCTCTGTATTTCAGCAGCAGTGATACGCTCTTGCAGGATCCTAGTGAGCTTTGGTCATTCACACTTCAGCACAATTTAACCTGATCCTCTCTCCTACGAGTTCTTTTTGAATAGTTGAAATCGATCACTGCGGGTGGCAGTCGAGTTGTGGGTCAGAGGTGGAGCATGAACTTAGTGTATGGAAGCTCCTGGGCTTAATCTTCTGCACCCAAGAGTGGGCAGAGAGGGTGGGGACAGGATCATTCCACGAGTCAGTGAAGTAGTAAAGGAGAGTGGGGCTGGCTGTATAGGCCTGTCATCTAACTGTCCTAGAAACTGAGGCTGGAGTGTAGACCTGCATGAGCTACTGAGTGAATTCAAGGCCAGTCCAGGCATCTTATAAAACTGTCTCAACAACCAAAGTAGAAAGAGAGCCGAGACCCTAGCCCTCTGGGAGAGCGTTGCCTCGTATGCATGACATCAAAATGGTTCAACCGCTAGTACTGCACTCACAGACACAACCTAGGAAAGGCATCCAGGAGGGAACAGATGCTTTTGGAATCGGTCGACTGAGGAAAGAGGCAGGTACAGCTGGCCGCTTGCTCCCACCCTCAGGACGGTGATGAGGTGGGCTGCACCGGCTGGTTAGAAGCTTTTCTTGTGAGATGTCCAGTTCAGGGAAGAAGTAGGGTTTCTCTTCTTTTCATCTTTTTGTTTTGTTTTTTAGTTTTCAAACCCTCCCATAACCAGTGAAGAACTTGGTGGGGAGTGGCAGGGTCCGTTCTGTGTATCTGCATACATGTCCATGCTGTGGCTTTTCTGAATTCCAGGCAGCATCAGTGTTGACTGCTCACAAAGTCATGTCAAGCTTGTATCCTGCAGGTCAGCAACACTGTGTGCTTTAAAACATCAACACCAGTCACTTAAGTATTCCAAGACTTTTAGAATATGCATATTTTAAGATAAAAGAGACCTTTTCTGTTGCTCTATAAACATATTGTCTTAGGGTTTGTATTCCTACACAAAACATCATGACTGTTAGTATCTGTCTAAACTCCACCTCCACAGTTACGTGGCAACCACCAGGTAGGCCTGGTCCACTATAAAAGGGGCTGCTTGCCCCCTCCTCTCTCTCTCTTACTCTCTTACTCTTACCCTCTTACTCTTTTACCTCTCTGTCCCCTCCCCCCTTCTCTCCCCCTCTCTCCACATGGTCATGGCCTTCCTCTGCTTCTCTCTCTCTCTCTCTCTCTCTCTCTCTCTCTCTCTCTCTCTCTCTTTCTCTCTCTCTCTCTCTCTCTCTCTCTCTTTCTCTGCCTCTACTATCCTCCTGGCTCCCCTCTCCATGCCCCCTCAATAAACTCTATTCTATACTATACCAGTGTGTGACTGGTTCCTCATGGGAAGAGATGCCTCTACATGGGCCCGCTGAGACATCCCCTTCCCCATACCTCTCCACACACCCACAGAACATACTCTCTTTATCTCTTTATCTCTTTATAAACACTTCAATGACCAAGAAGCAAGTTGGGGAGGAAAGGGTTTATTCAGCTTACACTTCCTCATTGCTGTTCATCACCAAAGGAAGTCAGGACTGGAACTCACATAGGGCAGGAACCTAGAGGCAGGAGCTGATGCAGAGGCCATGGAGGGATGTTGCTTACTGGCTTGTTTCCCCTGGCTTGCTCAGCTTGCTTTCTTATAGAACCCAGGACCACCAGCCCAAGGATGGCACCACCCACAATGGGGGTCCCTCCCACCCTTGATCATTAATTGAGAAAATGCCTTACAGCTGGATCTCATGGAGGCATTTCCTCAAGGGAGGCTCCTTTCTCTGTGATAACTTCAGCTTGTGTCAAGTTGGCACACAAAACCAGCCAGTACACATATGTGTTAATATTAGCCATAGATGTAGCTTTAATTGAGCTTAGATTTTTTTTCACTATAATATAGTTACTTTACAATAGAAAGATCTACATTAACATAGAGGAAAAAATCTAATTTCTTGTTTCAGAACTAAAAAACATCCATTTGAAGCTAATGACTCGTTAATGCTTCCATGAAAATAATGTTCCTAATGAAAATTCTAGAATCATATGATTGTTTGTTTCTTAGATTAAAGTTTTTTCTTTCACTCAGTAAGCACAATATTGGGCTCCCCTTCAAGGCCACTCCAGTACTAGGCATTCTTCCAGAGACTGTCTCTGCACATGATTAATGTATATTGTTTTAATGAGTGGTGTTTGCTGATACCACCGTTACATATAGAAAGGAATATGGCTGACGAGTGAGCAAGATGACTCCGTGGGTAAAGATACAGTTCCGTCCTGGTGACCTGAATATGACTCCAGGAATCTGCCTTAAGGGAGGAGAGAGCAGAATTCACAAAGTTGTCCTCCGACATGTGCACACACTCTGACATGCATGCTCACACTCACACATCGTGTATCATACAAAATTAACAATTTTAGAATTTGTAATAGTTATGAGTGGGGGGGGGAGCTAATTTTTAACCCATGTAAAATTCCTACTGCAGATCACTAATTAGTAACAAATGCTCAGACCCGACCTCACCTCGTGGTTTAATTATCTGACCACAAAAGGGGCAAACCCACTTAGTTTCTGCTCTTACTGGACGTCAATGTATGTTGCTTCCATGTAGTGGGTGTAAAGGTATTTCCTGCATCTGATAGTTCTGCGAGGCCCTTGAGATGCTAACAAGCCGTCATGAATGATCAGTTGTTCACATCGGGCTTCTTTGGTTACATTGAAGCTACCTACATCATTGAGCATAAGCAAGTTTTTAAATCTCTGAACCTGAATGGCAGGACAGTCAGTTATGACAGTGGTACCCAATGCCTGACTCCTCGAAGCTCTCTGTTTCTTGCCTTTCCAGGAAGCTGTGAGCCCACTGTTACCATTTAAATCACATAAATTCACAACTAAATAAGTTACATTAAAAACAAATGTAAGGTGGGCTAGAGAGATGGCTCAGCAGTTAAGAACACTGGTTGCTCTCACCGTGGTCCTGAGTTCAACTCCCAGCAACCACATGGTGACTCAGAACCATCTATAATGGGATATGATGTCCTCCGGTGTCATGCAGGCATACATGCAAATAGAACACTCATATACATAAAATAAATAAATCTTAAAAAAAAGAAAAACGGGCTGGTGAGATAGTTCAGAGACAGACAATATACTATGTTTGAGTGATACCAAGGATTGAACCTAGGGTCTCACTAATCCCTCTCAAGCCCCTGACCAGTTACTTGTGCCTCTCAGTGACTTGACAGTGTGTTTTATTCAATGCCCCACATTGCTGGAACAATGGTCGCAGATTACTGAAATTCTAAAATTCCTAACCACAACTTGTCACCTCTTATTCCTGGAGCTATTTACAGCTGTGTGCTGTGGCTACCGTGTGCCTCTGCCTAGCCCCTCATCCAATGGGGCTCCTCGTGAACTAAGTATTTACAGTTATTAAAACTGAGCAGGCTTTAAAAGCAATTTATATATAAGAAATGGGTTAAATTATAATGTAATGACAGTAATTTGTTGGAGAAAGGTTGGTGTGTAAATCAGAGGTTGGGGTATAAATCAATGCATGAGTAGGAAGGGGGCGGCCAGTATGGTTTGAATTGCTGGCTGCTAAGCTAAGACATCATTCATTTAAAAGACCGGTTGCTATAGGGATGTTGCCTAAGGATCAATGTGCCTTCTTTATGGTTTGTAGATTATATACTACACACAATTCATGTCAGCGACCTTAGCGATGAGCGTACATATACATACAGGCATGCCTTGAAAGCAGTGTGTGAGCTGGCTGATACCAGCTGAGGATTGGTAGCATGGAAAAGACTTTTGCTTCCATTTAAATTAGAAATCTTCCCAGTTTAAAAGAGAAGAAAGTGCACCTTCAACCACACAATGCTATAGACACTGTGGCCCCAGTAACAGACCACAGTTGTGGCACAGAATTAAACAGATGGTTGCTATGGTGTCCTGGTGAGCAGAAGTACTTCCTGCAGACCTGACATCAGATCCCTAGAACGCACAGAAAGCGTATTCTGTAACATGCATTGTAATCCTGAGGCCCCAGGCAAGAGGAGAGACAGAGAGTCAAGAACATCCCAGAAGGCTCATGCCAACTAGCCTGGCAAACAGCACAAAACAAGATGCTGTCTAAAGTTTAGGTAGAAGGAGACCAATACATGCAGTTTTCTCCTGACCAAAAGGGCAAACCTGTATCCACACACAATAAGTAGCACACACATGTCATACACGGAGAGATGTTAGAAATTAGAGCATGTTAACTGTTTATAGCTATGGCTTACCAAAAAACAAACAAACAAACAAACAACACACATTTTAAATCGAACTGTTGGACCAGGTCTAATTTACTTTATCTTACCATTTCTGTCTTTATATTTAGGGGAAAACAAACAACGGTCCAGTCATGGGTACTATTTTCTCCATGACTTGACATACCCAGGTAGCCTACCCATTGCCCACCTGCAAAGATAAACGTTAAACCTGAAGACTGAGCAGATGGCTTCTTACCCAGCCAGCTCAGAGGAGGGTGCTAAGGGATACGCCTTGGCTTTCAACCACCTATTATGTATTTCAACACAAACTCTGCCCTAACCTGTGTAAAATGATCCCCAGGACGAGTAGGAAAAAAAAAAAAAAAAAAAAACACAGAAGTGCTGATAGCTGCCATCTTTCATTTTCGAAAGTGTTTAATTTCTCAAAATGCCAACAACAACAAAAATATCCAGACCTGAAATGTACGTGTGTTATGTGAAAACTTGGGGAAAAAAAAAAAAAAAGCTAACCAGGGTCCATTATATAACTCCCATCTTCTGTTTTTATTCAAGGTGTCATAAAACTGAGTTCTGCCGTTGAAGGTACGTTTCGTTTTACAACCACAAAAAGCGATACTGTTTTGCTTCACGGCCGCACAGCGTGGCCCATGGCTAGCAAGCTTCTGTGGCCGCGGTGTTTGACGCCATGTTCCGGTTGCCAGCTGCTGCCATTTTGTCTGTGTTTCTCCTCGTTCTGGTCATGTGATACCACAAGTCTCTCAGCCTCCACCGTGACCCCAGCAGTCCTGTGAGGACAGCGTCACGGGGAGCACATGTCTGTCTGTATTTCCTTGTGTGACTGCCTCAGATCCCGAGCTCCTGAAGAGCCACTGGCTCCAGAGCCCGTGTGGATATGAAGGCCTGTGGGGAGCCTGTGGCCCTAACACTTAGAGCAAGGTCTTTCCAGCAGAGCCTTGCTCCTTTTCAGTGAGCCTGTTTCCCTGGGAAACGTGTGGGCATGCAGAATCATTTAGGCTCCCAGGCTAGTAATACTTGTCAATCAAATAGCAAGTTCTTGGATGCTCTGTCTACCACAACATGCTATAGGGAAGACCTAGCATGGTGGTGCATGCATGTAATCCTACTGTGGTAACTGAAAAGAAAGAGGATCCATAGAAAATTTTAAAACAGCTTAGTCTACATGAGACTTTGTCTCAAAAAAAGAAAAAAAAAAAAGATGTAGGGGCCAACTTTGTGTTGTCTCGTTAATGAGTAATGATTTCTTTCTGTTATGTAAGGCCCTGAGCCCCCTTCTCTGGCACCAAAACAAAACAATTAATAGGTAAAACAAAGAAAATATAAAATCAATGACGCCTCAGCACATTTTGCTGAGGAATGCCTAGGAATGCTACTTAATAGCTCATCACTTTCCTGTAACCCCAGCACTCAGAAGGCTGAGATAGGAGATTCATGAGTTTGAGGCCAGCCTGGGCTACGTAGCAAGTTCTTGTTCAGCCCAAGTGTGATAGAAAAGCCAAAAAGACCCTGAAAACCAGCAATAACAAAACATCTCTCATTACCTGACGTGATGGTGATTAATTGGTATTTTAAAAATTAATGCTCTTCCCCTCTTAGGGTCTTTATAGTTCAAACGTGTGACACTTCCTTTTGTGGGTCTCGTGCTTGTTTTGGGGTGTTTCCTGTTCGTTGGGAGTGTGCCAGTCATGCCCAGAAGCTGTCTTCATCCTTTCAGGGGAGGCTGTTTGGAGGGAGTGAGGGTTTCAGGTGAATTTTATAGCTTGCAGGGACAAGGAAGGAAACCATGGAGCTGGGGAGAGGCTTGAAGAGAAGAGGCAGGCTTGAGCCAAGGAACAGAAGGAACAGAGCCTGAAAGTTAGGAGATTCAAGGGAGCTTATGAACTCATTCCTAAGACCAAGAGACCCAGGTGGAAGGCTCAGTCTCCTTTGTGGGTTTAGTGCTACCACTGACTGCAAACCAAATCCCAAAGATGACAAGGCAGTGTCCTAACACTGATGGCATAAAGAATGCCGTTATACTAAAGAAAGAAAACATGGAGGACTGGAATGTAGCTCAGTGGCAGAGTGTGTACTTAGTATGTACAGGGTCCTACAGAGACGGATACACACATACACATGGGCACACATACACAGACACACTCAACACACGCGCGCACACACACACACACACACACACGCATACAGACACACTCACACACACACCATAAAAACAAATGAACAGAAAAAAGGTTCAGGTAATATGCTCCAAGATAGAGGGCGGGGGAGGGGGGGAGAGAGAGAGAGAGAGAGAGAAAGAGAGAGAGAGAGAGAGACATGAGTAAAATTAATCATGTCAAAGCCCAACAGAGAGCCCATGTTTCAGGCCCCTGCATAGTCACATCAAAGGATATTTTATAGCAAGTCTCTCCAATATGTTTCATGTCCGTCAAAGCCCAAGAATTAGAGCTGGGCAATGGCTCAGGGGATAAGAGTGCTTGCTCCGTAACCATGGAGACCTGAATATGAACCCCCCAGCACCCACATAAAAAGCTGGATACAGCTACACAGGCCTGTAGCCCCAGCACTGGGGGTTAGGAGCTGGGGGAGCAGGTCAGAAGGCTCAGTGGCTTCGCCAGAACTGTGAGCTCACCCTTCAGCGAGAGACCCTCACTCAAAGCTGTAAGGCAAGGACAACAGAGGAAGACACCAACATCACATTCTGGTCTCTTCACACACACACACACACACACACACACACACACACACACAGACAAAAGGTATGCACACCCAAACACACATACACCACAGGCACAGGCACACATTAAAAAATAATAATTATACAGAAGACAATGGCAGTTTGGGCTTGGAGTTTCAGTTAACTATGCCCAATAAACAGATGAGTGTTAGTCACTTTAAGCCATTGTAGCATTATGAAGGGATTGGAAACCTGCTCCTCACATCACCCATGTGACTTAAGCACACTAGTCCACTCACAACAAAAGGATAGAACATTATTCTACTAGATGTTATGAGTGGATAGCATGCCCTTTCTCAGCTCCTCCCACAGAGTTATATTCAGAGAGAGATGAAGACGTGAGGGAAGTGGGGAACAGGCAGCATGGATATCCGTCCAGAGCATGTCGAGCAGCTGTTGCCTACGTCCCAGAGCCCCTGGGGTCACAGGAAGTTCTCATAGAGGTGTAAGGCGCTAGAGGTCAGGCTTCCACTGCTGCTTGGGCGTCTTATTGGCTGAGAGCTGTGAAGGCTTGCAGGCTCAGAAGCATGCTGTGTTGTAGCTATGTTCAAATACGTGTCCGGGGTCAATTTGGGGTGGGGGCGTGTGTTCAATGCATGCATCTCAGCGCATCTCGAATGTGAGGCTCTTATGAGCATGCTCAGTGGAATGTGTGTCAGATTACAATCTCTTGCTGGGCGATGGAACATCGCAGACTCAACTGTTGAGTTAATTACCGAACTTAACTAGTCTCGATCTGTGGAATGCATTCGGGGCAGCTTCTTAGAGCTTCTCCAAGTCGCTTCCGGGAATACGCATGCTGACGGAAGAACCCTACTGTCAAAAATGAAACATCTTTCCTTCTCTTTAAAAATGACTCTTCTGACTTGTCCTAGAACTCTGAAACTAGCATTAAAATTTAGGTAGGTTCTCATTTTCTTTGCTTTTCAAGGAAAAACATTGGGGAGGGGCTGGGCATGTCACCAATTGGTAGATGGCTTGCTTAGAGGGCATAGGGCCCTGGTTCAATTCTCATCACCAAAAAAAAAGAAAAAAGAGGGGTGGGGAGATGACTTTAAAAGTCATCAGAGAAAAATCTACAGAGTTTACTCTTGCTTTTTTCTGTCAAGAATTTCACCATATGGTTTAGCGCTTTCCATTTTCTGAAACTCTGTGTCTCCTTCAGCATTTTGTAGCTTCATGTGAGCACAATGGGGAGAAAATTCTTTGTCACATTAATGGCAAGCTTTAAAGTAAAATGTTCTGTGAAATATTTAGACTTATATCTAAACAGAAATGCACACAAATGCTTTATTTTGCGTTGAAGAAAAGCATTTGGACAGGAAAAAAATCTTTAATTCCAATATTTTAGCATTATCATTGATTAATTTCTTGCCTTTAATTTTAGATCAATAGTTTCAAACTCGGGTCTGGGGAGTCTGGAATGGTGGAGCACTTGCTTACCACATCCAAGGCTCCTGGGGTTCAATCTCAGCACAGGGAGGAGAAGTAGGCAGAGACAGAGAGAGGACTGGGAAGATCAGATATAGATACACTTCTGACCAAGCCTGATGCCACACTCAGGTCCTGGAACCCACCGGTGGAAAGAAACAACTAATACCAGCAAGCTCCTCTGACTCCACATGTATGTGGAATGTTCTCTTTTTAAAATTAAAAGAAAATGGTTAGTTCCAAACTCAAGAAAATTGGGGTAAGAGAAAAATCCAGAATCAACACCTAAAGTTGGGGCAGTGATATGGGAAGAAGAAAGATCCCATGAAGCATCCCAGATTAGAGTCTCCCAAATATCTCTCTAGAAATGGACCCTTTTTCTCTCCCAGAATTTGAGCAGACAGGACACTTCTACAAGTGGACAGAGACGACCAGCCTTGTCAAAGAGCTGTGCCTACCAGACAGGGCTGAAACAGCCTGAGCCAGAACTGCCCTGACAGCCTACAGCAGCTGTAACTTCCCAGAGGGGAAATCCAGCCCCAGCCCAGAGGTCTTTGCCCAGCCATTGTGGTGCAGGGATGGTACCTTCTTATGTTTGAATTGAGTCAGGGTATTCTGGGAGATGGCAGCCTGCCGGTCAAGAGGAGACAGCCACATTGTCAGGGTGGTACAGAGTGCTACTGCTGGTGACCAGGTGTGTTATGTGGTAAGATCCCCTCAAGGATGATTTGTTGATGCCTTTATGGTGAGGATTCCTAACACCAAATGACAGAAAATTCTTTTGAAAGCCGGGAGAGAAAGAAGTTTGCTTAGGAAAAGTCTCATGACTTTAAAATTATGAACTACAGTCTGAGCTCTCCTTCCCTTTTGATCATAAGTCCCACCGAGGTGCTCCAGTTGGGTGCTCCAGCCAGGACTGAGGCTGAGAAAGCTTACAGTCAAGCCTTCATGAGTGAACAACTTAGACCCATAAGCAGAACCTCCTCTGGGCACAGGAATCTTCTCAAATATTCTCTTTTCCTTTTCCCCTTTTCCTTCATCCTGGGTATGTGATGTAATGTCAATTCTCAGAAGGCAGAGGTGGACCTTTGCGAATTCAAGTCAAGCCTGGTCTACATAGTGGGAACCTATCGCAAACAATAACAACTAATAATAACAATAATATTTTTTTTAAATTAAATATCTTTTTGATCCCAATGATGGCTGGTGAGTACAATCCCCACCAGAACAGTGGACTTTGGACTGTCATATCCAAGGTGATGCTTTCTGCAGGTTCATGAGCTCTGTCTGAACCATCAAATGGAACAGTACCTCTAGAACAGAAAAAACATGGCCAATGAAAAACTCAGTGGGAAAAGGCACTTGCATCCAAGATTGGTGACCTGAGTTCATTCCCCAGGACCTACAGGGTAGGAGAGAACTGACCCCCCCAAAGTTATTATCTGACCTCCAGAACCATGAAGCCGCATATATGCTTGTACACACAGACACACACTCACACATACACACACACACACAAATAAATAGATGAGATAGATAGATAGATAGATAGATAGATAGATAGATAGATAATTGATAGGTAGGTAGATAGATAGATAGATAGATAGATAGATAGATAGATAGATGATAGGTAAGTAAGTAGATAGATAAATGGATAGGTTGATTGAGTGAACTATTAATAGGTTGACTGAGTGAACTATTAATAGATGATAGGTAGATGAAAGATGATAGACAAATAGATAGACCAACAGACAAGCAGACAGATGACAGATAAATAGATAGATGATAGATAGATGATAGATAGATGATAGGTAAGTAGACAGATAGATGATAGGTAGGCAGATTGATTGAT
Source organism: Rhabdomys pumilio (assembly GCA_030674055.1). Taxonomy (NCBI): domain Eukaryota; kingdom Metazoa; phylum Chordata; class Mammalia; order Rodentia; family Muridae; genus Rhabdomys; species Rhabdomys pumilio. The sequence goes on from JANHMN010000020.1 coordinate 34,629,296, forward strand.
TGATTGATGATAGGTAGATACATGAAAGATGATAGACAAATAGATAAGCCAACAGACAAGCAAACAAATGATAGATAAATAGATAAATGACAGATCGATGATACATAGTGATGATAGATAGATAGATAGATAGATAGATAGATAGATAGATAGATGCTTTTTTAAAGAATAGTAAAGGTGACTAGCTTGATGGTACACACCTTCAATCCCTCCACTTGGGAAGCAAAGGCAGGCAAATCTTTGAGTCTGAGGCTAGCCTTGTCTGCAGAGTGAGTTCCAGAACAGCCAAGGCTTCCCAGACTCTGTCTTACATACGTACATACATACATATATACATACACACACACACACACACATCCAGAATAAAAATAAGTTTGGGGAGGCAGCGCCAGCATATGCAACGTCCTCTCAAAGAGAGCCCCAGCACCACAAAACAAATGAATTAAACCAGCAAAGTTTAAAAGCTCAGATAATGAAAGCCTGGTTGTGTGGCTCAGTTTGCATGCACAAAGTTCTTGGTTCCATCCTTCATACTGCAATAGACTGGGTGTGGTAGCACACCCTGGAATTGCCAGCATTCAGCAGGTGGAAACAGGAGGACCATCCTCAGCTACACAATGAATTTGAGGCCAGCCTGGCCTATCTCAAAACAAAACGTAAAACTTGGCCTAACCCTCGCTTCCATTTTCCAAATGAACAAAATCTCCGTTTCCTGTCTATGTTGTAACTGGTAAAAGAGCTGCCTCCCCAGGATGGAACTTTGACCTGCACTCATGTGCTTTCAAAAACTGAGATATTCATTTGCTTTGTTTTCTATTTAATGACATGCATTGAATCCAGAAATTTCCCTAACAAAGTTAACATGTTTAAAAGCCCTCAATCTGTAACATAGGCCTATAATCTTAGCTACTGGGGAGGCTGAGGAAAGAGTATTAAAAGTTCAAGGGTCACTCTATTACAAAATAAAACATGGAGAAGGAGGAGGAGATGGAGAAGAAGGAGGAGGAGGCAGAGGAGGAAGAGGAAGAGAAGGAGGAGGAAGAGGAGGAAAAGGAAGAGAAGGAGGAAGAAGAGGAGGAAGAGAAAGAAGAGGAGAAGAAGAAGAGGAAGAGGAGCAGGAGGAAGAGGGAGGAGGGAGAAGAGGAAGGAAGAGGGAAGGAAGGAAAAAAGGAAGGAACCTGACAAAAGTATAAAGAAGGAAGGATGTATTTTTAGGTGATAGATCAAGGGTACAGGTCATTGTGAAGGGAAGTCAGGACAGACAGACAGAGCTTGGGACAGCCAGTCACATTCCGTCAGCAATGAAGACATGGTCAAGACTGCCCAGCTCACGTTCTCTGTTTCGTTCAGTCTGGGACCCCAGCCCAGGGTTGGTATTGCCCACATTTACTGAGCCTTCCATCTCTACCCACTAGTCTAGATCACCTCATCAGCCATTCCCAAAGGCCTGTCTCTTCAGTGAGTCCAGACCCTGTCAGTGGCCAGTAACATTAACCATCATTCAACGGAGCTTCTTTCCTGGGGCAAAGATACGGCTTAGCCACTCACAGTTATGCCATAACCATGAGTGGTGTGAAAAAGCAGATAAAAGTTTCAAAGTCTAAACACAGCAGTGAATAGAATAGATGCTATAGCACTGGCTCAGAGGGTAAAGGAGCCTGTGCCCAGCCTGAGGACCTGAGTTTAACCCCCAGGACCTACATGATAGAGGAACGAACTGACTTCTGCAAGTTGTCCTCCGACCTCCATGTGTGCAACATGGTGTGCCTGCATACACACATAACACACACGCAGACTTTAAAACTGAAAAACAAAACTAACTAAAAAAAAAAAAAGTGTGGAATTTTACCAAATAAAAGCTAAAGCAAATGCAGCTGGCGCTATCCTGACAGCAACATTTTCATAAATCTGTGAATTTTATCACTCCAAGCCCATGACGTCTGTGCTGAATCTGCAGCCCTGAGCACTGGCAGCACATGGGCACCACCCAGCAGAGAGTCCACATGACCCCAGCTCTGTAGCCTGCCTTTCCCATCTTCCCCGGGACAGGAAAAGGAAGCATAAGTCACAGAGGCTCTGAAGGACTGTTTGACTACGGCCCACCGCTTCCTGTCCCTTTTGTGTCTTTAAGAACATAGGTTTTACTATCTGTGGGTGTGTATATGTTTCCACGAGCTTATTGGTCTGCTGGAAGTTTTCTATATAAGTAAAACTTAACAACCAACTCTGATTTGTTCCTTGGGAAGATGGTTTTTTAGGACAGTGGCCCCATTACTATACTTTGCCATCAGGTCCGCAGTGACAAAGCCACTCCTACTATCTCACTCCCAAACTTAGAAAACTTTTCACATTTTCAACCTAAAATCATAGGCAACCTTCCTATTAGCTTTGGGATGTGGCATAATTGAGACATTGGCTCAAGCCACGAAATGCTGTGGTCTGAGGTATGACCCTAGAAAGCGCATCTTAAACTACCCACTGTACCCATTACAGTTAGGTGGAGAGGCCATTACTGTTGACTCCTGTTTATGCTGTGTACTCAACTGAGATGTCCGTAGATCTGAATGTTGCCACTACCACGTACACAGCTGTTTGGTTGAAACCACGCTGCCTTAGGTGGAGAGACACCTGCTAGGATTTCACTTGGCTACATAGAATAAAGAGCCAAAACACTTTCACAGTAATGTGTGGGTCAGCAAAATCAGCTACCTGATGGGAGGTGACAGGCCTTAGAGATTCAGACTTTTAAGGGTTCACTGTTATTTGGCCCTGTTGTGCACTGAGCTGAGTCAGGAAAAAACTGGGATAATCTGATAATCTTTGTAGAGTACAGTATTTTTTTAAAAACTATAAGAGATATAGAAGTGAATTTCACCTCCTCTGAAACCTTCTGTGTGCTTCTGTGGATTGTACAGATGGCCTCAAAGATAAATTTCATGCTGGGTTTAGAGCCACTATAATGGAAGAAAATACAGAGTTACAATCTAAAGTGAGATACTCTGAGTTAATGGACTTTCCTGGGTTTTGTTCCGGTTGTCACTGTAACAGATACCTAAAAGAAACAAGTTAAAAGAGGAAAGATTTGGTTTTGGAACACAGTTGCAGAGAGGCTGGCTGGCTGGATTACTTCTAGGCATATTGCAGAGCAGAGCATCCTGATGAAGGGCACAGTGGAGAAAAGCTACCCACTCCAGAGAAGCAGAGAGGGTAACAGGAAGGGACCAGGGTAAGACACACCTCTTACAGCTATAACTTGTGACTCACTTCCTCTGATCACATCCCACCTCTTTCTACCATGTTCCAGCAGTGCCACTGTACCCCTAAATCCATGAGAGATTTATACATTAATTAAATCAGATCCCCATAATCTACTTACCTCCAAGTGGTTGAGTCTACCTTCTGCAGACCAGGTCCTCAACATATGAGTCCCTCAGGGGAACACTATGTCCAAACTATAACATTTTCTAAGCCACACCTTCTTCATCTGTAAAATGGGGTCAAAACTACTTACCATCCCAGGTGATTAATAGGCTTAAATGAGACAATGTTGAGTATATAGTTTAACATGTAGGTGCTTGCCCCATCTATCTATCTACCTACCTATCTATGGCAAGAGATCAGATCCATGACATTGCACATGCAAGACAAATGTCTTACCACTGAATCACATCTCTTGCCCAATAGAAATACATTTTAAAAAAATGAAAGAATAAAATCATAAGAGCTGGAGAAATAAAGCAATTACGAGCACTGGCTGCCCTTGCAGAGGACCTGGATTTGGTTCCCAGCACCCACATGTCAGACTCCTAACCATCTCTAACCCTAGTTCCAGGGGATCCAATACTTTCTTCTTGCAACTATGGACATCAGCTATGCACATGGTGTACAACATACAGGCAAAACATTCATATACATAAAAATAAATAAATCATAAAAGTTAAAATCACGGATATGAGAAAATGTCTCAGAACCAAACCTGCTTCTAGAGGACAGGCAAGATGGAGACTTTTCTAGGGATATCTAACAAAAGAATAAAAATATTCTTCTGAGTCAGGCTCTCATGTAGCCCAGGCTAGCCATACACTAGCTGAGAATATCTTGAAGTCTTTCATCCCCTACTTCTGCTGCTCAAATGCTGGGGTTACAAATGTGCACCACCATACCTTGTTTTGGGGGTGCTGGTGATTGGACTCGTGGCTTCATACATGTCAGACAAGTGTTGTACCAACTTAGCTACCTCTCTAGCCCCCAGCTTCTGCACTGTATAGTACTGGAATTTTAACTTTTAGCTTAAAAGTTAGGAAGAAGAGTGGAGTGAGACAGCTCTGTGGGTCAAGGCACTTGATCCAAAGCCTAATGACCTGTGGTCAGTACCCCACATCCTCATCTCTACAAGAAGAGCCAAGTACATATTGTCCTTTGACACACGTACATGCATACAATCAAAGTGCACCTAGAAATAGAGTTTCCATTAGCAAGAAGTGAAACTCCTCGATTAGCCTTTTCCTCATTAGCTGCCCTGAAAATATCCATAAATACAGAATTTGAAACACACAATGGCAGAGTAAATGGCTAGTTGCCCTCCCCTCCCCATGTATCAGATAATCAGGAACATTTTAAGGTCCATTTTATTCTTGGGAAAGCGTCAGCAACATTAGTGAGACAAATAAACTCATTTAAAGTAGACATAAGAATAATTGAAAAAAAAAAAAAAGGCACACAGAGCCAAGTGCTCTACAGTGTTGGTATTCAAAGATGAATAAGATATGAGTTCTACCATGTGTTATAACAGAACACATTTCTCGGAAGGAAATCTGAGGCAGGAGGATGGAGTTTAAGACCAACCTGGACTATATGGTCAAACTTAAGTCTCGAAAACATAAACAGAAGTAAAGAGGATGTAGTTTCTGATTTGTTCTCCTAAGAAGACAGCTTCAAAGGACTGAGAAAGGACATGAATAGTATGGGTAATCCAGGAAGAGGATCTTTTCAGGAGGAGCAAGAGGTATGGTAAAGAAAAGTAGCCGGGCAGTGGTGGCGCACGCCTTTAATCCCAGCACTTGGGAGGTAGAGGCAGGCAGATTTCTGAGTTTGAGGCCAGCCTGGTCTACAGAGTGAGTTCCAGGACAGCCAGGGCTGGCACATGCTTTTAACTCCAGCACTCAGGATCGAAAGCAGACAGATCTCTGTGAACTCGAGGCCAGCCAGGGCTTCACAGTGAAGCCCTGTCTCTTAAATGTGAAAGAAGAAAGTAAAGGGAGAGAGAGGATATGATTCAGCAGTTGGGTGGTTGCCCAGCATGGGTGAGGCCCTAGGTTTTGATTCATGCTACACACACACACACACACACACACACACACACACACACACACACTGGACCTACAAGGAAAAGAACCTGCAAATGTCAGATCAGAAAGCAGGAAATCCAGTAGTCCCCATTTGTCTGTGGGTTTTTATTCTCTTTGCTTTCACTTACCCAGTCAACCACAGTGTAGAACTACTGCACAGAAAATCCCAGAAATAAACAAGTCATGAGCTTTAGGTTAAACGTTACTCTTAGGAACATAGTATCTCACCCTGTCCCTACCTAGACAAGAGTCATCCTGTGCCCAGCATGCCCACACCAGTTAGTGGAGTCATTAGCTACTTAGTAGTCCCTTAATACTCACTGAGCAGCTCTCTTGGTGGTCAGATTGACAGCTATGGTACCACCATGCTGCTGTTCAAGTAATTCTTATTTTATTTAGTAATGTTTCCAAAGCACAAGAGTAGTAAAGGAATGGAGACAGCAGGACTTAAAACATGGAGAGACAAGTTAATCCTAGTTTTATGTAAAGATGCTGCATATCACATACTTAAAAAAAAAAAAAAAAGTATGGAGGCCTCTACGTAAGTGGAGGCTTCAAGCACCCGCAGTGTTCTAAAATATGTCCCTAGTGGCTACGAAGATGCACTGGATAGTCAGAGAAATAAACAGAAGGACAGTTGATTGATAGATAGTAGGTAGATAAATGGTGACAGATGATGGTTATATGATAGACAGACAGACAGACAGATACATAGATAGGTAATCTATGTTTCATAACAGATTAAGATATAAATTAAAAGAATAACAGGTAGAAAACTCAGAGCTGTTATAAAGATCCCAATAATGAATTTTAGACTTTGTGTGTGAGAGGCCATTGAACATTTGTTAAAATGTACAGGACTCACTTCTCGTTCGCAGCTCCTCCCAGGAGAGCAGAATTAGCATCAAAATACAACCAACCCCAGGGCTATCCACAACATATTGTAGTATATAACATAGTGTCTTTCCAATGACCTCATACCATGTGGCGGTTACAGGCAAAGATTGTAGTATATAACATATATCTTTCCAATACCCTCATATCATGTGGTTGTTTAACATAGTATCTTTCCAGTGGCCTCATATCATGTGGCTGTTTGCTTCTCTAGCTGGCAGTGAGACCTGGGAAAAAGGAGCGGATAAATGAATCAGACTAAAGTCTCATGCAATCGCCAAGTTTATTCAGAGCATCAGACAATTTATACTCTGAGAGCTAAGAGGAGCCGCATGAGTGAAATGTACAATCACAAGGACAAGCCATATAAGGCAAAAACATGGTTTTCCATAGAGGCACATAAACAAATAACAGTAGCCAGTTGTAATGAATAATTTGAAGTAAACTCACTTCTATTTGCTACACCTGAGAGGGACATAAAAACACATCCCAAGAACAATCCTGTGTTCAAAAGAAATGGGGGTCACAAGACTCTTGTCTTTATTTTCTAGAGTTTTCTCACAAGCACTCAGAATTTTCACATGTCTTTATTCTTGGACTATGTTCTGGAAGCTGACCAAGGCAGCATAGTTTTGAGTCAATAATCTATGAAAACAGCTGCACAAAAAAAAATCACAATGTATGACTTAGTAGAACTAAAATAAAACAAGAGAACTCATGCAGAAAACTCATGCAGAAATACAAGCAATATTATTACCATATTTTATGTGAATTATTATATTGTCATATTATATGTGAATTATTACCATAATTCACATTTACCAGGGTTTTACTTTTTAATGTTAGGGCATTCCACAGAAATAAGAAGTTTGTTGCTGGTAGATTAACTCAAATGGCAGTAAATTTAGCTTGTGGAAAGCCCAGGGTTCAACCTGGAGGGAAGCGAGTGGCAGAAAGATAGAGAGAGAGAGAGAGAGAGAGAGAGAGAGAGAGAGAGAGAGAGAGGAAGAGAGAGAGAGAGGGAGAGAGAAGGAAGAGGAGGAAGAGGAGGAGGGGAGGAGGAAGAGGGAGGGAGAAAGAAAAGAAAGGAAGAAAGAAAGAAGGAAAGGAAGGAAAGAAGGAAGGAAGGAAAAAGAGAGAAGAGGGACTGGAGAGATGACTCAGTGGTTAAGAGCACTGACTGCTCTTCAGGAGGTCCTGAGTTCAATTCCCAGCAAACCATATGACGACTCACAACCATCTGTAATAGGATCAGAGCCCCTCTTCTGGTGTGTCTGAAGACAGCGATAGTGTACCCATACATAAAAATAAATAAATAAATAAAATCTTTAAAGAGAGAAAAATGGGAGAACATAGAAAGAGGGAGAGAGGAAGACAAGGAAGGAGAAAGGAGGGGAGAAGGAAAGATTAAGTGAACTCTGGAGACAAGAAGCAAAGGATATAGCTGAGAAGGAGAAAGCTTCGTCCTTATGTGTGACCCCTGGACTTGATGCCCAGCACCTCATAAACAAACAAATAAAATAGATATCAGCCAATGGTGAGGTGAATCGAGATAAAAAGCCCAAAAATGTCTTTCGGACTCTAGTAGAACAGGGTAACGTGGGGACTGGAGAGGTAGTCTGTAACATTCTTACCTAGGACCTGAGTTTCATTCCCAGCACTCACAACCTTCTGTGTCTTCAGCTGTAGAGACTCTCTAACATCCTCTTCTGGCCTCTGAAGGCATCTTAAACTCATGTGTAAACACATCTACACATAAACACACAAAGATACATAATTAAAACCAAAATAAATCTTTAATAAATGAAAGAGAGGCTGGGAGGGTGTCAAAAAACTGCAGATATATTTTAAGATTGTGCTGGACTTTTTTTTTTTGAAACACAGGACCTTGCTGTGTAGCCCAAGCCAGCTGGCCTAGAAATCTACATCCTCCTGCTTCAGCCTTCTAAGTGCTGGGATTACAGGGATAGGCTACAATGTCTGGCTCTGCAGATAAGTATTAAATTGTCACAAAAGGTAGAAACAAAACATCTTTCACAAATGGTAGAGTTGAGTAAAGTAAATGTCAAAATATATACAGATAAATTAGAAAAATTCATTAAAACTTTTTTAGAGTTAGGCATACGTGGGGTTATACATTAATAGAAGCAGGCAGATTTCTATAAGTTCCAGGCCAGCTATGGCTACATAGTGACACCCTGTATCTAATTAATTAATTAATTAATTACATTTAAAAATAAAGAGCTGGAATAGTGGCACACACCTTTAATCCCAGAACTAGGGAAGCAGAGGCAGGTAGATCTCTGAGTTCAAGGCCAGCCTGATCTACACAGTGAGTTCCAGGACAGCCAGAGATACAAAGCAAAACCTTGTCTCAAATAATAATAATAATAAGTAAGTTAGAAATTTTTGATCCATGTACAGTCAATAAAGTAAGTACACATTATATTTGCCAACAGTAAGTAGTAGACGAAGTTATAAACTTATATAGAACCTAAAATATAGTAAGCATGTATAAGACTCCTTTGCAGAAGATCAGAAACCAGGCGTGGTGGGGCACACCTATGATCCCAGCCCTCAGGAAGCAGAGGCAAGAGGTCAGAAGCTCAAGGGCACCCTTGGTAAGTTTGAGGCCAGCTGGGAGATGTGAGACTCTGTCTCAAAACAAAAAAAATTATAAAACTTACTAAGAAAAGTTAAGTAGGGCAGGAACAATGACTCACCGGTTAAGAGCAGGCTCACCTTTAGTCCCAGCATTCCAGAGGCAGATGCTGGCAGATCTCTATGAATTCCAGGTCTGCCTGGTCTACAGAGTGAGTTCCAGGACATCTAAGAGCTACATAGACAAACCCTGTCTCAAAAAAAAAAAAAATATATCAGCTACTCTTCCAGAGGACACAGTTCAATCTCAGCACCCACACGGCAGCTCACAACCATGTGTAACTCCAGGGAATCATACATCATCTCCTGGCGTCCACAGGCACCAGGCATGCACAAGGTGCACACACATACATCATACATGCAGACAGAACACTCCTACATATAAAATGAAACAAACCTTTTAAAATGATGATGATGATGATGATGATGATGTTAAAAGATTTATTTTGGTAAGAGTTTTAGGGATTTTAGCCGACCAGCGGCAATGCACACCTTTGATCCCAGCACTTGGGAGGCAGAGGCAGAGGCAGAGGCAGATAAATCTCTGTGAGTTCAAGATCAACCTGGTCTACAGAATGACCAGGGGTACACAAAGAAATCCTGTCTTGAAAAAGAAAAAAAAAAAAGATTTTGAGATTTCAGACCATGATCATTTGACTCCAATTTTTTGGGGATTAACCAAACACATAAAGGAGCAGAGCTGTCCACATATGACAGCTAAGAAGTAAGGAAGAAGGAACAAAGGAAGGGATTCAAGTCTTGCTGTCCCTTCAAGGAGTCCCAGTGACCTAATTTCTCCCATAGACCCCATCCGCCAATTTCACCACAGTCTGGCAACAAAGCCATTAACTATGAGATGGTGACACAAAAAGCATAGCTCTCATCTCAAAAGAGGAAAAGAGAGTTTATTCTCCTTTTCCAGAGAACCCAAGTTCAATTCCCAGCACCCACATGGCAGCTCATAACATGTGTAACTCAAGTTCCAGGGAATCAGACATCGTCTCTGGGATGCCAAATCTGAGTAGCCATGGCTGAGAACACAGATTTAGGTCACCCTAAACACCATGTTCCAACACACTAACATCTTCCTGGGGTTTTATACTGACAGAACAAAGAAAGCCATAAACCAAACACACGTAAGATACACGGGTGGGCACCTCAAGTAGACAGCTTATGCAAAGCAGGGAGGTCTACGCCATGGACTCCCAGTGCTTGCTATCTGATGACACGCTTAGCTCCTGACTTAGTGGAAGCCAGGGTCTGTTCTTACATTCCAAAGGATTTACCTAATGGAGGCAGGATGTTGGGTTACACACAGAGGCTGGCAATCAATGGTTACCTAAGGGTAATAAGATCGGTAGCTCAAGGTATTTAGCTCTGGGTTGTCAACATTCCAGTGTCTATGCTGTCACTAAAGTCCAATCAGTCATTCAGCCTTTGTGACTGTCAACGACCTTCCAGGAACTGAAGCTCACAGAGACTCTGACACTCCAGATCCAAACTGCAGATCATAAATATGTTAGTTTTCTTAAAACTTACCCACAAACTCAATGTGATCTCAATTAAAAGCCTAATTGTTTTTGTTGTTGTTTAATTTTGCTTAATATACCCAAAGTACTTTTTTTGTTATTGTTGTTCTTTATTTTTTTGTTGTTTTGTTTTGTTTTTGTTTTTGTTTTTTCAGACAGGATCTCACTATGTAGCCCTGGCTGGCCAGGAACTCACTATGTAGACCAGGATGACCTTGAACTCACAAATCTGCCTGCGTCTTCCCCCACTGCCCCCTCTGCCACTCCTGCCCCTACCTCTGCCTCCTCCTGAGTGTTGGGATTGAAAAATCCACTATCATGCCCAACTAAAGGAACTATTATGTAACAAGATCACGCATCAAGACTTAAATCAACCTATGATAAGATGCGTGGGTGTTACTCCTCCTTACTCCCTCCCTCCTTCCTGTGGCCTCTCTTCTTCCACTATGCCCCAGCTCCAAGTGGCTCCCCCTGCTTCTCAGTAACACCACAGGCAAACCTATGATAAGATACCAGGGTGGGGCAGGGGCCAGAAAGGGCATCATGCACTGTGCATGTGTGAAGCCTTAAGAAGTCACTCTGCAGAGCAATGGGGAAGGAGCATTATAGCAGGGGTGCTGGCACAGGAGAATCTATCTAGAAGAGGAAGAGGAGGGAAAAAAGGAAGGGAAGAGGGAGGGAGAAGAAAGAAATGATGGAGGGAAGAAGGCAGAAGGTAGGAAGGAAGGAGGGAGGGAGTAAGGAGGAGAAGGGAGAAAAATGAAGGAAGGAGAGAGAGAGGGAGAAGCAAAGAGATTATCTCTTTAAGGACACTTCCTCAGTGGCCTCTCTTCTTCCACTATGCCCCAGCTCCAAGTGGCTCCCCCTGCCTCTCAGTAACACCACAGGCAGGTGACTGCACCAAATGGGTCCTAAGGAATGTTCTCAGAAAAGTAAATATTGCTGTGACAAAATGCCATGGTCAGAAGCAACTTGAGGAAGAAGGGGTTTATTTGTCTTGCATTTCCATATCACTAGTCATCGCTGAAAGAAGTCAGGACAGGAACTCAAACTGGGCAGAACCTGGAGGCAGGAGCTGATACAGAGGCATGGAGGGGTGCCGCTTACTGGCTTGCTCCTCATGGTTTGTTCAGTCTGCTTTCTTATAGAATGCAGAGCCACCTGCCTGAGGTGACCCCACCCACCAGGGGCTGGGTCTTCCCACATCAGTCACTGATTAAGAAAATGCCCTATAGCTGGATCTTATAGAGGCATTTTCTCTATTAAAGTTTCCTCTCAGGTGACTCTAGCCTGTGTCAAATTGACAGTAAACTAGCCAAAGCAGGAACACTGATCTAAGCCATAGCAGGGGACATGAACTGAGGGCTTCTGGGATGCAGACACATTCTGTACCTTGGCCTGGAAAGTAGTTATGGGATGTCCTTTCTGTAACTGTTCTTTAAGAATATTATAGAATAAACTGGGCTTCATAGGAAGGTCCAGAGTGGCTGAACTGTTAATAAATTAATAAAGTGAGACCCTGTCTCCAAAGTGATAGTCGGGAGAGCCTAAAGATGTAACTCGGTTGATAAAGTCCTAAGGTCCAGAACCGAGCAGACAAACCAGCACCCCCGTAATTCCAGTACTTGGACAAATAGGGAAAGGAAGGAAGTTCAGAAGTTCAAGGTTTTCCTCAGTTACAAGAAGGAAATTTGAGGCCAGTCTGAGACATGTGAGATCCTGTGCCCAAAATAATGGTAACAATAAAAGGCCTGGAAATGTAGCTCACTGGTGGAGCCCTTACCTAGCATACCTGGCCCTGAGTTCCATCCCTCGTACTGCAAATTTCAATATAGAGAGAAATATATAAACACAGTTTCAAGCTAAGACTTAAGTTGTTGATAGTATTACTTTCATGGAATTCACATCTATAAAGTTCATCTTTTCAAGGTATATGATTCAGGGAGCTGGAGAGATGGCTCACTGGGTAACAACTCATGCAGAGGTCTAGAATTTGGGTCCCAGCATCCATTTCATGTGGCTCATAAATACCTGTAACTCTAACATCAGAGACTCTTAACACTCTCTTCTAGATTCTGTGGCCACCTACACTCAGGCATGCATATACCCACACAGAGACACAAACACATACACATATGCATAATTTAAAAACAATGTATTTAAGCAACATCTCCCTATAGCAAGCACTCTCTCTGCCAGCGGATCCCAGCCTCTGGTTGTGACCCTCACAGGTGTCACATATCAGACATTTATTGACATTATGATTCATAGCAGTAGCAAAATTACAGTTATAAAGTTGCAACAAAATAATTTTATAGTTGGGAGTTATCGCAACTTGAGGAACAGTATTAAAGGGTCGCAGCATTAAGGAGGTTGAGGACCACTGCTCTGTCCCAACCCAAACCTACCTAGTATCCCTAATACATATTAGAAGCCTCTTCCATAAAGAGCTTAAAGCCAGACACTTTCTACTGTGAATGCTTAACATCTCCCCAGACACAGTTTGTCTGTGTAGACAATGACTGGCTTAGGGGCTTTGGTTTTCCCCTGAGCAGCAGGGAGCTGATCATTGAGGGTTGCTGTCCTGAAGAAGCTGACACACAGGAAGCAGTGAGCTTCACCTGTGCCAAGTGCCTCAGGTAGAACAACCACTTCTTTACACCACTCCCCAGCCACTCCACCCAGCACACAAGCACACACTCGGCACCAATGGTAGACACTGCAAAAGAAAACGCCACTCAGCTGCACACGGGCTTGATCTCCAAAGCAAAAAGGTGGTGCATGTGAGCTCCTTATACAATATGTTTATACATATGTGTGTTTATACATATATATGTATATTAGACAGAGAGAGAGAGAGAGAGAGAGAGAGAGAGAAGACAAGCCTAGAACACACTATATATCCTTGAGCTTATTTTGATCCTCCCGCCTCAGCTTCTTAAATGGTGATATTCCAGGCAGGAGCTATGATGCCCAGCCTATACTTTCTCCAGAGTAGAAATCAGTCATCATAAATTTGATGGGCATATGATATTGGGTGCTGTACATCTAAGCAGCAGGGTACGCGTATGGAGCTCTGCTTGGGAGACAGAGATGAGAACTGAGGCTTCCCACAGATGTTACCTCATGGCCTCAGTATGGGGAGCAGAGGCTCTCTGACCACACTTCACAGCCAGAGCCTCCTGGCTGCTTTTCCCTTTTGTGCTCTGTGTGTGGACTTTCCTTCTGTGAGCATCCGTGGGGACCATTTGTTTTGGCTTTTAGAACAGGAAGGAGGGTGCAGGGAAAGCTGTGTGTGTGTGTGTGTGTGTGTGTGTGTGTGTGTGTGTGTGTGTGTGAGTGTGTGTGAGTGTGAGTGTGTGTGTGAGTGTGTGTGTGTGTGTGTGTGTGTGTGTGTGTGTGTGTGTGTGAATTTATGCTTCTCAGCATTTGAGTTCTTTTTCTTTTGAGATACCCTTGGGTGAGGTGGCCCATCTCTCCCTCTCGTTAGGACAGTGGCTCTCAACCTTCCTAAAGCTGAGATCCTTTAAGACAGTTTCCGAGACTCCCAAGCCTAAGATTATTTTTATTGCTAATTTGTAAATGTAAACTTGCTACTCTTAGGAATAATAATGTAAATATCTGTGTTTTCCTAAGGTCTTAGGTGATTGCTGTGGACATGTCATTCTAACCCCAAAGGGGTCTCCACCCTCATGGTGGGAACCACTGAGTTAGACATAGGAAGCAGAAGAAAACTGAGTTAAAGCGTAGGAAAACTCGTTTATACCAGTTAGTTTTCTTTGTTCTCTAACTGTGGGTGGAAGATGAATCCTAAGAAGTTAAATTCTTTGGGGGAAAATGGATGGGCTTGTAGAACGGAGAGGATAATCGTAAAATCTGTGAGAGGCGGGTGGTGAGTGCCCTGCAAAAATGTCCTACAGCTCAGGGAAAATGACGCAGCAGGATGGAACCTGCCAGCTGGGCAAAGCTGTCAACTTTGAAATCCCGGAGGCCCGCCCAGCCCTTCCGGTTTCCTGGAATGCTCTTGTCACATGGTGGTTGAGGAAAAACCCTGCAATGCCAACGGGGAAGCGGGAGTGACCCTCATCTGCCACCAGGGGGCAGAGAAACAGAGTGACTCGCACAAAGACACACACATGCCAGACTGAACCCCAGAGTCTAGGACAAACAGCAGTAGCCGATTCAGGCTGGCTGGCTTAGCACCAGTTAGTCCTACATTCACAAGTGAAGCCATTGCTACCAGATTACGAGAGCCCATGTCTCAGAGCCCAAGGCTGACACACTACCACACAGGCCAACAAGCTCAGTTGTGTGTCATGAGGAAGGTGGGACAGAGGTGACTCAGGGAAAAGCTGTTTTCTCCAACCCTGGCATTCGGTTAATCTCATTTCAAACACTGTCACTCACCCAGAAAAACCCCAGCCTGCCTTACTTCCGCTGCTGGAGCCCTGGAATGTGGCAGCAGCTGTCAGGGTGATGTGGAGGCCCAGCTAAGGTGGAGGGAGGAAAAGTACCACTTAAGGGTCGTCAGAGGCGTGGAAGCAGTGAGGAGACCCACGATTGCCTCTCAGTCAGGTCCAGCTGCATCCCACCTTACCGAGAAAGCTGCATTAGGTAGAAGCGACCGGAATCCTATTTTTCTTCACGTTATAGGGTGAAACCCAGGGTCTTTTGCATTCTAAGCAAGCATACAGACTGCGCTCCCAGCCCTGATGTATTTTAGGTGCTGCTAATACTGAGTTTCTTCATGGATGTGTAAACAGAAGAGTCTCTAAGGTTAGGAGGTGTGATTCAGTTGTAGAGCATTTGCCTGGCATATGCAAGGTTTTTGGAGCTCAGCATCACAGAAAAGACAAAGACAGGGAGGGGAAGAAAAGGAGAGGGAGAGAGAGAGTATTAGATTCCTTATGTATATGAATGTATGCATCTATAGGGAGCATGGATGCAAACGAAACTTGGAACTTGAGGACTGATGTCAACCTGTACAAACAAAGACACTAGTAACTGTGGCTACTTATGTAGTGTTAGCCTCTCCTCTCCGGTCTTCGTTTAAACCTCACAATTCCATCAGGGCAGCACCTTCAGCACAGCCACTGTACAGATGACAGAGCCTGTGATCACCCAACTGACATGAAGCAGCTAGTTCCAAGATTCCAATCAGTGTCTGTGATTCAAGCTGGGGCTGGAGAAATGACCTCATGTGTATGTTGAAAGTGAGTGTGGGAACTTTCCAACCAGCCAGAGAAGGGTTACAGCAGGCAGCAGGAAGAGGGGAAAGTCAAGAGTAAAGGTAGCCCTTCTGGGTGCTGGAGAGATGACTCAAGGGGTTAAGAGCACTGGCTGCTCTTCTAGAGGTCATGAGTTCAATTCCCAGGAAGCACATGGTGCTCACAGCCATCTGCAGTGGGATCCGATGTCCTCTTCACATAAAATAAATAAATAAATCTTTAAAAAAAAGTACCCCTTCTGCCTGACCATATATATACATATATATATGTGTGTATATATATACTTAATTCATATTGATGAATCTATTAGATATAATATATATTTATTATTACCCTATATTTTGCATATGTGTACTTATGTATGTATATAGATATACAGATGGATGGATGGGTGGGTGGGTGGATGGATGGGTGGATGGATGGATGGATGATGGATGGATGGACAGGTGAATGTAACTGAAATAATTCAGTCACAGAAGGGGACAGATAATGTTACAGTAAAAAAAAAAAAATCTTTGTAAAGAGAATAAAATGTATGGACTGCATAACAATCTAACCTTTCATCTGGGTCAGGTTCTTTACTCGGCTAATGACTATTCTTTAAAAAGCAGCCTTACCTTAAACCATGCTAGAGAGAGAGGTGGAATAATTAGTCCTTTAATGAGATGCTGTGCTTTTTCTCTCCAAAGTCCCCGCCCCAGTGCAATAGCTTGCTGGCCACAGGGCTGTAACTCCTCAGGCACATAGCTTGTAAACCTTTTGAATTATTTGGAAACTTCTAACTTTCCCTTTTCTTCTTTCCGTCTTCTAAGCACATTTTCCTTAATACTCTGGGCTTTTTTGCCCAACATTTTGGACTCCTTTATTCTTTCTCTAAAGTTTCCTTCTAGGCTGTGTGGTTGCTTATTCACACACCTGTCTGATCTCCATGCCACCCTCAATGGAATGGCCTATTTTTGCTATCACCTCCTCTAGGCAGCTAGCCCACATTGGTTTTGTTTGTTTGTTTTTAACTATAATATAATTGTTCCTGGGCTTCCTTATTTTATTAATGAGACTAATAACCCCAAGGGGGTATGTCCAGTTTCCCCTGTATCAACACTATATGGTTCTGCTTATGTGAAGAACCTAGATTAACCAAATACGTAGACCAGAGGAGACTAGTCATTGTCAGGGACTGAAGGGAAGACAAATGGGGAAAACTTCATTTACCTGTTGGTTTATGCTGGGGACTGAATCTAAGGCCTCACAGACTGTCTCTACTACTGAGCTACACTCTAGGCCTATGTCATTTTAATAGATATACAATTTTAGTTTTGCAGTGAAGAAAGTTCTCGAAAGAGATGGTGATGGATGAACTTATGACGTGACTGACGTGCATGATTCTAAATATCTAACGTTGTAATCTCATGTTATAAATATTGGAGCACATTTTTTAAAAAGGTACTGGAAGATAACCATGTAATAAAAGAAATATGTATTTAGAGTGAAGCCAGTGTTATAGGGAGCTCACCATGACCCCATTAGACACCGTCTATCACCAATTGAAAGTTGGTTTTCTTTGTTTATTCATTTTATTTTGTTTTGGGTTTGGTTTGGTTCTGTTTGGATTTTGAAACAGGGTTCTCTGTAGCCTCGCTGTCCTGGAACTCACTCTGTAGACTAGGCTGGCCTTGAACTCAGAGATCTGCCTGCCTCTGCCTCCCAAGGATTGGAATTAAAGATGTGCACTACCATGCACAGACGGCAGGAACTGCACCCTGGTGTTCAGGACCCAAGTATAATGCCAAGTGTTTAGGGAAAGGGGTTTTTAAAGGCAACTATTCATCCTGGTATCTTGCTTGGTAAGGGTAAGGGGAAGTTTTGTTCAAGCAAGCAGTTTAACAGAAGTTCAGGCAATTACCCAGAAGGGGAGGTTTGCATAGAAGCTATGGTAAGTTACCTAGGGTATTTTTTTTTCCAAGACAGGTTTCTCTCAGTAAACTAGCCATCCCTCTAACTCACAGAGATCCTCCACTTGCCTCTACCTCCTAAGTGTTGGGATAAAAGGTATGTCGCACCTAGCTAGGTCATCATGATCTCAGGTTCCTAGAGTAGAGTTGGGTAATTTTCTATGAGATTGTCCATCAAGAAGATCAGATTCTAGTTAAACCTGACATGGCCTCAGGAAGAATACAAGATGGAGGAGCCTCTTCACTGTCTTGCTCTGTTACACTCCCACTGGTTCTATGGGTATGACCTAACTCATCCTGTTCCTAGGGTCCTAGTTGGTCCTCAAGACCAGTGACTTAACTGAGTTTATTTTCTATTTGATATAGTTAGTCAGGAAGTTAAGGATGCAGGGTCCCACCATTAGTCGGATCAGAATAAGAATCAACATTCCAGCTAATGCTGATAGTGAGGTGGTCAGCCATGGAGGCCAGGTAAACAGAGGCTGATGATAATTATCCAATTCATGCTCCTTTCTTCCCTTCCTTTGAGGTATTCTCCGATCATAACAAGGTTTTCCCTAATTCTACTGATTGGTTGACATAGAAGCAGCAACTTTCTCAAAAGGCCATGCAAAGTCCTGTTTTATAAAAGGAAAGACTATCTTCTTTCAGTTCTATGGGACTACCTCTGCAAGAGAGTCAACTTGGCTATCCAACCCACGAATAGAATTCCCCAAGTAGCCTAGGTCTAAGTCTGCCTGGGAATTGAGTTCCCTAAAGTTTTGGCTCCCAACAATCAAGGCAGAGGTGCCTATGGCAGTTGTACCAACTATTGCTGCTTTTACTTGGGGATCTTTTGACCTGAGCTCTACTGTCTTCTCCATGATGGGCATACACCTGGGAGATAACATAGACTAGAGTGGGAGTGGGAATTTCCCGTGAGTTGTGGGGGACATATTCAGTCAGTTAGTACAAGCAAGCAAGGTAATTTGAAGACATGATGTAGGTAACTTGTCCTTGGCAGGATAACTCACCATTGGCCAGTAATCCCTGAAGGCCTCTTCCTAGCTAGTTTTGGCCACAACCAGATTTACTGGCCCAGATCCTACCTTAGACCAATATTATTCTACACTGGAAGCAACATACAAGAAAAAAAATCCACTCAAGAGATAGTTTCCCATCCACATTTTTCTGAATGCCTAAGTCCAGGTTTAGCCCCTAGGTGGGTGGGTCAGTTAGAGATATTGACCAAGCCAGCTCAGTCAGTCAACATGTTCTCCAGTGCAGGAGTGAGGATTAAAAAGAAAAAAGACGATTAGACAACATTGTAGCATGACCCCAGCCAATTCTGAGACTGAAAGGTAGGTTTATTTTATCCCAACCTGCTTTTATACCATTTTAATTACATGCAAGTATTTAGGTCAGTTCTAGGTTGAGGAACTAGCAATATAATAAATGCAAACAGTCAAGGAACAAGCAAGGCAATAAGTAAAGTTCCGTGATCACTTCCGTGATCACTGTTTCTAAGGACTTATCAGGATGACCAAAATATCTGAGCCTACTTCCCTGTCCTAGCCCAAAGTCATATTCATGCCTGAAGCCTACTTCTTTCTTGTAGCCTAAGATTTAGATTCCTGACTAAAATTACTTCCCTGTTTTCACCTAAAATTAGATTCTCGCCTAAAGCCCAGTTCCTTGTCCTTGGCCAATGTCAGATTCCCGACAAGCAGTCCCAAAAGCTCTCCACAAGGTATATAACCAGTCACTTTTCCAGACTTGAAGGAAGGATGGGTCTGCCCAGCAGCAGGGACTTGCAGAATGGTTGAAATAAGGTTATGAGAAATTGTCTGCTTTCCTTTCCCTATGTTGTACCCTAAGTGTGTGGCCTGAGGGATGAATAGCTGAGCCCTTTTGGCTGAGACTCTGTATTCCAGAGCTTGTAGGGTTTCTCAAAGGCCTTCTGTACCTGTCTACATTCCTCCTCAATGGTCAAGGATATGAAGATGTCATCTACATACTGGAGCAGGATGTTTTGTGGATATTTTTTGTCTAAATTCCAACAAATCTGGACTTAGGGCTTTATTGAACAATGTTTGTGTATTATTTAACCCCCCCCCCTTTTTTTTATTTACCCCTTTTTAATTGTCTGGGGGTTTTGTTTGTTTGTTTGTTTTTGTTTTTCTATTTCCTCTCTTGCCTGTTTCTCTAAGGGCATCAATCATCAGACAGGAGACTTTCTTTCTTCATCTGTCTTCAGCTGATTCTTGGGTATTATAAACTTTCTGACCAATGTCCAAAAGTTAAGATCTAGTATCCCTTCAAATTCCTCTAAGTTCTGGAGCTTTCCCCTATGTCTTGGACTGACTGAATGACAAAGGCATTATTGGTGGTGTTCTGGTCCTCAGAGTCATCTGAATCCATGGGGGTAAATATCTGATATATCTCACATTATCATTCCAGAAATGCAATGGGCAATTCATCAGGTCCTTGAGTAGCTGTATTTACCTTGGAAGAGCTGGTAGATTTTCTGGCTGCCAATTTTAATCCTCTCAGTACTGTCTAGTGAAAAGCCTTTCCAAAGGCTGATAAGGGTCTGTGGCTTTTCTAAAACCAGAGGATTTGGGGGTCTTCCAATTATACAAGTCAGTGGTAGACAAGGAAACATAAACAAGGAAAGGGAAGGAGTTAAATTTCCACTTTTCCTCCAGGAGTGACCTGGAGGAACTACTTTCCCCTTCCTGTGGCACAATGAGCTTCTTAGAGCAGGTGAAATAGGGAGCAGAAAGAGTGCACACCTCCTCCCTTTGTGTACTCTGCTTAGAAGGAAGGGGCCCTGGGTGAGAGGCTTTGCCCCTCCCTACCTCCACACAAGGAAGAGGACCAGGACCCTGAAATCACAAGTGAGAGTTATGTGACTAGACAAGCCAGAACCAAGTGCTTGGGGTAGGGAGATGTTCAATTTCCTCTGGTGAGACTGAGAGAATAGATGGAGGTTTTCTGGGCAACCTGGCTAGGCCAAAAAGATTCAGGTCCCCAAAGAGAGGACACAGGTCTTAAGCCAGGTGAGAAGGGTCTTGTACCAGAGAAAGCTATTGGCTATTACAGGAAAATTGCTACCACTGTGGCTCAGGAAACTACAGACACCTCCATAGCAACAACAGTAGCCTGGCACCACAGGAGGTAGGTGTCTGTGGGGATCTCTACAAATGCTACAGCCACCTCCAGAGGCAAGAAGGCAATCCAGTTCAGCATGACTTAGTGGTGCTGGTTCAAACTTCTACAGTCTGGCACCAGGCTGCTTATTTTGGTCATGTTTAAACTCAACACAATTTTGGAAAAGAGTTTCCTGATGACAATTTACTCATTCCCACCTGGAGAAGACTTAAGACATGTTTACACTGAAATTCTTTACAAAGTACATGTAGCATCTTCCATAAAGATGGGTTCTGTCGACTTAAAGACAGTGCTTGGTATAACGGCCTGTGGAAACTGACTGAGGTAAGCATAATGCCTGTGGGAGTCAGGATTGGCCCTAAGATCACTCGAAAGTCAGCTAGGGTGCTGTAAAATGCAAGTGGCATCGCTCATAAGGATGGGTTTTACAGAATGAAAATGCTCAATATCTAGTCAGGGGAATGTCTGGAATAAACAAACATAATAGTCTGGGGGATTCAGATGAAGCCTGTCCCTACAGATAGTAAAAGATCATCAGGTCATAACCTACATCTATTCCCAGCATTCCTGGTGGTAAATAGCTACTTCCTTTATAGAGACATGTTTAGTTTTTCCTGTTTTCCCTGCTGCTCATCTGTGTGCACAAGGGCCTCCTGCCCTTCATAGGTGTCACAATGCAGGTGGACCATCATAGCCTGTAGGAAATAATGCACTATCTCAGGGACAGTGTTGGTTGCAATTTGGGAATGGCTCATTCCACCTTCCATTTTAGATTTATATCTCCAACCAACAGAACTAATAGAAACACACAAACAGACACACAGGAAGAAACAATCACACAGAGAAAGAGAGACACATAGTGAAGACAACCAGGGGTGGCCACCATACATCCACATGAACAGACCAAGGGAGTCCAGTGACATCTCACAGGGATCCTGGACACAGGATCTACAGTCACATCTGACCTCCCCTATCCAAATGGCACCTCCTACAGACCAAAGTTACCTTTAGTGGTGTTCAGACCAGATGACTTGTGTCAGGTGCCTCTGGAGCACTTGGCAGCTAGCACCTGTGGTTCCGAGTGGATTTTCCCAGGGCTTTGGAATGTCTCAAGTTGTGTATTCCCTAGAAGTCTTCTCAAGGTGGCATACTCTTCCCTGCTCCTGGGAGTCCAGGCCCCTAAGTGTCTGGGTCAAGTCTCTGTGGAATATTACTGGTGCTTCCAAAACATTGAGGGAAGTCAACCAGAAGTGACCACTCAGACACAGTTTATAGCCAATTAAAAGTCTTTATTTCAGATATCTGGATCTACACTCAGGTATCCAGGATCCAAGTGTAGCATCGAGTGTTTATGAAATGCGTTTGTTTGTTTGTTTGTTTGTTTGTTTGTTTTTCTATTTGCCAAAACCACATACCGGTATCTTGGTTTTATGCAAGCAAGCAGTTTAGCAGAAAGCATGTTGAAGCATTTAGCTAGGGTATCTTGACCTTTGGTTCCTAGGGTAGAGTTGGATAATTTTCCACAGGATTTTCCAACAAGGAGATCAAATTTTAGTTAAACCAGAAATGATCTAAGCAAAAATACAAGATGAAGAAACCTATGTACTGGCTTGTCCTGTGTCATAGTTAGGGTTTTACTGCTATGAACAGATACTGTGGCCAAGGCAACTCTTATAAGGACAACATTTAATTGGGGCTGGCTTATGGGTTCAGGGATTTAGTCTATTATCATCAAGGCAAGAGCATGGCAGCATCCAAGCAGACATAGTGCAGGCAGAGCTAAGAGTTCAACATCTTCATCTGAAGGCTGCTAGCACAATACTGGCTTCCAGGCAGCTAGAATAAAGGTCTTAAGCCCTTGCCCACAGTGACACACCTACTCCAACAAGGTGATACCTGCTAGTAGTGTCACTCCTTGGGTCAAGCATATATAAACCATCACACTCTGTCATACTAAGTAGGTTTTGACTACACCTCTACCTATCATTAGCTTAAGGACAATGGTGTATGTATTTCTCTGTAACAATTCAACCCCAAACTTGGCAATGTAAAACAAAAACAAACATTTTATCAGTTGTCAGTTTCTGAAAATCAGGAATTTGGGGCCGTCTTTGGCTGGGTGGTTCTGGCTCAATATCTCTCCTGTTCTTACAGTCAATGGGAGCTAGTTCACTGGAAGCTGTCTGAGCATCTCCGTCTATAGGCTGACCTAGGCTTCCTAACAGCATGATGGTCTCAGGACTACTGGACTGCTAGAATTTGCATCACATTCTCTGGTCTAGCATTGAAGGCCATGCAGTAGAACTTACAACTGTCTTAGTTACAAATTACAAATCTCCATACGTCCAAGAGGGACATGAGACCACACTTTATGTATGTTGCAAGGCGTGGGTGGGGGGTAGGTTAGGATAGTAGAAGTGAGAATCAGATCCCTGAACCTAGTTAGTACTGTATACAACGTACAAACTTCACTCTGAAAGGAAATAGTAAGATTCTAGAGTAGAAAATTGACCAACTGAGTTCTTCAAACCAAATCCAGCTCACTGGCAAAATGTATGCCTATTCATTTACATATAAAATATAACTGTGTCACCAGTACAATGGTCTCTCTCTCCCCTTTCTCTCCCTCCCTCTCCCTCTCTCTCTCTCTCTCTCTCTCACACACACACACACACACACATATACCATACACACACACATATACCATACACACACATGCACCAGACACACACACACACACACACACACACACACACACACACACAAAGGGGAGGAAGCAAATGAAATAGGTTTTTATTAAAGAGCCACCTAGACTGGAGAAGAAGCTGTCATCCGGAAAGTTCCATCTTGGGAACTTGAGCACAAAGGGCTTTTATGAGAGGGAAAGGAGAGGGCAGGAACCCAAAGATGAATGAGTCTGTAACTCATGCCATGACTCCTTTTCTTCCCTGGCCAGCATGTACAATGGACCTTGACCCTCTGAGCTGCATATTACACCCCACAGAACTTTACATGCTTGTGTTAGTTATGCACAGAATTAAAAAACAATAAAAGTACGGAATGCATGCTGATGCTAGCTAACAGTCTTCATATAGTTTGCGGGTCTATAAATCTAAAGAATCTGTAGCAGTTAGCATCTAAGTCACTCGGGTATAGTTTTAAAACTTAACAGTGCCAAGCAAAAGCAGGGGAGGAGGCCCTGCCAAGGACTGCCTTCAAAGGAACAGCGGCACACGCCCAAAAGGAGTGATTTCTGTTTGTTGATAATTCTGCTTTATAGTACAGGTTATCTAAACTCAAACTGGAGGGTAAATAACATAGCCTGTTTCTGACAACAAGAAGTTCTTTACTGCTGGAGACTAGGAAGAGAATGATCACATGAACCTAACTTGCAGCTGTCTCCTCTCAATGTGGCTACTGGCCTGCATCCTGAAAAGGGCACTGAACAATTCAGGCATCTCTGGGATGCTGTGTCAGCACAATGTGTCTGGAAGCAGAAAATTCTTTAATCTTTCCCTTTCAGCTTTTTTCACCCCTATGTTCGAGATAGGATCTGGCTACACAGTCCAGGCTGGCCTGGAACTAGCTACATAGCCCAAGCATTCCTCAAATTTATAATCCTCCTGCCTCAGCCTCTAGAGTACTAAGATTACAGGTGTGTACCACCATGACCTGCTCACTTTCAACTTTAAAAAGAAATCCAATTATTCCTCCACTTAATAACAAATAACCACAAGACCATCTTTGTAAACATTTGGATATGCCCAGATAGGAATCTGTTATGGATGCCACTGTTAGGTTTGTGTGCTAAATTCTCCCTTTTCCTTTTGGAAAAGGAGACTGAACCTAGGTCTTTAACCATGGTATACAGAATCTAGAAAGGGTGGGTACAGTGATGTATGCTTGTTAGCCTGACACTTGAGAGCCTGAGACTGGAATATCTTGAGTTCCAGGCTAACCTGCACTACCTAGAGGCCTTTTACAATCTGTATTGTATTGTTTATTACCCGAATGCACACGTACCACAGTGTGTCACAGTGAAAATTCGAGGTCAGAGGACAACTTTGTGGGGTTTGTCATCTTCGTCCACCATGGGTTCAGGATCAAACAACACAAATGCTCTTGCCAGCTGAGCCATCTCACAGGCCGCCAGCGGTAGAGTTCTTGCTTAGCATGCCCCATGCCTGGATCCAATCTCCAGTTAATTCCTAAGTTAATTAGTCAAAACCTACTCAATACTCATTTCCTGCTCCTAAAAAGCTGTTTGACCTTGGGAAGGTCTCTTCACTTCTTGGTCCTGTGAGGCCCAGACTGACTTCAAAGTCACCATGTAGTAGCCCAGACTGCACTGCTAATCTTCCAGTGCTATCACACCCAGATGGAGAACAAACCGTTCTTATCTTCTCACAGCCCTGGCCCCTGAATTCTGGCAAAGCAAAGTAATTTTGAAAGTGTGTGAAGGGGCTGCTAGTCTGAGGGCTGAAGGTCGGGGACAATGCTCGTCTTAGGGCTGAAGAAGGTCAGACAATTCTAGTCTGAAGGCAGAAGGTCGGGGAAGATGCTAGTCTGAGGGCTGAAGGTTGGGACAAAGCTTCATAGCAACAGAACTTCTAGCCCTAATCCTGTGATACAGAGGAAAATTGTTTCATGTGTTACATCATGTTGGGCGGGGTGGGGATTTCTGGAATAGAGTTTACACTCTTTTCTGTCCTTATATGGCGTTTGGGGGTGTGTCATATACCCAGATGGATGGTAACAGGAATTTTGCAAGACCCACACTATGGAGATAGCATAATACCAGGCAGTTAGCTGTCATCTCAAGCCATGCTGGTTCCAGCTGGTTTTGAGAGGTCCTGAGTTTACTGTTTCAATGCATCCTGCTGTGAGACAGCTTAGGGCTTGCAGGGGTCTACAGCAGCCATGCTTGTCCTAGACATCAGTTAAGTGGTTGAGAAGTCTTTCATCCCTGGCCAAGAGTTAAGAAAATGAGTGTTGAAAATCAACTTTTCAATCCTTGGGCGTCAGGAGGTTACAGGCGAGCGAGAGAAAGAACAAGCTAAGGCAGAGGAAAAGCATTCATGTCTGTTCTGGGGGTGCCTGAAGGTTTGCTTCTCTGAGAACTTGGGTGCTACCTCCTGGACCACTCAACTCCTGTTGAGGTGACCTTCCCTCTCCCCTGCTGTGTCCAAGGCAGTTGACAAATGTTATGGCTTTGGAGGGCATGTCATTTAGCATGCAGTAGTCACTCCAGCTCCATATCAGATCCAACGAGCTTTGATCAGCTCACCAGAAGAGGGACTTCAGGCATAAAGACATCCTCTCCACAGAGAAAACCAAGGATGAGGGTGGTCGGGAGAGTGAATCAGTCACCTAGGCAACGCACAAGGCAACAGGTCTGGGAAAAGAATGTCCGCTTGCCGACTTAAATTTTGAAGGAGGGGCTGGAGAGATGGCTCAGTGGTTAAGAGCACCAACTGCTCTTTTAGAGGTCCTGAGTTCAATTCCCAGCAACCACATGATGGCTCACAACCATCTGTAATGGGATCTAATGCCCTCTTCTGGTGTGTCTGAAGACAGCTACGGTGTAGTGGGGTGTGTGTGTGTGTGTGTGTGTGTGTGTGTGTGTGTGTGTGTATAAAGTAAATAAATAAATCTTTAAAAAAAAATTTCAAAGGAAATGGAAAGATAGCAGAATACGGAAACTGCCCTGTCAGACCAGAAGAGCAGAGCTCCTGCTTGCAGGGAGGTAAGCCACTTAAAAGGACAGTGCGGGTGTCTTCCAGCAGGTGGTGACAGCCACACGGATACCTGGACCAAGCTGAAGAAGAGTCTCTACAGTATCAATCCCAAGGCAAAGTGAGGAAACTTGATTGGTTGAATAAACTAAAGTACAATTGGTCAGGAAAGGGAGATCTTAAGACCTGAAGGCCAGCAGAATGAGGAAGCGAGAGTTTCCTCAGCCCCAGATAGGATACCTTCCTCAGCAGACATTTGTAAGCCAGGGTGACAGGCTGCGTGTTCCACATTTTCCACTGCGGCTCCAAATGTGTACAACAGTTTGAACACAGGGACAACTGACCATCCAGGATGCCCAATTAGAAAATACTTTTGACAAACAAAAGCATTTGACCTGTCCCCTACTTTGTACTCAGATCCGGACAAACACGCTTCACACAGCGATACCGTCCCCTAACCTCAGGGCGCTCTTTGGTATTTCTATTTAAACACTTTCTAAATAGTGAAACTGTGTGACTCACTCAGTTGATCCCATGACTCATTAATAAAATCAGAACCTGGAGGTGTAGAAACCTGAGGTAGGAAGTGGCTGGGACCCTCAGAGCAGAACAGTGGGTTCACAAAAGTCATGGGTTTGGGGCCAGACAAGGTGTATAAAGAACGAATTTGTTTTGTTTTGTTTTGTTTTTTGTAACCCCACCTCTATTTCTTTTTTTTTTTTTTTCCCCACCTCTATTTCTGGTAAACCCAGATGTATTCTGTAATTTAAGGTGTATCCAAAGAACAACATTATATAATTACAGGAATTTTCAAGCTTTATTAAGACAGGAACCAAAACAATGGAGAAGACCAAGAACTCTGTGTACAGGTGTAGATTTGAGGACTACTCAGAACAGTGTCTACTAAAGACGGAGCTGTGCTTTGCTGTGGCAGTATCAGGTTTTTCAAGACCGAGAATATGTACGTTAGGTAGAGAGTCGTCAATTTAGCAATGGTATTGACAGAAGTTTCTGCACTGAGCTGACATCAGATTAGAGTTCACAATCACTAGACTGGGATACTTCCGGGCAGTTCTTAGAGAAACTACAAGATAGAAACACCATGAAGTTTATTCTGCGAGCACTCTCTCGCATGGAAGCTCAAAGGATGTCTTTCCTGACTCTTTTCACAGCCTCCCCCAGTCCCAGGCTTCCTCCAACCAAACCTTTTCTTTTGCAAAGCCTTGGGGGTGACGGTTGCTAGTTGCTAATGGAAGATTTTGAACAATGGGTGTTTCTGAGCCGGGTTTATAGAGGCGGTCTTGTCTGTGTCCTGGGGGAGATTGTAAATGAGATGTCAACGGGGCTCCTTTGTGTGGATGGCATTCATCCTTCCCGAGAGGAATTCCCTTACAGAGCTGGGATTTAAAGTCGATTTCTTGCTCTTAGTAAACTTTTTATCCAACAGCTGGAGCGAGGAGCAACAAATGAGTCACTCGGTGCTCGGGTAACTTCCTTCCCGGCTTAGCAAGGCAATGACTCTTGGCTATTTACATGAAGAAGGGACGGCTCCTACTTAAAGTTTCTGGGATTATGCTCAGCAGCTGAACCTCTTTACCTGACGGTTGGGAAAGCTGTTAGCCCCTATCGAGGGAGCCTAGCCCCTAGCTGTTTTTCTTCACTGCCTTTTCCTTGATTGGCTCACTTTCTCTTTTAAATCCAAGGACAGAAACAAACGCAGCTTCCTGCAGCCTCAAACCATCTTCTGCCCTTCCCCCTCCGGGTTTCTCAGTGGAGGACCGCAATTCTAGAGCTATAATTACTGCCGGCAAAGCTTGGCCTAACTCCACCCTTAGGAGATTAGGCTACGTTTTATTGCCTCTCAGCCAGGTGCCCAGGGTGACAAGACTGGGTTTTATCTGAGGACCTGACAGGGTTATCAGCAACTCAAACGGGCTGAACCTAGGGGCAGCGGCCATCAAAAAGGTTCTCTTCTCTAAAGTTGATTTACTTCTGCACGCTATCCCTACTCGCCTGGGGTTTCCTTCATTCCAGATCCTTCTCCTGTGATTTCTGTTTGCAATGAAAGCCACAGTGACTGGGCAGTTTCAGGGGTGAGCAAAGCCAGTCATGAGCTTGTTCTATCAAGGGACCAAACCCTGCAACACCAAAGCTCAGGAGGTTTTCAATGTTCATGGTTGCCTTTTGGATTTTTTTTTCAGTCATATCTTTATTGAGAAAGGGCACACACCAAGGTTAGAGGCCACTTGCTGGAGCTGTTTCTCTTGCCCTGTAGGTTCCAGGGATGGATCTCAGATTTACCCACCAAATACCTGTCAGCCCAAAGTTAGTATTTAATAAAAATCTGACCTACGATAACAGAAATCTGAAAGAAAAAAAAATTTATTGCCCTTCATTTTTATGGTTTATTTTTAAAAACAAGAATATAATCCACACCAGGAAGTGAGAACAGGGCTCGTTTGGGGTCATAAGCATGTCGAGTGCTTGATCAGTCATCCGTGCAGCTCACTAACATATCTGTCTACCCACACATCAGTTTGAAAAGATTGTTTTGGCAGTGCAGGGGGTGGGGCTCCCCTGATGCTAGGCAAGTGCTATACCTCAAGCTATATACCCCACCTCAGTTTATTCTGCAACGCAAGCTGTAGCCGACAATTCTCTCAGTATCGCCTGAGTCTAAACTAGAGCACTGAGCCACGCATTTAAAGATGGTCTGTGTAGACTTTCAGTGATTGAAAAGTTTGTTTGTAAACAAACTATAGCCAAATGTCCCCCACAGAACCCACTGTGGACCCACCCTCCTGTCAGAAGAAGAAAAAACAAACAAACAAGCTTGTGGCCTGTGGGTAAGGAACGGAAAAAGTGGATCAAACAGCACAACCTTAGTTATGCAATGTTTGTCTCAAAAGACACAGCATGCACACCAGTAGGGTATGCAGAAGAGGCAGAGGTAGGAGGGTCAGGGGTTCTAAGCCAGCTTAAACCATACTTTTAAACTAGATGTGGTGGCTCATGCCTTTAACCCCAGAAATCAGGTCTCTTTCAAGACTAGCCTGGTCTACAGAGGTCTAGGCTAGCCAGGGCTATATACTACATAGTGAAACGCTGGCTCAAAATAAATAAAATTAAATTAAAATATAAAAATTTCATATACCCTCTACCCTCTATTGGTGGTCCAATTCAGAAAGTGATACTACTACAAGATGCCTGCTGGAAGTTCTGATCAATATATATATATTTGAAACAGTGTCTCATCTAGCCCAGGCTGGCCTTAAACTCACAATGCAGCTGAGGCTAGCCTTAAGACCTGACCCCTCTACGTCTCCAGAACTACTTTTACAAGTGTTCACACAGCAGATACAGTGGCATGTCTGAAAAATAAGTAGGCTTCAGTGAGAAGACCAACTTTCCAGCCAGCTCTATCCTGGGAGAGCTGGGGCAAAGCAACCTCTCTCTTGGCCTTCTTTTTATCTGCTGGCCTCCTCTGCATGGGTTATTTTTTGGAATTTAAAGAGACCTGATAAGTCTTGGGTTCATTAACACTCAGTGAATGGGGATAGAGCTTGGAGTAACTTGATACCAATTTTAATCTTGACTTCAAAAGGACTGTAAGGCTGTTGAGTTTTGTTTAACTGAAATTTTGGCAAATGACAAGAATCCCTGTCCCGCCTCTTTTTTTCCCATGCTAGAAATAACATCCCTGCCCATGGTAGGTATGTATGCTCTGCCACTGAGCTATACCCCAGGGTGGCAGGGCCAAGTGCAGCCGTCGGGGCTCCTTTAAATAGTCAGGCAGTCAGAGCCCTGAGGAACACCTGGAGAGTTTGTGTCCTCAGCTGTCAATGGGCTGCAGGGCTGCTCTTGCTAGCGGGAGTACGCATAAGGAACAGACATCCTTTCTCTGGACCATGGAGGCCAATACAGATTAACCTGTATAGCTTTCCCTTTGAAAAAGAAGGGTTTCAAAGGAGGAAGGAAGGAAGAAGATAAATAATTAAGAGCTTACCTACACACTCCAGGACTGCTTGCACTTCCCACAGGCCCCACCTTCCAGATCCTGCTGAAACTAACAAGAAGGAAAGAAAGGTTTCCTTTCTGTCTTCTTCACAGATCCTGTTTTCTAAGGCATAGCATTCCCCGGATCACATTCCTCAGGCTGCTCTCAGAGCCTAAGCACAGGGACAGTGGAGCATCACCCAAGTCAGTTAGGACTTAGCAGGTCTGGGCTCCCATAGGTGTGATGTACTCGGACTTGTCAACAGGCCTCACCCTGAAGCAACACAGAAGAATATCACATGCTTGATACTCTCCCCCTATCTATCAGGGAGTGTGTTATGGCCTTGGCCGAGGAGGAGTGAATTACAGCTGAGATCTGTTTACTAGTCCCAGGCAGGCCGTTTGTGGTTCATTCCCATTTAGGTTTATCCTAATAATTAGGACTCCAAGCTAGTTCTGTTGAGATGAGGTAGAGAAAGATGCCATGATAAACCCCAAACCGTGAGCATAACCTAAAATAAGGGATTTTCAAACGGGGCTGAAGATGTAGCTAAGTAGAGTGCTTGACTAGTCACAGAACTATGTAAAAACAGGCTTGGTGGTCCATGCCTGTAACCCCACTCCTTAGGAGGGGAAGACAGGAAGACCAGAACTTCAGTAGATCAGAAGACCGGAGACTCAGGAGTTTGAGGTCAGCTTCAACTACACAGTGAGTTCTAGGCCAGCCTAGGCTATGGGAGGCAAAGGTCCAGTAATAAGTAAAAAGAACTAGTGGAAAGGAAAGCAGTCACACAGATATGGGAGGTTTGGTATCCTGGGCCACTCACTCAGCAGCAATCTAATCGGACCTGAGTGTGCCACCAGGCAGAGACAAAGGAGGATGTTAGGTTGGATAAACCACAGGACAGAGGAGAGACTACTCTCCTCACTCCTCATGTTGATAATGCTGGGAATGAGATCCCAGGCCTCAGGCATGACGGCTCATGCTCTTTGGCTAATATATATACATATATATATATAATTCATATATATATATCATATATGTGATGTGTGTGTGTGTGTGTGTGTGTGTGTGTGTGTGTGTGCGTGCTATATATAGATTGCAGATGGAGGCCTCAAACTCATAAGAGATCCTCCTGTCTCTGCCTCTCAAGTGTTCACCTGGCTAGATGTTAGTTTTCTGAAACAAATATTTAACTTGTAGCACAGGCTGG
Organism: Rhabdomys pumilio; assembly: GCA_030674055.1. Lineage (NCBI taxonomy): Eukaryota > Metazoa > Chordata > Mammalia > Rodentia > Muridae > Rhabdomys > Rhabdomys pumilio. Next base: position 34,661,006 of record JANHMN010000020.1, read on the forward strand.
CTTTCCATTTTCCAATCCCCCTGCCTCAGCCTCCTGCATGCTAGAAATTATGTGGACATATATCAAGCAAATTTTTATTATACTGTATATAAAGAATAGCAAAGAAAATTCTGTTCAGAAATGAGCCAGTTCAGGCCAGATTAGATTGAAGGCAGGTTTATTGGGAAGCTGCTCTCGGGCAGGCAAATTCAGTAGCCCCAAGGACCAAGACCAGGGAAGTTGCCATGGGGGTGGGGGGGTGGGGGGAAAGGGTGCTCATACAAAGAGAGAAAAGGAGAAGACAGAGAGAGACCAAAGATGTCTGGATTATAGCACATTATAGAGCCTCTGGGGCAATGGCAGCCCGGCTCTGGGCTGGAAAGTTGAAGAATGAGAGCAGGGTATGCTAGGTAGGGACTGAGGGATGCTGGGAGAACCTAGAGGTCAGGCCTGCTTTGATATGTAAATTATGCAACTCAGTCCCTTATCCAGGGGTTCAAAACCAAACCCTTGAACTTCTGATATTCCTGAATGCTGAGCTACAGGTGTATGCCACCACACCCAACCGGTAGGCCTCTTTCATCAAAACTCAGTCAGCCCTGAGGGATTGGTAGACCAGCTGCCCAAACAGGAAACCTTATATAATTCTGTAACCCTGACCTCGGGCCCTGAATCTTCCCCTTCTGTAAACAGTCCATTCAACTCAGGAAGACCTGTAGGCCAGGCTGGGACATATTTTGAAAAACACACACAAGATTACAAATGCTGAAAAAGAAAAGAAAAAAAAAAACAAAAAAACAATTCCCTAAGTATAATCGGAAGTGACTGTGTCTGAGTCAGGGGTAGAAGTCAGTCTGTAAAGTCATGGAACAAATGGAACTCTTCCCGGTGATGAGACAGCCAGGACCATCCGTCTGTGTGCACAGTTGACTCAACAGCACCTGTTGGCAAAGCCGGGAAGACAAAGTGCTAACTCGAGATCCTGTTCCCAGCCGGGAACAACACCCGCCTCCTTGGAAATTAGTAATCCTGAAGACTGAAATGTCCCCATTTCAACACAGGGTGCCAGGTGGCTTCACACAAACCAATGACCCTGCTGAACTTACTCAGACCCCCAGGCTTTAATCTTTGACCTTACATGATCTGGACAAAAACTACTCTCATGGTCTAGTATTATTTGATTGTCAAACTTTGTTAAGATCTGTGTTAGAGGGCTCAGACCTTAACCCCCAGAACCCCAGCCTTCTGAAGAGACACCTCCAGCACCCTTCAGTGTCCTCTAATTTAGTTAGTTAATGAAAGTTTCTGAAAAGACCATTACTTTGATCTGGACCTCTCAGCTTCTGGGTACCATCTCCAGATGCAGAACTGGAGTGCCAGTTCCCGTGGGCTAACAGCAGCTCAGGACTGGGCTATCATTCCTGCCCAGCACTGGAAGGGGGTGGGGCAGTGTCTAAGAGGATCAGACAGCCTAAAAACACAGCCGCTGGCATTTTCCTGGGTGTAGCTGCAGTCTGGGAGGCTGGCCTGGCAGTGTGGAAATCTTCAGTAATCCTTGTACAGGGCTGATTAGGAAAGCTTCAGACCCAAAAGGTGTCTGTATTCGGAATATACATCAAAACAAACAGGGAAAGTGGGAGTAGTCACAGCAGGAATCATGTTTTGTTGATGCTTTTTCAAGATAAAGCCTGAGTAAGGAGTCCAGGCTGGTCATGAACCCTGATTTTCCCACATCAGCCTCAGGAGGAAGAAATCACAGGCCTGACCTGCAATGCTTACCAGAACCCCGGTCCCAGTATTCACCCTCACTGGTATTAGGGGGTTGTAGTCCAGAGGTTTCATCCAGTGGATAATTGTCAATGTACTTAAATAAAAATGTAGACGCTCTGCAGCTGGGTCTGCTGGCGCTCATCTTTAAAACCAGCATCGGGAGGCAGAGGCAGTAGATCCCCTAGTTCAAAGCCAGCATGGTCTACATAGTGAGTTCCAGGACAGCCAAGGCTAAATAGAGAAACGCTATCTCGAAAACAACAACAACAACAAAACAACAACAAAAATGTGGACATTTTGAATGGATCCCAGCCCTTTACGGGAGACAGGTCCGTAGGGTCAAGCACACTTCCACAACACTTACCAGCAGGAACTGCCACGGAGTTCCGAACACGTGCGTGTTGTTCCGATGTTGGCCACCGGGGGGCGCGCAACAGCAGGACAGCCTGCAGCACTTAAGTTTGTTTTCCCAGACTTTGTATTGGGAGGGAGGAGGTTGAGTGCGGGGGCAGTTAGGAGAGATGCAGCTGGCTCGAAAACAATCCATTTGTTCCCTGAAATTATCCTACTCGCCTTTTAGAAGTCAAAGGTTGCCACGTTACCTGTTGCCAGGTTCCAAGAGTGCTCAGGGGAAAATGTAGATGAGAATGGCTCTCCTGAAGCCTGGTGGGTTTCAAGCTTTGCCTCGCACTGGCGCTGACATTTGGAGAGCAGCTGCGACGATCTGAGCTCCGTTTGGGTGCAGGTCTAACAGAGGAGTGGCTGCGTCTTACATCATTTCCAGGCATCAAGTGCCTGGGGCTTTTTCCCCCCTCTTTCCTTTTAATGGTTCTTAACTTTCAGATTCCTCCCCCTCCCCCGGATTTCTATACAGTGCACGTTCTGTGCAAACCAGCCGCGCCTCCGGAATCCCAAGTTTTGTAGCAACATTTTAGTTAGAAAAAAAATCTATGTACTATATTTTTATAGAGAGATATGAATCCCAAATGTTGCAGCCCAGAGAAAAGCCTTTCCTTTCTTCCCGTCTATTGAGAACAATGTTTTGTTTGATTAGCCGGGTACTGGGACTCTCCCTCGAAAAGGCGGGGGCTATCAGTTGAATAGATCTTCAAACCAGACATGCCGAGGCTTGGGGCATTTGTCTGGCATTAGGAAGTGTCTGGGATCCCGGTAACCACCAACTGGCGAGGGTGTGGATGACTGCAAGAGTTATTGCCAGCCCCTCCCTCTCCCCGCGCGCTCAGAGCCGCTTTTTTTTTTTTTTTTTTTTTTTTTTTTTTTTTTTTTTTTTTTTTTTTAATTCAGTAACAGGGAAAAGTGTTTTCCACTGAGGATGCCTTGAGTGGAAGTCATTCTCACGCAGCCACGTCCCTGGAGTCAGAAGGCAGACTAACTACTGTGGGGTGCACCGTACCTCCCAGAGGTGGGCTGGCAAGCAAGTGTGCCTGTGCTTCTCACCACAAGCCACCACGATCTCTCTGGGTGGCCTGGAAAGGGGGAAGCTGTAAATATTTTTGAAATAGGGCAGTAACTTTTCCATGTGGACTCTTGGGCAGAGCTTCTGCAACGTTTTGTTAATTTTTTTTTTCTTCGAGACAGGGTTTCTCTGTGTAGTCCTGGCTGTCCTGGAACTCACTCTGTAGACCAGGCTGGCCTCGAAGTCAGAAATCCGCCTGCCTCTGCCTCCCAAGTGCTGGGATTAAAGGCATGCGCCTCCACCGCCCGGCTTGTTAATTTTTTAGAATTTATATATACTTGGGTATTTTCTCTTTTTAAATTTTTTTTTATTGTTTGTTTGTTTGGTAGTCCTGAGGAGTAAAGGCAGGCCTTTTTGAGACAACAAGGTTTCTACATAGCCTTGACTGTCCTGGAACTTGCTGTGTAGACCAGGCTGGTCTCAAACTAACAGAGATCCGCCTGCTGGAGACATGACTCAGTAGTTTAGAGCATTTGCAGAGGATCTGTGTTTGATTCCCAGCACCCATATGTTGGCTTACAACCATCCCAACACCAGCAGCATGGTCTCCGGTGCATTTTTCTGATCTCCACAGGCATCAGGCATTCCTGTGGTGTACAGACATAGGGGTGGGGGGTGGCAAGAATCATACGCATAAATTTAAATAAATCTTTTAAAAGAATGAAAGAAAATTGAGCCAGGGGGTGGTGGCGCACGCCTTTAATCCCAGCATTTGGGAGGCAGAGGCAGGCGGATTTCTGACTTCGAGGCCAGCCTGGTCTACCGAGTGAGTTCCAGGACAGCCAGGGATACACAGAGAAACCCTGTCTCAAAAAGAAAGAAAGAAAGAGAAAAGAGAAAATTGATCTGATCTGTGCTTGTGCATTCCTCACTACAGAATAAAGTCCTTCCACTCCACGTGTGAACAATCTTTTTGTTGTTTTATTTGTTCATTTATAATATCACACACACACATATCATGTAGACTGGGATGGTATCAAGCTCGCAGAAATCTGCCCGCCTCTCTAGTGTTGAGATTAACCACTAAGCCTGCCGCTTTTGTTGTTGCTGTTCTTAATTAAAACTGTGTTTATTTATTTTGCATGCGTATGGACATATGCTTGCCACACCATGCATGTGGAAGCCAAAGGGCAACTTCTGAGAGTCAGTTCTCACCTTCTGCCATGTGGGTCCCGGGAACCGGCTCAGCTGTAAAGTTTGGTAGCTGTGTCTTTCTGATCAAGCCACCTCTCAGACCCGTGCTGGCTTTGTTCAAGCCACCTCTCAGACCCATGCTGGCTTTGTTCACTTCTTCCCTTTATTTGTTTTGCATGCACATGTGTGATCGCATGTTCACGCTCTGGTGTACATGTGAAGATCAGAGGATAACTTGAAAGATATGGTTTTCTCTCCACCATGTGGTTTTAGGGTCAACAAGTCCGGGCTTGCTTAATAACTGCTTGTATACAAGTTAAGTCTGGTAGCAGCCTGGGGCTCAGAGGCAAAAAACGCTAGGTTAGCAAGCTTGTGGTCCTGGGTTCAAAGATCTAACACCACAGAAAGAACACCAATTAAAGTCCCTTAAGATAACGTGTTTACATACAAAAAAAAAAAAAGGTTCTTTGACTACTATACAACCAATTTTTTTTTTCTTTTTTTTTTTTTTTGGTTTTTCGAGACAGGGTTTCTCTGTGTAGCCCTGGCTGTCCTGGAACTCACTCGGTAGACCAGGCTGGCCTCAAACTCAGAGATCCGCCTGCCTCTGCCTCCCAAGTGCTGGGATTAAAGGCGTGCGCCACCACCGCCCGGCTATACAACCAATTTTGATGGGTTTTGTTTGCTCCTTTTGGTTTTTTTGTTTTGTTTTGTTTTTGTATTGGGGGTTGTTTGTTTGTTTGTTTAAAACAGGGTCTCATGTAGTTCAGACTGGCTCAAACTCACTGTTTAGGCAAGTTCTGGATTTACAGCCCTCCTGCTGTGTCAGCCTTGCTAATGCTGAGAATATATGCTATCTCACTTCTGGCTTTGAGTGACTGAATACAGCTAAGTAGATTGGTGGGTTTATGTTTTGTTCTTTACATGATGGGTGTTTGCCTATGTGTGCCTGCGCACCACGTGTGTGTCATATCCATAAGACCAGACAGGGTGTTGGATCTTCTGGAATGGTTATGTGGGTGCTGGAAACTGAACCCTGGTCCTATGCAAAAGCAACAAGCACTCTTGGCTACACAGCCACCTCAGTCGCCCCACCTACCTCTTATGTTTTTATTTGTAGTCTCTCATGGGCTCGGACATTGTTACTGCACTTACGGGTCACAGCCTGTGTCCCAACCACTATCCTCAATAAACCCATTAGCAGTGAAACAGGAGAACAGGGAGATTCACCTAACATGGCCTCATAGGGGAGAGAGATCAGCGACTCCGCCAGTCCATCTTTTGGTTCCTGACATGAACCATGTAGGATTAATGAGAGCAAGAAATGCACACAGTTCAAAAGATATGGTCCCCAGCCCACTACTGCTATGGCTACTGAGTCAGTCCCTGTCAGGGAGACAGTTTCTCCCCTGGATACCCCAGAGTTTCAACTCTCTCCCTCACAGAGAGATTGCTGGGGAAATTCTAATATCTCAGGAACCTTCTTTTCGGTACTCTGATTAGACTATAGCCAGAGGGGGACATAAATGTCTCTTTAGACATTTGTATTCTCTCCAGAAAGGCCAATATTCTAATATTCCAATATTAGAAAAAAACTTTTATAATCATAGTAACCAAGAACTGTTGAGCAGTTCCCTGACATGGCCCGATGGTTATGTGACCCATTAGCTTAGCGAGTAAACTCTTATTAGGAGAGAACAATATTGGGGTGTTTGGGTAGCTAGAAAGATGACTCAGTGGCTAATAGCTCAGGGGCTCTTCCAGAGGGCCTAATTTGGTTCCCAGCACCCATGGTCAAGTTGTCTCACCACTACCTGAAACCCCAGCTCTGGGGCATCAGATGCCTCTCAGGCACCTGCATGAAACAGTTCGAGTATATACTTCTTTTCATAATAAATCTTACATGGGGATAAAGAAACCAACAAGAAGGCTGTCCCTGCCCCCGCTTGCGCCTGTGTTCGGTGGCTACCTAACATCTGTGCTTAGGACCTTACAGAGATGACCAGAGTGGGCAGACTCTACATGATCTGCTAGAAAGTCTTCTTTTGGCCCACCCATCTACCACCACACCACCCCAGCCCCCGAGTGCCCTGAGGTTTGCCACACCAGCACTGTGTTTCATTTAGAAAGGACACAACTTTGAGTTAGGTATGGCAGTCCATACCAGTACTACCAGCACATTGGAGCAGAAGGATCAAGAGTTCGAGGCAAAGCCAAGGCCTTTCTGATCCCCATGAGATGTTGTAAGAGAAAAAAAAATAGTGTTAAAAAGTTGATGGAAATGATAGGAGTTTATTGTTTGTAGAGTCTTGATTTGACACACTCTCTCTCTCTCTCTCTCTCTCTCTCTCTCTCTCTCTCTGAGTGTGTGTGTGTGTGTGTGAGTGTGTGTGTGTGTGTTGTATGCACAAATGTGTCTACAGATACACAGAAGCCAGAGGAGGACACTGGGACACTGAGTATCCCACTTTGTAACTCTCCATTTTATTCCTTGAGACACAGTCTCTCCCTGAACATGGAAGCAGGCAAGCCCCAGCAGTGCTCCCAACCCTCCCAGCTGTGCTCCCAACCCTCCCAGCAGTGCTCCTAATCCTCCCAGAAGTGCTCCTAATCCTCCCAGGAATGCTCCCAACCCTCCTAGCTGTGCTCCCAACCCTCCCAGCAGTGCTCCCAACCCTCCCAGCAGTGCTCCCAACCCTCTTTCTTGTTGTAGGACAATCTCCAGTTCTGATCATCTTTGAGTGTAGGAGCTGTGGCAACTTATCCCAAGTGTCACCCTGTCCAATTTAACAGTAGAAAAAAAAAAATTGCAGCTTGCCTAGGAAGCGTGTGGGCCTTGCAGGAGGCAGAGACAGGCCTCGTGCAGGAAATACTGGGATGTAAGCAAGGCAGGACTGTTTCTGTACTTTGTTATAGAAAATGAAATGAGCCGGGCAGTGGTGGCGCACACGCCTTTAATCCCAGCACTTGGGAGGCAGAGGCAGGCGGATTTCTGAGTTCGAGGCCAGCCTGGTCTACAGAGTGAGTTCCAGGACAGCCAGGACTATACAGAGAAACCCTGTCTCAAAAAACCAAAAAAAAAAAAAAAAAAAAAAAAAAAAAAAATGAGTTTTCTTCTACACCAATTTGGTTTGTTTTTGTTTTGTTGTTGTTTGAAGTTTTGGTTGGTTGGTTGGTTGGTTGGTTGGTTGGTTGGTTGGTTGGTTAGTTGGTTGGTTTGGTTTGGAATTTTTTGGGGTTTTGTTTTGGGGCTTGGTTTTTCCTTTTGAGAAAACTTTTAGTTTCTAGAATAAAACCCACATATTTGATTATTGGCGTATAAAGAGAAAGCAGGGATGCTCAAAGGGAGTAGTAAATAAATAGCCTAGAAGAACAGGCACTGTTTGCTGGGGTGGGCACTGTGTGTGTGTGGGGGTGCACACTGTGTGCTGGGGTACTGACTGTGTACTGCAGTGCACACTGTGTGTGGGGATGTGCACGGTGTGCTGAGGTACTGTGTGCTAGGGTACTGACTGTGCTGGGGTGTGTACTGTATGCTGGGATGCTCACTGTGTGCTGGGGTACTGACTGTGTGCTGGGGTACTGACTTGTGCTAGAGTATGCACTGTGTACAGGGGTACACACTGTATGCTGGAGTTCAGACCCTGTGCTGGGGTGCACACTGTATGCTGGGGTACTGACTGTGCTGGGGTGTATACTGTGTGCTGGGGTACCAACTGTGTGCTGAGGTACACATTGTGTGCTGGGGTACTGACTGTGTGCTGTAATGCACACTGACTGTGTGCTGGGGTACTGATTGTGCGCTGGGGTGCACCATTTAGTTTCTTTGGAAAGTGATTGGGATAAATCTCCTGAGAATAGATTTTGAGTGAAATAATGACCTCACATTGTAAAGACTTGCCTTAGAAGTCATGTCATGGTGAGGCATCATCATGTTCAGGTGGGAGCAGACATCCTAATCATGGCCCTCTCCCTTCTCTGACCTCTTTGGGTCTTCAAACAGGTGACTGAGACAGTGGCATCACAAACACAGCTAACACTTTACCTCTGTCTGGGAGGTCAGTACTGCAGGGTTTAAAAGTACAGGAAACAACTTACCGGTCCACTCCAGTTTCCATGACTAAGCCAGAAGCTTGCCTATGAGCCTATGAGCCGGAGGATCGAATCTGGAATCTGAGTCTGAGCAGGCTCTTGCTCGGAGCTAGTCTGAAGGCAGAAACATGAGAAAGGAGAGAGAGAGAGAGAGAGAGAGAGAGAGAGAGAGAGAGAGAGAGAGAGAGA
>JANHMN010000020.1:34673679-34700639 GCA_030674055.1 Rhabdomys pumilio
GTCCTTCATCATTCACAGACGTGGGTGGCCAGGAGTGAAATGACTGTTAGTATAGAAAGTACAAGCCAACCCGGCATCACAAGGAAGGAGTGTGATCAGCCTTGAGGTCATTGTTGGCTATTTAATCATGCGTTTCATGACAATACAGTGGCTACCTCGGACACTTCTCAGATCACCCGTCTCCTTTCTCCCTAAAACTCACTCTCCACAGAGGGAAATATTATGGAAATATTTTATCATGTTGTAAACTTTCTAAAATAACACCTAGCTGACCTGGCTTTGGTGTTTTTTTTTTTTTTTAAATCACATTTTATTTATTGTGTGTGCGCCTGTGCACATACGCACACATACACACTTACAGGATCACATATGAGGAGGCCGTAGGACCACTTTCAAGACTTGATTCTCTTCTACCATATGGGTCCTGGAGATCAAACTCAGGTCATCTGGCTTTTCAGTAGGCTCTGTCACCCACTGAGCCACCTCACCAACTCTTCCTTTGCTTTTACCCCTGTCTGCGTGGCCCTACGCAGATTCCCTTCCATCAGAGAAGAGGCATTCATGTCTTCAGGTGCCTGATGGGCAGTCATTTCTCCACACGGCAGACCATGATTCCTAGACGCACTGAACCCGCTCTTGGCACATCTGGAAGCCAAGCACATCTTTCCCTCTACAGTTGTTGTATTTTCACAGTCCGTTCTGAAAAGTTCACTTTTAAAGAGCAATCTTTCCCTCGTACAGGGAGGTCAGAGACTCGCCTGTAGCCCCCAGGTGCCAGCGCTCAGTCTTCCCAAAGAGCTCTCCACCGTGGGAACCAAGAGTCCGAGCCAGCCCCGGTCTGCATCTCTCCGTTCCTACTAGAAGCTAAATTCCCCTCTTAATCCTTAAAGGATCTGATCCTCCTACCTTTCCCTATCAAATGATGAGATTTTATCAGGAGCACTAGGAGAGAATGAGAATTTTTCATTTTTAATTTATCGTGTGTGTATGAGAAGTGGGAGGAGCTTATGGCACGCAAGGAGTGGGAGGAGCTTGTGTGCCAATACAGCACGGTACAAGGTCAGAAAAGTACTTGCAGGAAGGTATTCTCTCCTTCACTATGTGAGCTCCAGGATTTAATTCAGCTTGATAGGCTTGACAAGATGCCTTTTCCCAACGAGCCGTCTTGCTCACCCAAGAATAGCATTTTTAAAGCTCTAAATTACAGGCCTGCAAGATGGCTCGGTGGGTAAAGGTTCTTGCTATACAGCCTAATCGGCCGAGTTTGAGTCCAGAACCCATAGAAGGAGTCAAACATGAAGTTGTCCTCCATGCCACAGGAGCCCAGTGGCAGGCACCCCACCCTGCCTGGTACCACAGACACACGCAGTCTGGATTCCTATGAGAGTTATTGTTTAGTGGACACAGGTCTCTGTTTGGGATTCTGGTCAATTCTGCCGTGGCTTATTGTGGAAGCTGCACAGAAACATGAATGTGTTCAGCGCCTCTCATCCATGCATGTCACCATGGTAACAGTGGGAACGTTTGTGTTACATACCTTCGCCACGGTGATTACAATATCTGCCTTTCTGACACTGAGTTAGCGCCATGGGATGGTAGTTTGCTTTGTTTCCTCAGCATACTTCATTCTGTTCCAAACGTCTTTATTTTATGTCATTTTTCAATAGCCAATGCATCTTTATCATCTAAAACTCAAAACATTGTTTAGATTTTTATTTACTTATTTTGTGTGTGTATGTGAGTGTACCTGAGTGTGTGTCTGTGTACAGTGTTGACGTAGGACCCTGCAGAGGTTAAAAAAAAAAAAAAAGAAGAAGAAGAAGAGGGCATTAGATGCCTTGGAACTGGAGTTAATGGCAGTTGTGAGCTACCATGTGCTGGGAACTGTACTTTAAACTCAGCAAGAGCAGTGAATACATGCTCCTAACCTCAGACAGACAGACAGACAGACAGACATGATATATAGATAGAGATGATATATAGATTAGATATATAGATATATAGATATCCTTGACCAGTTACAATCAATAGTCAATTTGTTCTCTTTCTGAGGGAAATCGATACAGTCAATATTTCTATCACTGATATTTTATGAATATTCTAGCAAATATATATTTAACTTAATCCTTATTTTTACCCTGGGGTTAGCATGTACCTCCCAATACTCTCTACTTTGCTCTAAATGGTTTTATTACATTTGCTTACTTATTTACATATTGTGTCTATGTGTGTGTTTGTGCATGCATGTGGACTTCCTTCTGCCATGGCTTGCTTGTACAAATCAGAGGACAGACTATATGAGTCGGCCTTCTCTTCCCAGCACATGGGTCCTAGGGCGGGAACCTCATGATCAGACTTGGTAGCAAGTGCTTTTATACATAGAGCCATCCCAACAGCCCTGTTTTTTTTTTTTTTAGACAGGGTTGGTTTCTCTGTAAATCCCCTGGCTATCCTGGAACTTGTTCTGTAGACCAGGCTGGCCTCGAACTCACAAAGATCTGCCTGCTTCTGGCTCCTGAGGGCTGAAATTACAGGGGTGCACCACCACACTGGGTTTATGTGTGCTGAGGATCCAGCCCAGGGCTATGAGCGCTAGGCAAGCAATCTACCAACTGAGGTGTATCTCCATCCCCCCTTTTACATCTTCACTGGTAATTATTTAGAACTTCCAAGAGCACATTTGTTTGTGACATTCTCTCTAATAGAATATACTCACAAAAAATTACATACAGTTACCCCGTTGATATTCATGTGTTTGGTATACACAGACTCAATCTACCACAGGTCCACAATTATGTTTTAAATGTCCCTGGGGTGGGAAAGGTTGCTCAGTGGTTAAGACAATGTGTTTATCTTCCATTGGTTTCCAGCACTCACAGCTGGCTCTAACACAAGCTCCAGTGGATTCAATACCATCTTCTGACTTCCATAAGTAGCCTCATATGTGTGACATATGCACACAGAATAACATCAATAAGAATAAGTAAGAATCTTTAGAAAAGTCTCTCTGACTGGGTGTGGTGGTATGTGCCTTAATCTCAGCACTTAGGAGGCATAGCCAGGTGGGTCTCTGAGTCCAAAGCCAGCCTACCCTACGGAGCAAGTTCCAGGACATTTGAGGATACAGGGTAAAATCCTGTCTCAAAAAAACCAAAAGCAAAACAAAACAAGAACCAAAAAAGAAAAGTGTGTCTGTATTGAACTTGTACAAGTTTCCTTCATTATTTTCTTAACAGTATAGTATGCAACTCTTCGTATCATATAAATACTACCAAATGGAAATGCCCTAGAGGTGGCCATGGACAAGGGAGGATGGACGTAGTAATAGGTAGGCACTATGCTATCTCATGTAAGAATCTGAGCATTCTTTTTTTTTTTTTTTTTGGTTTTTCGAGACAGAATTTCTCTGTGTAGCCCTGGCTGTCCTGGAACTCACTCGGTAGACCAGGCTGGGCTCAAACTCAGAAATCTACCTGCCTCTGCCTCTCAGGTGCTGGGATTAAAGGCGTGGGCCACCACTGCCCAGCGTGAGCATTCTTGAATGTGGATCTCTATGGTGATCCTAGAACCAGTTCGTGTGGAGACTAAGGAATGACTATGCTTATAAATCTGTGGAGGAATCATAGGCATTTGTCAGCTCTGGAAGTAAATAAAACTGTGATTTATTAAAGTCGGCAGAGTCAGGGACTAGAGAGATGGCTTGGTGGTTAAGAGCACTTAACTTTTGCTTTGGCAGAGGACCAGGGTTCAGCTCCAGTGTAGACATAGTGGCTCACAACTGCCTGTAACTCCAGCTCCAGGGGATCTGTTGCCCTCTTCTGGCCTCCACAGGCACTGCACACATATGATGCACGTATATACACTCCGGTGAACATGCATACACATTAAAAAATGTTCCTAGAAAACATTTACAGGATCCGAGAGCATGCTAAGAATGTAGTAATCGCTGCTATCGGATGCACAAATGTGCATCAAAGAGGTTGTAAGTCACGGAAGAGTCCCATCATATCCCGGAGGCCTGAGGTGAGAGTGCGTTTACTTCCCCAGTGAGACAATGAAACAACTCTGTTTGCTTGATGATTCCTTCAGGTGGACGATGCCGAAGAGCCGGAGAAAATGGCAGAGAGTAAGGCGTCCAGTAAGTTCCAGTCCGTGGGAGTGCAAGTAGAAGAGGAGAAGTGGTAAGTTCACGGTGGAGGCTGGAGGTGGCCGCAGTGCTTCCGGTCTGGGCCGTAGGAGGGTGGCACAGTACTCATCCCGTGTAAGTCCGTGGCGTGGCGGCTGCATTCATCCGCGGCTCTGCTTCCTGTCTAAGTGGTGAAGGGCTGCACAGTGTTCATCCCATGACAAGCTTGCAAGCTCACTACCCTTTCCACTGTGTTTGGGAGTGCTTAGAAAGCATCCTCCACCCCCGCCCCCACCCCATGCTGAAATCCTGGAGAGCAAACCATTTGAGCCAACGGTAGCTAAACTGTCCTTCACCCAAACACTGGATGCAAATATGGAACTGCCAAAGGTCCCTCCTCTTCACAAAACTTTACGGCTATTTTTATATTTAATTTTATTAGTAGTACTAATGGTATTGTTTTGTTGTCAGGACAACAATGTTGTACTACATAGATCAGCCTGGCTCTCCCTGAGAAACTAAAGGTGTGCACCACCGTGCCCTGCTGTGTTAATTTTTAAGTTGTGTGTGTCTGTGTTAGGGTATGTGCTTGGGAACACAGGTACACTTTCACACACACATACAGTAAGTAAATGTAAAAAAAAAAGTTTTTAAGAATACAAGGTACAGCCGGGCGGTGGTGGCGCCCAAGCCTTTAATCCCAGCACTTGGGAGGCAGAGGTAGGCAGATTTTCCAGTTCAAGGCCAGCCTGGTCTACAGAGTGAGTTCCAGGACAGCCAGGACAACACAGAGAAACCCTGTGTCGAAAAACAAAACAAAACAAAACAAAAAAGAATACAAGGTCCATTTATACACTGATATTTAAGGTGAACTTACTGGGTACTTCTTAGTACCCAGAAGTGGGAAATTTAGAATTCTGTAATATCGCAGAATTCCAGTGCAGTAAGACATCTTGTGTCAATATTTTCATTTTATGAATGAGTCTATAATCCTATGGACTCTAATGTCCTGATTACAGGTTCAACAAAATGAGAGGGGGCCCAGTTTTGGTTCTCAGAACCCACAACCTTTGGTGCATGAAACTCCAGCTCTAGGGGAGATGACACATCTGGGCTATGAGGAGAGGTGTGTGTGCATCACACACACAGAGACACACAACATTAAAAAAGTAATCAGTCTTTAACAGCCGTATGCCTTCCTCCACTGCTTGTTTCTAGCCCCTGCCTAGTGCTGGCCCGAGAGATCCCGACCAGAACCCTGCACATCTGTGTACTTGGCTTCTTTATCGTAAAGGGGGTTTTCCAGGATTTCCTGCATTTCAGGACCTGGGAAGTCACCACTGTACCCTTCTAATAAAATACAAATCTGAACAAGCCAAAAAAGCATGTCCTAAATCTACTAATGAAGTAAAGTCATGTGGCAAAACATGCTGTCTCCTGCTTCCCACAAGTTGTGTTTTATAAAAAGATAGAGAGAATATGTTTGGTGAATGTGTGTGTGTAGTCAGGTGTGGGGGAGGGGTGCAAAGGGTGCCTCTGTGGGCCCATGCTGAGGTATCCATTCACACACACACAAACACACACACACACACACACACACACACACACACACACCAGCCACACAAAGTATAGCATAGAATAGAGTTTTTTCAGGGCATGAAGAGGGGAATTGAGAGGGAGAGAGAGAGAGAGAAAGAGAAAGGGAGAGAGGGAGAGAGAGAGAGAAGAGAAGCAGAGAGAGACTGGCCATGAGCACATGGAAAAAGGGGGTCTGGCACAGAGGACAGAGGAAGAGAAAGCAAGAGAGAGAGCAGAGGAAACAATCCTTTTCATAGTGAGTCAGGCGTACCTGGCCGTTGCCAGGTAACTGTAGGGTGGAGCTTAGACCAAATGCTAACAACACACACTCCAGATTAAAGAACAGAAGACAGAAACCAGATACAGACAATCACAACCATGGGAGAGAAGACAAGCCCAAACTGTCACCAAATTCCTGGCACCTCAGAGAAAACTGTCCAGGGGGAATTTAGAATGCCACTATACTTGGTAAATTTTTCCTCAGAAACTCTCATGGGCCTGTGCCTGGGATCTCAGTGAACATAGAGGCAGCAGGAAGAAGAAAGGAAAGGGAACCCTTTTTTTTTTTTTTTTAAGATTTATTTATTTAATGTATGTGAGTACTCTGTCATTCTCTTCAGACACACCAGAAAAAGGTACTGGATCCCATTACAGAGAGTTACAAGCCACCATGTGGTTGCTAGGATTGAACTCAGGACCTCTGAGCCATCACTCCAGCCACCCTGCCCCTAAACCATTTCTAAACTAGCCCCGCACTCAGCAGAAACAACATCATGTGCTTGCTGCAGTTTCATCCTACCTGCGGAAGAGAGATTCTCCTCTGCCTTCCTCAGCCCATCCCCCTTAGCCATCTCATCCCAAATAAGAGAGAGAAATAACTTGAGGAATCCCCATAAAAATCACAATTCAGGGGACAGGGTCACTAAGAAGATAAGACAACCCCTTGGTCTGTGGGAATAAACCTCTGCATAATTACTGGCAAGGAGGATGTTCTGTCACTTCTGCTAGGATAGTAAATGTTTGCCATGTAGGACAGCTCTAAAGATTAAAGTTGTAAGAAAGCAGAGCTGGTGAGAAGGCTCTGTGCCTAAAGGCACTCACAGGTAGCCTGAGGACATGATGGAAAGAAAGAGCTGACTTCAAACGTTGTCCTCTGACCTCCGCACCTGGACTATGAGATACACACATGGGATACACACGTGTGTGCACAGACACTAAGTAAGTGCAATGAAAAAAAAATTAAAACCATATTAGGTGAGTGGTGGTAGTGGCCGTGGTGGCACATACCTTTAATCCCAGCATTTAAGGGCAGAGGAGGAGGATCTCTGTGAGCCTGAGGTCAGCCTGGTCTACAGAGCTAGTTCCAGGATAGCTTAGGGCTACACAGAGAAACCCTGTCTGTTAGGAAATACAATACAGTGAGGGAGGGGATACCTTCGGCAGGCCCATGCCTAGGTGTGCCCCTGTAATTATACCATGCAACAGACCTGGTGTACAAGAAGTTTACTAGGGGGCAGGAGAGGAGTGAGGGCCTGGAAAAGGATAGAGACAGACAAGTGGGCATATAGACAGACAGACAGAGCAGAGCAGAGCCATGAAGTGGGGGCAGAGAGAGAAAGTGGAGGCACCTGCAGAGAACAGATAGATGGCATGCTGGGAACAGACAGAAAGAGTTGCTGAGTGGCTAGTGGCTCCTCTTCTATGAGCCCTCACCAATCACTGGCACTGTCAGATCATGAGGTAAGCAGTTGCTAGGTCCCTGAAGGCAGGTCAGCAGAATGCATGTATACCAACACTATCTTGAAAAGCAAACAAACAATGAAAAGAAAGCAGTATTATAACTTTTTCTTTGAAAACAAGAGAAAGGGCTGGAGAGATGGCTCAGAGGTCTTCCAAAGGACCCATGTTCAATTCCCAGCACCCACATGGCAGCTCACGACTGTCTGTGACCAGTTCCAGAGGGATCTGATGCTCTTCTCTGGCCTTCATGGGTACCAGGGGCACATATGGTACACAGACATACATGTAGGCAGAACACGCAAACACATAAAATAATAATTCAAAAAGAAAAGATCATCTCAGTCTTACATTTTTATTCAAAAGCATCCCCCACCGTCAAACAATCTGTCTTTCTAAATGGACACCCTGATACTTGTCCCTCTGTAAGAATGCTGGGTATGGTAGGACCATGGGATGCCTTGATAGGGGAAGACACTTGCCACACAAATCTGATTACCTGAGCTCAGTTCCTGAAAGCAACCTAAAAGTAGAAAGTTGGTCTCATCTGATCAACAAGCCTGCACACATGCACACACATATGCACATATATACAGATAGTAATTTTTAAAATGTTTATTTTTAGTTATGTATATGCATCTGTATGGGATTTATGCACACAGAGACCAGAGCCATCAGATCTCCTGGAGCTGAGGTTATAGGACATCGTGAACTATCTAACTTGGGTGCTAGTAACTGGACTCAGGTTGATACTGGACTCAGCTTATTATGGGAGAACATTATAAGCTCTCAACTGCTGAACCTTCATAATGCTTTTTTGAAAAATGATTTAAAATACTGGGCATGGCTGGTTGGTGGTGATGCATGCCTTCTCTACTTGGAGGATCTCTGGGTTTAAGGCCAGCCTGGTCTACAGAGGGAGTTCCAGAGATACACAGAGAAATCCTTCTCAAAATAGATAGATAGATAGATAGATAGATAGATAGATAGATAGATAGATAGATAGACAGACGGGTGATGGATGGACAGACGGACGGACAGACAGACAAATGCTGGGCATGATGCACTTCTTTAATTCCAGCACTCTAGAGATGAAGTAGGTGGATCTCTATGAATCGAGGCCAGCCTAGACTACATAGTGAGTTCCAGGCCAGCCTAGACTACATAGTGAGTTCCAGGCCAGCCTAGACTACATAGTGAGTTCCAGGCCAGCCAAGGCTATGTATTGAGACCCTGTCTCAAAAAACCAAAACAACTAAATGAATAAACTAATTAATCCTCTAGAAGGGCTGACAGTAATTTTAGTGCTTAACTTTCTAGAATATTCCTCCACAGGTCACTTTGTTGTTGGCTTTTCCATGAATAAATAAGCATTTAATTATATAAATGCCTTTTTTTTTTTTTTGAAAGAAACCCATTGTCAGACACAGAGGACCCACTTTCATCTTCTGTCTCTTATAATTCCCTTTTATGATTCTGCTGGTGACAGTTCATTTAGATACCATCTTACCAAGCAACACCAGGCAGTGGAGATTCCTTCGTGATGAATGGGGACAACCCCCCAATTATCTAGTGTTAATGAGGAGCCAGCTGTTTTCACACTGAATACCAGATAACAATCCAGGCTTCCTTAACCCAAACAGACTGGGATAAGAAACCCCAACCTCACAAAAAGTGAGAATAGAAAGAAAACAGAGCCAGAAGAAAGAGATGAATATGTAAGAGGCCAGGAGACCCCTTGGCCTTCTGAATGGTCATAGTTTAGGTAAACAAGCCTGAAAAACCTACCTGACTGGTTGTTTACTGATCAGGAGACTTCAGAGTTCTGCATTAAAATAAATCAGCTCCAATTATTTGTAAAGAGGCACAGAAGCAAGATGTGCTGGGCAGTCATCTGCTTCAAGAGGTGTAGACATGGAACAGCACAGTTTGTAGGCAGCAAGGATATCCTCGGAGCATCATGGGTAGCAGGTATACCATGTCCCCTCCCCTGGGCAGGCTCACAGTAGGGCCCATGCACAGAGGAATGCTGTCATTGTTTAAATGCCCTGAGCCGTTTTGCAAGGAGGCGGTTCTCTTCAATTTAACTCATTACCTTTGTCAAACCCCAGTTCCTGCTCTGCCCTGCAGGACAGCTGGTAGCACTGATTCACGAGGTACATATTTGCTGCCGTAAAGCGTGGATTCTAAGCAAAGCAGCTTGCACCCACAGCACCTCCTCTGCATCCCTGGGTGCAAGCCCTCCTACATCTGCTCCATCCTCTCTATACCTTTTGACTGCTCCCAGGAATCCCTATGAAGTCTTCTAGGCTTTAAAGCTGATAATTAACAACTCTAGGAAAGTAATCCTTTCTGTTGACTAAGGTGAGAAAGCCTGAAGCTCCCAGGGGGCTCCCCTTTCCCTAAGTAACATTGTATTAACTCAGTGACTCTAAACTGCCCTTTGTTACATGAGCCCACTGGTAATTCTGACCCCAGCAGTGGACACAAAAAGGGAGGCGATTACTGTCTACATGATAAAAGGACTATGCAGATTTACTCAGAAGCAAAGATATAGTGACATGGTAACAATGTATAACCAGTATGCTTCAGAGTAGTTGGAAAAACAAAAGGCACCTGTGTCTGTGTGTGCCTGTATCTCTTCTCTTTACATTGTTGTTTTAAAATAAGGATTGTGTACTATTGAATAATTCAATTAATGCTAAGAAAAGTAGGGGCTGGAGAGATGGCTCATTGGGAAAGAGCTCTGGCTGCTCTGGCATTTCACCTGGGTTTGATTCCCAGCACTCACATCAGAGTTCACAACTGCTGCAATTACAGTTCCAGGGGATCTGACCCCCTCTTCTGTTCTCTGAAGATACAGGAACACATGTGGTACACAGACATGCATGCAGACAAGTCAGCCATACACATAAAATAATAAAATGTTTTAAAACATGAACATCATTCACAGAAGTTTTCTCTTTATTAATAGATGCCCATGCCAGGTAGCTTAGCACTGGCTGCAAGGCCTGAAGACCTGAGTTTGATCCTTGGGACCTATATGATATAAAAAGAGAACCAAGGTCTATAAATTGTCCTCTGAGCCCCATGCACATGCTGGGGCACATGCACACACCCCCACACATACACATACAAAACAAGTAAATGTTTTAAAAATGTAAAGCAACAACTTGTTAGTTCTAATGATTCCAACACTCCAGAGACACAGGCAAGAGGATCTCTCAGAGTTTGAGGCCACTTTGGTCCACAAACCAAAAACAAAGTGAGTTCAAAGACATCCAGGTACCTTCTTCTCAAGGGAAAAACTTAACAAATGATTAGTTTTTCTCTACTCTTGAATCTGCCATGGGTGAGGTCTGGTCAGTTCCCAAAATGTCCCCCAAGACATTTTTCTTGCTGTCCCAATGCAAAAACATCCGGCTTCTTTTTAATGACCCTAGACTCTTCAGAAGCCATAGACTTTTGGTTTTGTTGAGACAGGATCTTACTCTCTAGTCTTAAACTTGTGACTAATGAGAGATCTCGAACTTGTGAAGGTTATCCTACCTCCTAATACTGGGATCGCAGCCTGAGTCTCTGGAGCCTCCCCAAGGGATAAGATATAGGCAAGTTCTTTGCCAGAGTATAACTTGAATCGCTTCTAGTCTGTTTCCCAATGGAATCTTCATTCCCATCTGAAACATCACAACATAATCTTGACTTCACATTTCTGTCAACACTCTGATCTTCTGAATTTTTACCAGAACTGTCCGTTTGACTCTTCTCCTGGTAATCTCTAGGCTGCAATTCCACACTCTTTCAAATTCCTCCTTCAAACCAGTTTGTTTCAAAGACTTAAGAACAACAAGGTCAGATTTTAGTCACAGCAGTAACCCCACCCCACTTCTGGAACCAATTTTCTGTGTGACTTAAGTCTACTTGCTTGTCTGTGTTGCTTTGATCAAAATATCTCAAAGATTGGCTTCAAGTAGCAAAGATTTTGTCTTGTGGTTTCAGGAGAATCAGTCATGGCTGCTTGGTCCCACGTACTTGGGGAGAGCATCACTGTGCTGGAAACACGTGATACAGTTCTTCAACTCGGATAGACAGGAATCAGAGGAATAAGGGAATAGCTATTACCTTTAGTAGTGCGCCCCAATGACCAAGCTCCCCAACCAAGGCCCTACTTCCTAGAGTTCTTATTTCCCAAGTACTTCCTCCAGCCAGGAATCATGTATCACATGTAATATTCAGACGATGAACCTTGTTTCACAGTGAATGCTTTGTGAATTTAGACATGTAAGCACTGACTTGAAGGGAAAGCCAGAATCTCTTCCTATATGTTCTCTGCTTTGCTTCACTTCCCACTTACGGAGCCCCCATCCCTTCTCCTGCTGCACCTTTCCCATTGTGCTTGTTACATAGACCTCAAGAGTTGGCCAATTATAAACAAAAAAGAGATACCTTGGCATTAAAATGTGCTTTTAGAAATGGATATGGGAGTTGTAATCTCACACAGGGGGATTATGAGTTTAAAACCAACTTGGATTATACCATTAGATTCTCCATCAAAAAATAAAATTTGCTTGCAGGTGATCTGCAAATGCAGACTGAAGGAAAGGATGCGCTACCCAGCTACTCTCTGAGGAGAGCCACAATTTTTGTTTGTTTGTTTGTTTTGTTTTTTTGAGACAGGGTTTCTCTGTATAGCCCTGTAGCCCTGGCTGTCCTGGAACTCATTCTGTAGACCAGGCTGGCCTCGAACTCAGAAATCCGCCTGCCTCTGTTTCCCAAGTGCTGGGATTAAAGGCATGCGCCACCACAGCCCAGGCCTAGCAGAAACAAAAATCTTATATCTTTTGTTTTCCATCAAAGTTACCTCCATTTCCATCACCATCTCCAGAGGTAACCCAGTTCTGAGTGTCAAAGACTTTTCTTCCTTCACAAATCAGAGCTCATGGGCTCAGAGGTAGATGTGCTAGTTCCGACTTGCAATCCTAGCATTTGGGAAGAGGAGACAGGAGTGTCAGGAGTTCAGGGTCATCCTGGGCTGCAGAGCAAATCTCAGGCCTGCCCGGGGACACACATGACCCTGTATGTTTGCTTAGTGGGCAGGTGTATGTGTGGCTGTCAGAGGAAAACTTACAGGAATCGGTTGGTTCCCTCCACTGTAAGGGTCCCGGGGATTCAACTTAGGTCATCAGGTGAGCGACCTCACCAGCCCCAAGACCCTATTTTTCAGAACAAAAAAATAAGAGCCCACAGTGGCTCATAACCTGGCCGAACAAACTCCAGAGAAGCCTTAGTGTTCTCTTTGAGCACAATGACGGCCACTATAAAAGATCCCTCCTTTGATTGATGGCAGGTGACTTCATATTTACACAGGTGTAAATATTTGAGCTCTTAGTGATCTCAACTAAATGAGATATTAAGACAAAAAGTAAAGAGAGAGAGAGAGAGACAGAGACAGAAAGAGAGAGAGAGAGACAGAGACAGAAAGAGAGAGAGAGAGAGAGAGAGAGAGAGAGAGACCTGAGAAACAGCCACTTTAAGTCTAAGGCTACATCCCTGCTTTGCCCTCCTAGTAATTCTGGATTCAACACATTCCTAACCATCTCCTTGAACAAAGCTATTATCCACCCTTCTCAATCTGTTTCCTTTGCTTTACAATGATGTGACCTAATCAGACAGTTCCTAACCAAGCACCTGAGTTTTAAAGGCGTGACTTCCAGCGGGTTCAAATTTCAAAAGCCTGAAATTCAGCCTAAATCCAAGCTGGCCTCAAATGTGTGGCCCTTAGTTCTACAGGAACACCCCTGACCCACCCCCTCTTTTCCCTTTTCTCCTCCCCCCTGCCTCTCTTCCTTTCTTCTCTCCCTTTTATTTGCCTTCTTTCCACTTTGCATGTATATTTTAGTTTTTAAAGATCATTTAGTTAACAGAAAGAAAAGAGACTAACTATGTGTCAGTGAGGTTGAAGCAGTCAAGACCACTTGGTCTTCTAGAGGACCCAGGTTGGGTTCCCAGACTCACTTTTCACTCGGAAGCTCTGACTGGAAAGAGTACATGTTTAGTGGAGTCTTGACCTCGATCTCCCGCCCCTTCCTTTTGTATTTTATTTTGTATAATGAGTTATACTGGGTCATTATCAGAAATGGTGCCAGCTCACAAATCACCAAGACTGTGGCACAGAGGAATACATTTTCAGATCCCACAGGAACCTTGACAGGAGCTTGCCAGGAAAGGCTGAAGGTCCCTAAGAAGAAAGAACAGCCTAAGAGTCACATTCCCAACTTAGTGGCCAGACTTAGTTCTGAAAAACAACTGCTATGGAAACAGAGGGTTAAAGAGGGTGACCTGAGACTGGGGACTCTGCCATGGAATGACTGAATTAGCCTCCCTAAAATGTCCACTTTCTTGACCGTCCCTAGTTGAATGCCAGGCAGGTCCAGATAGTTGCTGACAAATGTCAGCATGGGAGTGTAGCTCTGTAGATGAGCACTTGCCTAGCACACGCATAACCCTGGATTCAAACTCCAGCCTTCACACATACACACCCAAACACACTGAAGACGGCAATGCTTAGCTGTTGCTTCTTTTTGTTTTTTCCCACAACAACCTGTAAGATCATTTGTAACCTGTTCCATATAGAAACATTGTGGCAACAGTGTAGAAAGCCCTTTCATCAGAAACACCCGCTTGTTTCACAGGCACAAGGGCCTCAGCCCTGACTGCTTGCTAGTCAGCGGCTTGTCATTCAGTCTTCGGAACACACAGAGCATTGTCCTCTGTGCGGGTTGATCCAGTCTCTCATCGCTGGCTTTCTGCATCCTAGGCTTCTATACTGGCTGGCCTTCTTCAGAAGTGTAATCATTACACACTGTGCCTGCAGGGCATTCAGGAAGAGCAGCAAGACTGGGAAGTGTGGTTTTGCGAGCATGAGATCAAGCTCAGCTTTTAGGGTTATCCCTTCACAGAGTTTAAGCTTAGTGACCCTTTCCTGTGTCCCTATCAGCAATTTAAAACAATCACAACTTCATCAAGCCCCTCTTCACCCACAAGGGACCCCCACCCCCACCCCCGCGCACTTGAAAGAGATTGGAGCAGTTTTGTGGTGCAAAACATCCTTTGAAAGCTCTGAGTGTAAGAAAGCCTTTGCTTATGCGACTTAAGGGGTAGGAGGTACAGCTTGTGGTGCGGGGGTGCTGCAGTTCAAAGGCACCGCCTTTAATCCCCAACCATTTTCATTTTGCTTAACTTTTATTTCTTTATGGGTGGCTAAACTGCAAACTTCTATTAATCTACTGCCAAGTAATTTTTCTTAAGAAGGTGGATACATTACCCGATCCACAGCCAGGAGACAGCTCTTAGGAATGCTGGTAGGACAGTTTTGTGTGGCTGAAACAGAGGAGAAAGTAGGCCACTGTTTTTCTCTATGGAGCAGATGCCTTCCCTGGCGAGTGTGCTCTACTGGAACACAAGCAGACTAGTATATTTGGAAATCCGATCCCCTGGCAATCAGAGATCTTGGGGGAGAGAAGACTAAATATTTCTGCAGTTGTGATTTCTATGTTAGTAGAACAGCCAAAATGTCAGCCGTGGTGATGAACACTGGCCAAGCCACACACAGGCAGCTGGAGAGAAAGCTCAATGTCAGGAAGTGACATTTAGCATTTAGGGGCAAAGTTGAAGGAATGGAGAAACAGCCAAGAAGTGAGTGGGACATTTTACCAGAATTGTCCTGCCTTTCTGGCTAAACCACAGAGACTTCTGAACATGACTTTCAAACTTGCATACCACGCTACGCACTACTTACTACCCTGCACCACACACACACACACACACACACACACACACACACACACACACACATACACTTTGGCTCTTTGGAGTATTAACATTTTACGTAAGTAACCAGAGCTGATTATGTTAACAGCTTTTTATTTCTTTTATTTTTCTTGTGTGTATGTCTGTGTGTGTGTGGTATTGAGAAAGAGTCTCACCATGTAGTCCTGACTGTACTGGAGCTCTCTATGTAGAGCAAGATGGCACTGAGCTCACAGAGATCCACCTGCCTCTTTCCCCCAAGCATCATCATTATTATTATTATTATTATTATTATTATTATTATTATTATTATGCATTTGGTTTTATGAGACATGGTTTCTCTGTATGGCTCTGTCTGTCCTGGAACTTACTATGTAGACCAGGCAGGCATCAAACTCAAAAAATATGCCTGCCTCTGTTTCCCAAGCCCTGGCATGAGAGGTGTGTGTCACCACCAACAAGCCTTTTCCTTGACCTACATTCTCTAAAAGAAAACATGTGTTTTATTCTCGCAAACACACCCTTTTTTTGATATACTGATTCTTTCTTCTTTTGATTACTTGATTTAACTTGTTCACATTATTTGGGTTCAAGAATCACCCACAAACTACACAAACAACAATCCCAGTCAGACAGGGATGGTTTATTGAACACATACACAAATACTGATCAATTAGGACTATAGCTCAGAATTCGGGAACAGAGCCACAGCATTGAGTGAACATCTTTCTCTGTCATCTTATAAAAGAAAAAAAATCACAAAAACCACAGTGAGTTCATTCATAGGTGCTGCTGGTATCAGGCTCCGAACCCAGTGACATCACATCTAGGCGACCTCCACATCGTTGCCAAGGCAACAGCCATACACTCCCAGAATCCACCTGGCTACCTCACCTTTACCTGGGAGATAGTTCGTCACCGCCCATATAAAACAGGCAGGACACCCTGACTCGCTCTCTTATCCTTCCACCTTCTTCTCCCCACCTTTACCCTATCTCCTGAATAAACCTCCTCCCCCTTGGAACCTTGTGATCTGGAGTGGTCTGTTCTGAGCTGCGGTCGGACTTCTTAGAACAACTAACAGGTGCAGGAAGTGCTGCCCAGTGGTCAGCTCTGACTCAAGCCTTTTAGACATAAGAGTTCATATTGATCTTTAATTTGATGGGTCCTACATAAAGCTTTGTGGAATTTCTTAAGGTTAACAAACCTCAGAACACACAGAACATGATAAGATATGTGATCAGCATGACCTTGCTCTGAGTAAGTTATTTTTCTGTGTCAATGACTGGCAGGCATATTGGGAGGGTAGGCAGCAGACCTCAACAATATGACTGCCTCCCTGTGTTCTTCAGACCTTTCTATGTTTTGATGGACTGCAAGCTTTAGCTTTAATTGGCTTCCCCAGGATAATCCAAGAGAAAGAATTAAGTGAATGTCTGAGATACTGAATGTTACACAGACTTTGCTTAATGCATAATCCTTTAAAGTTTGCACTGTTGAATTTGAAACATTAACTGGAAATCAACTGGCAGACCAACTCTCAAAGTGGCACAGTGATGAGCTACCTAAGGAAATGTACAGAAGAAAACACCCTAAGGTGCTGGAGAGATGGCTCAGTGGTTAAGAACACCAGCTGCCTTTAGAGAGGACTTAAGTTTGACTCCCAGCGTCCACATGGTGGCTCACAATCATCTGTAACTCTAGTTCTAGGAGATTCAACACCCTCTCCTGCCCTCTGAGGACACCAGGCATGTACACAGTACACATACATACATGTAGGCAAAACACTCAAACATATAAAATAAAAATAATTCTTTTTAAAAAGATATTTTTTAAAAAACTTATTTATTTAATATATGTGAGTACACTGTTACTCCCTTCAGACACACTAGAAGAGGGCACTGCATCCCATTACACATGGTTGTAAGCCACCATGTGGTTGCTGGGAATTGAACTCAGGACCTAGAAGATCAGTCAGTGCTCTTAACCGCCAAGCCATCTCTCCAGCCCAAGATACATTATTTTTAAGATTTGTTTATTTATTTTATGTATATGAGTGCTGTATCTGCATGTACACCTGTATGCCAGAAGAAAGCATCAGATTACATTATAGATGGTTGTGAGCCACCTTGTGGTTAGTGGGAATTGAACTCAGGACCTCTGGTGGAGCAGATAGTGCGCTTAACCTGTGACCCATTTTTCCAGCCCAATAAGTAATTCTTTAAAAAAAATGTTTGCTGCTTACATTTGATGATTTAAGTTCAAATCCCTAACACCTACTACATGCCTGCCTGTAACCCCAGCACTTCAGGGTACAGAAACAAGAGGCTCATTGGGTCCTCTTAGCCACCAGCCGAGCTCCAGGTTCAGTGAAAGACCCTGTTTCAAGGGAATAAGGTAGAGAATGATAGATGTGGGTACCCAGTGTCCCCCTCTAGAGCAGTGCTTCTTAACCTTCTTAATGCTGCAGGCCTTTAATACAGTTCCTCATGGTGCAACAACCCTCAGCCATAAAATTATTTTTGTTGCTGTTTCATTACTGTAATTTTGCTTCTGTTATGAATCGTAATATAAATACGTGATATACAAGATATCAGATATGAGACCCCTGTAAAAGGGTCATTCGGCCCCCAAAAGGTCAAACACACAGGTTGAGAACCACTGCTCTAGCTGCTTGAGTGCATGCACAGGTGTGTGCTCCTAAACATATGCACATATATCACACATGCAAATACACTCACACACAAGAGAACAAGAGGTGTTGATACGGAATAGTGAAATTGGTATTAGAATCCAGCACAGTCCACCCCCTCACCTTTGTTATAGCATTAAGCAAGAGAGTCACAGAGTTATTGGGTCAAAAACCATTGTTCTCAGGCAGGTGTGGTGGTGCACGCCTTTAATCCCCACACTTGGGAGGCAGAAGCAAGCAGATTTCTGTGAGTTAGAGGCTAGCCTGGTCTACAAAGATTGTTTCAGAACAGCTAGGGCTATATAAAGAAATCATGTCTCAAAAAACCCAGATGATGAGGATAACAATGACAAATAAAATTGTTTCCATGAATATTCATATAAAAATGCCCAAGCATGCAGATCTCTGAGTTCGAGGCCAGCCTGGTCTATGGAACTAGCTCCAGGAGAGCCAAGAGAGAGAAAGGAAGAAAGGGAGGCAAAAAGAAACAGAGAGAGAGAGAGAGAGAGAGAGAGAGAGAGAGAGAGAGAAAGAGTGAGAGAGCTGGGCAGTGGTGGCGCACGCCTTTAATCCTAGCACTTGGGAGGCAGAGGCAGGCAGATTTCTGAGTTCAGGCCTGCCTGGTCTACAGAGTGAGTTCCAGGACAGCCAGGGCTACACCGAGAAACCCTGTCTCGGAAAAAACAAACAAACAAAACAAAAAACAAACAAACAAGAAAAAAGAGTGAGAGAAATACCTAATCTAAACCTGTTAATAAGCTGTATTTTAAGAATAATTATGGAAAAGCACACCAAAGGCAAATGGGAAGGCAGTCATGGAAAACTCTGGAACTCTAAGTTCCAAGGACTTTGAACCACTTTATTATGTGTTCCCACAGGACTGACAGTAAATGCTTACCAAGCGAAATGTTTTAATTTTAAGGGAGACCTAACAAGTATTTAGGAAACTTCTTTCCCTAGGAGGGTGTCCCTGGGAAATGCAGGAATTACAACTGTCATGGTTAAGCCTAGGTTGCTTTCTTCTCCCTTTGTGTAAAAAAAATACATAAAATTTTAACTGAAATATTTTTGCTTCTCCAGTAGCTGTTCTGAAAGCCACCTATGATCTGGGGAAGAAGTCAGACACTCGACGTCGCAGTGACTTCTGTCTCTATGTTCTGTTCCTCTCATATCCCACATATGTTTTATGATTTCATATTTAACAAAGATTTAGATCCATGGCAAACAGCATATTCACTTCAAAGATCACTCCAACTGTTTCTCCGGACACCCAGACAGAGAAGATGAGGCAAAACCATATCATACTCACCACAATTAACAGGGTGTAATAGGGCCTCAATAAACACCCTAAAACTAAATCTCATTTTCCTTCTCTTCCCAAGCTTCCGCAGGTTCACTCGGTCCAACAGTGTGACAACTGCAGTACAGGCTGACCTGGACTTCCATGATAATCTGGAAAATTCTCTGGAGTCTATAGAGGACAATTCGTGTCCCGGCCCCATGGCCAGACAGTTCTCGCGGGATGCTAGCACCTCCACCGTCAGTATCCAGGGTTCAGGAAACCACTATCATGCCTGTGCAGCTGACGACGACTTTGACACGGATTTTGACCCCTCTATCCTGCCTCCTCCGGACCCCTGGATTGACTCTATCACCGAAGACCCTCTGGAGGCCGTTCAAAGATCCGTGTGCCACCGGGACGGCCACTGGTTCCTGAAACTTCTCCAGGCAGAGCGAGACCGCATGGAAGGGTGGTGCAAGCAAATGGAGAGAGAAGAGAGGGAGAGCAACCTCCCAGAGGACAGTAAGTAATGCCTCCACTCGTGTCTGGGACTGTGCGGTGGGCCCTGCTGGTTTGGGCTTACGTTATCCTATTTTCGTTTCGTAACCTTGTTTCACCCTCCAAACCTGAACTTGTGGAAGAGCTGGACAATTCCAAAGGAAAGACCAGAAGCTTCGAGACTGCACAATTCAAACAAACAAACAAACAAGCCACTAAGCAGAAGTCAAATCCTGTAGCTCTAAGAGCTGTAGCTTCCTTTCGGAAACACACACAATACCAGTGTGGCAGTGGTCCCATTGTCCTCAAGATCCCCAGTTACACAAGATGCTCTTTAAAGATTAAAACAAATCTGTTTTTAAGGTCTATCTTAGTCACAGTTACTATTGCTGTGATGAAACACTGTAACCAAAAGCAAGCTGGGGAGAAAAGGGTTTAATTTGGTAGCGCTGTTCATCATTGAGGAAAGTCAGGACAGGAACTCAAAGAGAACAGGAACCTGGAGGCAGGAGCTGATGCAGGGGCCATGGAGGGATGCTGCTTACTGGCTTGCTCCCCATGGCTTGCTCAGCCTGCCTTCTTCTAGAACTTAGGACTACCAGCCCTGGGATGGCACCACCCACAATGGGCTGGGCCCTCCTCATCAATCATGAACTAAGAAACTGTAGGCTGGCTTACCTACATTTCTTATAGACACGTTTTCTTAATTGAGGTTTCAGAGAATCTTAACTTGTGTCAATTTAACATAAAACTATCCAGTACAAGGTCCATGGATGTCTTAGTTTCTTTTCTGTTACTGTGATAACATACCCTGATAAAAACCACTTAAGAGAAAAAGGGTTTAGTTCAGCTCACAAACCACCATTTCAGAGGAAAGTTACCCAGTGGGCATATGAAACAGCTTGTCACATTATGTCCCACCCATACAAAAAAGAAAAGGACAGTGAGCATATACATATTAATGCTCAGCTTGTTTTTTCTCCTATACATCTCAGGATCTCCTGCCTAGGGAATGGTACCACCCATAGAGGGCACAGAGGTCTTCCCACCTCAAGATATATAATTAAGATAATCTCTCAAATATAGGCTCATCTCCCAGTTGATTCCAGATTTTGTCAAGTTGAGAATTAACACTAACAGCCATCACATGTGTGTGAATATATGTGTGTGCTGAGCAATTATAGTCCTTACAGTTTTGTTAGTCTTAGTAACATACAATATTAAGATAATGATAATGTATAGGCCAGTAGAATCCGTGCTTTTTTCAGCCTGTTTTGTTTTGTTGAGACAGGGTCTTATATAACCCAGGCTATTCTGGAGCTCAGTAGCAAAAGATGGCTTTGAACTTCCTATTTCTACTGCCCAAATTCTGAGATTATAGGTGTGTGTCAGCCTATCAAGTTATGGTAGTATTCGCATGCATCATCAGGCATGGTCAGCTGACCACTTTTTTTTTTTTTTTTTTTTGAGACACAGTTCACTGTATGGCCCTAGCTGGCCTGGAATTTGTTATGTAAACCGGGCTGTCCTCAAGTTTACAGTGATCCACCTGCCTTTGACTCCTGGGTGCTGGGATTAAAGGTTGTGTGTCACCATGCACGGCTAACTAACTACTTTTCTTTATAAGACTTGTTTTTAAATTTTTATGTATACAGATATTTTGCTTGCATGTATGCTATGTGTACCACATATGTATCTAGGGCCCACAGAGGTCAGAAAAGGGCATCAGATCTCCTGGGGAACTGGAGTTAAGGATGGTTAATAACTTCCGTACAGGTGTTGGGACCAAACTCAGGTTCTCTGCAAAAGCACTAAGTGCATTTAGCTGCTGAGCCCTCCCCCAGACGCCAGCTGGTCACTTCTGATTGGCAGAAACTAAACTATTTTACCGATCTATTGATACATCCAGTTAAGTTACTATTCCCTATGTACAAAGTATCCTTTAGGGTAAATTTAAAGCTATGCAGGAGGCAGCCTCAAGGCCAAACTAAATTCAGCTATACCCTAATAGTAATTGGCAATCCGAGTGTGGCAGCTCAGGCCTGTAATCCCAGCACTAGGAAGGTGGAGGCCGGAGAATCAGTCCTCAAGTATTTAATGAGTTCAAGGCCAGCCTAGTCTACAAGACACTCTGCTTCAGTGTACACAAACAAAAAAGTTGCTAAGGGAAAAGAAAAAAAATCACTAGATCACCGTAGGTCAGAGCCACAGTTTACACGTTTCCCAGAATTCTGAAATTAGAATCAGGTTTATGGTTGGTGTATCTTTTGACCTCTTATGCTTCTTGTCCTCTGAAAGAAAACTTGGCTTTGTTTTGTTTTTTTCTCCTGAGGCTGTTGTTACTTTAAGATGGGGTCTTTTATATCCCAGGCTAGCCTCTAACTGGCTGCAGCAGAGAAGGCCTTGAACTCTGGATCTTCCTACCAACTTTCCAGATGAGTGTGGGCTGGTTCATTTACGCAGTTCAGAAGATGAACCAGGTTCTGACCATGCTAAGCCAGCACCCTACCAACTGCGCTAGATCACATCCATCGCTGGTGACAGTGTTGAATCAAAGACATTTAGGCATAAAGCCTGCTTCCTTTTGTGTGGGAACCATCTAGAAGAAAGCTGCCATTGCTTTGGTCTTTATGTTCATCTCTTAACCACTTGACTTTGATGGCGAACAAATCCCGAACATGCATAAAAATAGCGATTATTTTTTTTTACTGTAATGGAGTACCCATCAACACCCAGCAGCCTTACTTTCTTAAGTGTTACTTCTGCTGTTGTCTAGAGAGGATCCAGCCACAAAGGATACTTTGTACATAGGGAATAGTAACTTAACTTGATGTATCATCTTCATGTAGCAGACGAAGATGAAAACATTAATTAAGCATAATCAGGCATTGCCATTCCTAATAAAATTGATGACTTCTTTTTCTTTGGAAACGAGAACAGGGTCTTACTCCATACTGTCCAGGCTAGCCCCTAACTACTAGACTCAAATGACCCCTTGCCTCAGCTTTCTGAGCAGCTGAGTGACGGGTACATAACCCCATATCCAGCACACAATTTTTTTAAGAACTTATTTTTATTTTATGTGCATGAATGGTTTTCCTGACCAAAGGTGTACATGACCAAAGGTGTGCACCACCTCAGAAGAGACCAGAAGAGGGCCCCAGATCTTCTGGAATTGGAGTCACAGACAGTTGTAAATGGCCATGTGAGTCTGGGAAAACCAACCCAAGTCCTCTGGAAGAGCAGCCAGTGCTCTTGACCAGTAAACCATCTCTCCAGTTCCCACAATAATTTCTTAAAATTAGAGAACCTGAATTGGGTTCCCAGTACCCGTACCAGGCTACTCCTCACAATTGCTTGTAACTCCTGTCCCAGGAACATCTGACACCCCTGACCTCTACAGCCGCTTGTGCTCACATGTGCCTACCCCACAGAGACAGGCTTGTATATACATAATTAAAAAATTTTAAAAAAAGTAGTCTTAAAAAACATATTGGACCCACGCTGGGTCCTGGTGGTGCACACCTTTGATCAGCACTTGGGAGCCACATGCATGTATGGTATGATCTCTATGAGTCTACAAAGAGAATTCCAGGTCAGCCAAGACTCCACAGCAAATTCCAGGCCAGCTAAGGCATAGTAAGACCCTCTGAGAAAGAAAGAAAGAAAGAAAGAAAGAAAGAAAGAAAGAAAGAAAGAAAGAGAAAGAGAGAGAAGCCGGGCAGTGGTGGCGCACGCCTTTAATCCCAGCACTTGAGAGGCAGAGGCAGGCAGATTTCTGAGTTCGAGGCCAGCCTGGTCTACAGAGTGAGTTAGTTCCAGGACAGCCAGGGCTACACAGAGAAACCCTGTCTCGAAAAACCAAAAAAAAAAAAAAAAAAAAAAAGAAAGAAAGAAAGACAGGAAGGAAGAAAGGGAGGGAAAAAAGAAAGGAAAGAATAGGCAAAGAGAGGGGGGAAGAAAGGAAAAGAAATAAACCCACAAGGCCTCAACTGACACAAAGAAACATATATATTAAGCCAGGCAGTGGTGGCACACGCCTTTAATCCCAGCACTTGGGAGGCAGAGGCAGGCAGATTTCTGAGTTCGAGGCCAGCCTGGTCTACAGAGTGAGTTCCAGGACAGCCAGGGCTATACAGAGAAACCCTGTCTCGAAAAACCAAAAAAAAAAAAAAAAAAAAAAAAAAAGAAAGAAAGAAAGAAAGAAAGAAACATATATATTTATACATACACATATCCGCGTGCAATAAACAATTAATGAAAAACTAAATCATGAGTTTGAAGGAGAAGTTTGAAGGAGAACTGGAAGGCCTGTATGGGAGAGTTTGGAAAGAGAAAGGGAAGGGAGAAATGTTGTAATTAAAGTACCCTCTCAAAAATAATAAAGAAAAAAAGAAAAAGGGAAGGAAAGAAGGAAGGACAGAAGGAAAGGCTAAGACTACAGGCCATTTCAAAGCTGTGACTCCAGAAGACCCCTCAAGCACTTATTCTTCCGAGCTCAGTCTGTTGCTAGGATATGTTGGGTGTGGCACCCAGGATTTCCAGATGCTCCCAGATTCACTTTACCATAGTTTGTGTTCCCATTTTTGTTTTTGTTTTTGTTTTTTTCAGATGGGAAAAAAGTTTTATGAAGTCAGAAGTTATTATGTGGGTTTTGGGCTTTTGTTTTTGTTTTTGTTTTGTTTTGTTGTTTTGAAACAGAGACTTTCTATACAGCCCTGGCTGTCCTGGAACTCACTCTGTAGACCAGGCTGCCCTTGAACGCAGAGATCCACCTACTTCTGCCTCCAGAGTGCTGGGATAGAAAGTGTGGCCAGCATTCCCAGCAAGAAGTGATTTTTGCCTTATTCTCCTTCACGTATCCAGCCTCTCTGCCTCATAGCATGGTATCATTAAGTGCACATTTAAACCTTTGAGATATTTAATCCTATAAAACTTTTTTTAAAAAAATCCTTTATTGACTTTATACATATGAGTGTTCTGTCTGCACATCTGTCTGCGAAGCACATGCATGCCCAGAGCCCTCAAAGACCAGAGGAGGGGGTAGAATCCCCCGGGTCTGGAGTTACAGACGTTGTGAGCCACCATGTGGGTGCTGGGAATTAGACCCAGGTCTTCTGCAAGAGCAGCTAGTGCTCTTAACCACTTAAGCCATCTTGCAAGGCCCCAGCTTTTTAACTTAGCAAACCCTTTCTTCCTAGTTGGGTAAAAAGCACTAAGTAAATAATGCCTGAGTCTGATCAGGCTGCTGTAACCAAGGACCCCAGACTGGGAGGAGTCTAAGATTGAGAGGCAGTGATGGGGTACACCTTCCAGCATGGGACCTTCTTGAAGCATTCTCAGGTAGTAGAAGTCATGCACACACACACACACACACACACACACACACACACACACACACACACACCCCAGGCCTCATTTAGAAGACCATTAATCCTATTCATGAGAGCTCCAACCCCATGACATGGTCCTCCCCCACCACCCCTATTTTAAACAGAGTTTCTCTTCATAACTGTGGTGTCCTGAAACTCTGTAGACCAGGCTGACCTTGAACTCAGAGATCTGCATGTCTCTGCCTCCTAAGAGCTGGGACTAAAGATGTGTGCCACCCTGTCTGGTGCCTAATCTTCATTTCTAGGCACCAACCTCAGTGAAGAGTTTCAACACAGAATTTTGAAAGGATATGAACATTCAGATCATAGCAAGTAACTAGCAATTATTGTTGGGGGGAAAAAAAAAAGCTTCAAGGATCATCTCCTGGTGGGATCTGGCCTCCTCTGATTGGAGGATAGGTTTGGCATGGATGTGAACACCA
Source organism: Rhabdomys pumilio (assembly GCA_030674055.1). Classification (NCBI taxonomy): domain Eukaryota; kingdom Metazoa; phylum Chordata; class Mammalia; order Rodentia; family Muridae; genus Rhabdomys; species Rhabdomys pumilio. The sequence goes on from JANHMN010000020.1 coordinate 34,699,217, forward strand.
GGTGGATAGTCTATGTGAGCCCTGTCCAGCTTCTAAACACAATTTCATCACAGAAGCACTTGGACTATGTCTCGTTTCTCTTATGCCCCAAGTCACACTTTAATCTGCAGAGATCTCCAATTTCTGAAGTTGGCTGATAATTCCAGAGATGGAACATTGCCAATTTCAGATGAAGCAAATCCAAGTTAGTGGGAATCCAGCCCTCTGTGGCAAGAAGCCCCCGGGGAATCTGCTGTGCCCTCACACCCGCTGAGAACAGACAAGTGCCGTTTCCTTTGCCCTCCAAACAGCACTCTGGTGGCAGTATCTTGTCTAAGGTCACAAACACAGAAGCGTCTGATAGGACAGACACAACACGAATAACATTTGACAAAATAATGATGCTGTGTTGCTTGAAGGCAAGACCCTCAGGAAAGCTCACCACACGTATTTGCCCGACTCCTTAGCAACTGCCCTTGTGTTCCAACGACTGCCTCAGACTGAAGTTACAGAGGGTTTTCTCTGTGTCCTGAATTCTCTGATTCAGCCTTTCTTTCTTCTCTTTTTTTTTCCTTCTAACTCTTTCTACTTCTTTCTTTTCTTCCAAAGAAGAACAGTAAAGAAAACCATTAACCCTACTTTGCAGGGAAGAGCTAAATTTTAAGTAATCAACTCTTGTTCGTTCTAATCTATATATACGAGAAAAAAATCAAGTCAAGCAGCTAGATCTAGCTTGTCCAGATCGTGTGATGTGTTCTTTACCTACTGTGCAGTGGAGACATCTATCTTCTCAGGGATCCGGGTTAAGTGTCTTTTGGAGTCCAAACCCCCATGCTTTACTTAAGTTTCACATTTAAACAAAAAGAGGGAAAGGTGGCTGTTTAACAAAAATTTCCCAGGACACTGGGTATCCGTAGGCTCATGGACAGATACATAATGAAGATAAGAGAAATTCTGAACATATTTGTTTAATTTCCCTTTGGAGTCCCAGGATTATCCCAACCTTTTGTTTGCTTTCTAAAGTTTTATTCATTAGGGTTGGGGTTATGAAAGTGTTAGGTTTAAGATTTCGGTTAGGGTTAGAGTTAAGAGTAATCACAGTGTTAGTGTGAAAGCTGTAATTAGAGTTACAGTTAGGATCAATATTAGGGCTTAGGTTAGGGTTTGGGGTGGTTTTTGTTGTTTGTGACTGGTATATTTATAAAAAGAGAAAGAGAAAGGGGATATGTTTTGGTGTGGTGAGGTATGGGGGAAGGGAGTGCCTCTGCAGGCCCATGCTGAGGCGTCCCTTCCCCCTGAGGGACCAGCCACACAACAGAATAGTAATAGAATAGCTTATTCAGGGTATGGAGAGGGCAGTCAAGAGGATAGTAGAGACAGAGAAAGAGGGAGGGAGGGAGGGAGGGAGGGAGGGAGGGAGGGAGGGAGGGAGGGAGGGAGGGAG
>JANHMN010000020.1:34702248-34733559 GCA_030674055.1 Rhabdomys pumilio
ACACACACACACACACACACACACACACACACACACACACACACACACTTAGTAGTGGGGGCTAGAGACAGAGAAACGGAAAGTATATAGTCTATTTCATAATTTCTGGCTAACTTGAAACCACTTAATGACCACTATGAAGCAGCCATGGAGAGCAAATTGTGTGTAATATGCTCTATGTTCAGCTTTCGAAACGGCTGTCTTCGCTTTGCTTTGCCCAGCACCGGTACTGGAGCGAATCAGAAGCCATCCTTTAGTGATATCCTGTGTGGAGCCTGAGTGAGGCACTAAGTGCTAAAGAAATGTTATGATAAAAGAAGGAAAGGACAGACTGAAAACAGATCCTCAAGTAGCCGGTGGGAGCCTGCAGTGTTCCAGGGGCCACAGGGAGTCGAAGTAGACAGGCTCAGAGAGTAAGGTCTCTCACAACAAGAACTTTTTGTATAAAAAAGCTCAAAGGGCAGGCAGTGGTGGCGCATACCTTTAATCCCCGCACTTGGGAGGCAGAGGAAGGTAGATTTTTTAGTTCAAGGCCAGCCTGGTCTACAGAGTGAGTTCCAGAACAGCCAAGGCTATACAGAGAAGCCCTGTCTCAAAGGAAAAAAAAAGGGGGGGGGGGGGGCAATGATACCAGGGAACTCATGGAGCTATTCTAAGAAAAGAAAGAAACAATTCCCTTTGTAGCCCTGGCTGGAACTTGTCTGTAGACAAGGCTGACTTTGAATTCACAGAGATCCACTTGCCTCTGCCTCCCACATGCTGAGATTACAGGTACTAGCCACCATGCTTGGCTAACTGAGCATTTTCTAATTCAGTTCAGTTTTGACACTATCTGGAAAGAGCATCAAATCCTCCATCCAGGTTGAAGGTCAGCCCACAAGACCCAACTTTTCTTTGACCCCAAAACACACAAATGCATACACACACGCATGCATACACACACACACACACACACACACACACACACACACACACACACATCCACACTATAGATGACTATCTCACAGTCCAAATTGGTTTTAAAAATTCATAAGCAGGGTCTGTAATGTACCCAAAATTTAATTCCTAACACCCACTTTGAGCAGCTCACAACCTTCTATAACTCTTTGTCCAGGGGATCAAACACCTCTGACCTCTGAGGGAACCTGCACAGGGTGTGCACATACCTCTACACAAACACAAATACATACACATAAGCTTAGACTATAAAGAAAGAGACACGGCATAAAGCCCATGTATCCCTTCTTCAGGTTCAATTGGTTTGCTTTAATGACTCACAGAACTCAGGGCAATATACTTACCAATTCATTACGAAGGACGTTAGACAAGACACCGTAAGGCCTGGAGAGGTGGCTATTGGTCAGTGCTTGCCTCTCAAGCAAGATAACCTTAGATCAAAGTCAAAAACTCACAAAAAAAAGTCAGGCATTATGGTGTATTCTAAACCTTTTACTAGAAGGATGGAAACGTGGAACTAGCTGGCTAGCCATCTGGCCTAATTGGCTGAGCTCTTGGCCAATGAGAGGCCCTGGGTCAAAAACCAAGTTGGATAGCATTTCTGAGATAAACCCAGAGTTATCTCTGGACTCCACACACAGGCACACACAGAGACACACACATTTTTTTGTTGTTGTTGTTTAGACACAGGTTTTTTTCTATGTAGTCCTAGCTGTCCTGGAACTTGCTGTGTAGACCAGGCTAGCCTCAAACTCACAGTTATCTGCCTGCCTCTGCATCCAGAGTGCTGAGATTAAAGGCTATCTCCAGCACTGCCTGGCAAACACTTTTTTTTTTTTTTTAATTTTTTGTTTTATATGAATGAGTGTTTGCCTGCATTTTTATGTTTTGTTTTGTCTGAGACAGGGCCTTGCTCTTTAGCTCTTGCTGGCTTGAAATTCTCTATGTAGGCCAGGTTAGCCTCAGACTCACAGCGATCTGCCTGCCTTTGCCTTCTTAATTACTAGATTACATTTGTGCACAACTATGCTCAACTCGGGGATTTTTGTTGTTTGTTTATTGTTTTGTTTTTCAAAATAGGGTTTATGTAGCCCTGACTCTCCTGTGTAGACCACTGTGTAGGCCAGGCTGGCCTTAAACCGACAAAGATCTCTGCCTGCCTCTGCTTCCCCAGTGCTAGGATTAAAAGCCTGGGCCACTACCACCTCTTGGACAGAGAATTTATAGACAACTCTGAGAAGGAAGATTTGAGTTTCTCTGACTTTTCTTGGGCAAGAAAAGTCTAGTTTTTGCACACTGCCTTAGAGGAGAAGTTATTAGCTCCAAGTCATAATGTTGTATATATACATACTTATTGGAATGCACAATACATATAGACATATATACATACATACAACACATATATACACATATATGTCACAAAATCACAAAGATATAAGCTGATTTCATTTGGTTCAATTCTTTTCCTCTTTGGGGGTTTTTGTTTGTTTGTTTTTATTTTACATTTACTTAGTGAAATGGGGGAGATCACATGCCCAGCATGGTTGTCAGAGGAGAACTGTCTGGAGTTGATTCTCTCCATCCACCACATGGTTTCTGGGAATCAGCTTCAGGTGGTCAGGCTCGGTGGTAAGCAGCTAACCATCAGCTAACCGTCTGAGTCTTTGCACCAGCCATGGTTGTTCTATTGTTTAGACAGGGTCTCACTGTACAGTCCAAACTGGCTTGGGACTCAGGCAATTCTCTGCCTTCCCAGTGCTAGAATTACCAGGTGAGCCACCATACCTGGCTTCATTCTGCTTTCAAAGATAGCAGCTTTATTTGCGTAGGTGATACGTGATGTGAGCAGCATTGTGGCTGATATACGTTGATCCAAAGTCTAACCACATTTAAAAATAAAATTTGTGTGGGGGAGATTATGAAAGCTAAACAAAGCTTTACAGCCCTTCAGAGACGCGCTATGTTCGCCAGGCTGCTGATTCTTGAACTCAAGGGATCCTCCTGTCTCAGTCCAGAGTGACCGGGCTGATATGCGTGTACACCACATCCATCCTAAATTCGATTTAAAAAAACAAACCCCGCTGGGGTTGTAGCTCAGCTGGTGAGTGCTTACCTGGTATTCATTCAGCATCTGGTTAGTGCTCCAGCCCCAAATCCACCAGGCTTGGTGGCAGTCGCCTGTAACCTACAGTAAAAATGTCAAGGATCAAGGAGTTCGAGGCCATCCACACCCGTGGGAACTCTGCTTTTAGTGTAGAGGAAGTTTCTATAAGAACTCGGTTCTTCATACATTAGAAGTCACAAAGTTTTCGCTCCTTAAGAAGGAAAGCGGGGGCTGGAGAGATGGCTCAGCTGCCAAGCACTGGTTGCTCTTCCAGAGACTATAGTTTTCTTTCTCAGCATCCACATTAACTGACAGCCATCCAAACTCCAGGTCTATGAGATCAACACTCTTTCCTGCTCTCTGTAGGCACTGCGCATGCGCATGGTATGCAGCCATACACGTAGGCAAACATCCAGACACAAAATAAAATAATGATTTAAAAAAAAAAAAACAAACGGCAGGCAGGGATGCAAGGATATCCATCTCGCCTAGCATATTCAAGGCTTCAATCCCCAGTACCACCACAAATACCAATAACAGTAAATAAACAAAATAGACACGCTCCTATACTACAGCGCCAGCCGGTAAGAAGACTCGACTGCATGACAGAAATGTGCCGTTGACGGCAACTCTGATCTGTGTGTCTATGAGACGTGGCCTCTGCACCAGGGATTGGAGAAACGGTCACAAAGATGCATTCTTCGAGGCACAGATAATCTCGACTTGAAATCATACAAATCTGGACTGGTGACAAATTCTCATGGCTTTAAAATTGGGAGATGGACTTCCTCCCTCCCCTCCCCTACCCCGTTTTTCTCCTTTACCCTAAAAGTCTACAGAAGGGAAAGAAAAGAGCCAGGTACTTAAAGAGAAGCCTGTGCAGAGAGACAGCCTGTGATTCCAATGGCATATCAATGATGGACACCAGTACAACTGAGCCCTCGTCAACTAAACACACAAATACGTCACTATTAAGCCTCAACCGTTACTTTCTTATTCATCTCCAAGATCTAAATAACTTTAAAATTCCAACTGTCTTTATAAATTCTTACATATTAAATTTTCAATCCCTTTAAAATATCCAATCTCTTTTGAAACTCAAAGAAAGCCTTTTAACTGTAGGCCCCACTGAAATACTTTCTTACTTCAAGAGGGAAAAATATCAGGGCACAGTCACAATGAAAAACAAAATCAAACTCTAACTATCCAGTGTCTGGATCTACTCACAATCTTCTGGGCTCCTCTAAGAGCTTGGGTCACTTTTCCAGTACTGCGCTTTGTAGCACACACTTGTCTTCTAGGCTCCAACTGCCTGTACTCCACTGCTGCTGGGTTCTTGCTGGTCATCTCATGGTACTGGCATCTCCAATACACTGGGGTCTTCTGCTGCAATTAGGCTTCACCAATAGCCTCTCATAGGCTCTCTTCATGGTACCAAGCCTCAGCTCCTTTGCATGACTCCTTCAGTCCTGGGCCATCAACTGTAACTGAGGCTGCACCTTCACCAATGGCCTTCCATGGCCTCTCACAGTGCCAAGCCTCAGCTGCTCTTCATGACCCCTTCATGCCTTCAAAACCAGTACCACCTGGGTGATTCTTAAACATTACCAAGTCCAGCTGTAGCACAAGGTATAGCCTTGGCTATCTCTGGAACAGCTTCTTTGTGCTCTCAGAAAACACTCCCCAGAAGATTTCATCTCAGTAATGTTGGTCTCTTCTTAATCACCACTAATTTCTTAGCTCCAGCCAACCAGCGTCAATAGTCTCAGTAATGCAAAGGTTTCACTTTAGTAGTTCTGGTATCTTGTTAATCACAGCTGATTCTTCAGCCTCCTCGAACGAAAACCACAATCAAAACAGCAACTGCCCTGATAAGAGTCTTTAATCTTCCCTCTGAAATTTCACAAGCCAGGCCTCCATCTTCTGCACTGTTCTCAACATTATCTTCCAAGCTCCTACAGAACATCCCACGGAGCTCTTAACACCCAATGGCTCTTCTAACCCAAAGTTCCAAAGTCCTTCCACAGTCTTCTCTAAAACATGGTCAGGCTGTCACAGGAATACCCCACTATGCTGGTACCAGGTTGTCTTAGAGTTTGTATTCCTGCACAAACATCATGACCAAGAAGCAAGTTGGGGAAGAAAGGGTTTAGTCAGCTTACACTTCCACATGCTATTTATCACCAAAGGAAGTCAGGACTGGAACTCAAACAGGGTAGGAACCTGGAGGCAAGAGTTGATGCAGAGACTATGGAAGGTGCTACTTACTAGTTTGCTTTCCCTGGCTTGCTCAGTCTGGTTTCTTATAGAACCCAGGACTACCAGCCTAGGGATGGCCCCACCCACAATGGGCTAGGCCCTTCCCCCTTGATCACTAATTGAGAAAATGCCTTACAGCTGGATCTCATGCAGGCATTTCCTCAAGGGAGACTCCTTTCTCTGTGATAACTCCAGCTTGTGTCAAGTTGACACAAAACCAACCAGGACAACTGCCTTCTCCATTTCTGACTTGAAAATAAAAATGTTTGTTTGGGCTGCGAATGCAGCTTAGTTGTTAAGTGTGCTTGCCTGGCATGCACAAAGCCCTGTACTCAATCCTAGCATAGCTCGGGCACAGAGCATGTGTCTGTGATCGTAGCACTAGGAGATGCCGGCAGCAGAATTGGGAGTTCAAGGTTATCCTTGGCTGTATAACAAGTTCTGTTCTTATTATACAAGAATGGATGTTCTTCTCGGTGTCTGAGGCCCTAGAGTAGAGACATGACGACTGTGAATTGCACACAGGTGGCTGCAAGCCAGCCACAGTGTCTTTAATCCTATCACTTGGGGCTCGGGAGGCAGAGGCAGGTGGATCTCTGAGAGTTTGAAGCCAGCCTGGTCAAATAGTGAGTTTCAGGCCAGCCAAGCCTGTATAGTAAGACTCTGCCTCAAAAATAAAAATGATTAAGGAAGGAAGGAGGGGGAGGGAAAAAGGAAGGGAGGGAGGAAAAGAGGGAGGGGAGTAAATAATAAGCCAGAAAAGCCAGTCATGACTTTTGAGATGTGGAGACCTAATTCTCTTGAAATATGGATAAGTACATAGGGTTGCCATGCATATGATTTGAATGTGCGTCTGCTGTGCTTGTTTGAGTGCTTGTGAGTTAGGTTTAGGTGCTAGGGATTGAATGCACAGCTTCACTCACACTCACCTTCATCCCTGAAATTTTGATTTGGACTCAGCAAAAAAGCCAGGCGTATTCCCAGGGGAACCCGCTTTTGTTTTGGCTTGCTGGCACCAACATATGGAAATTCCTTGTAGCAATCATAGATTCCCTGGCAGGGTTAAAAGAAAATTTTCATTCTTTTCACCCCTGTGCCTTTTATACCCCATCGCTATGTTTCCCAAAATAAAAACCATATCCCACACGATATGGCAAGTGGGAAAAGAGGAGATTCACTCTTTTCTAAATGTCTCGGTCTTTAATTCAATATAGCCAGAAGATTTCAAAGCATAGTTTGCATAAACGTCCCTCCCACAAAAGTCTTTCTCTGTTTCTCATTATGACATATATTGTTTAAAGAAAACTCGGGGCTTGTAATTTCCTCTAACCACGTCTGTGGAGCTAGCACCCGACCCTCCACCTTCTTCACAGCTGCAATGACCTTGCACCCAGTCACTGCGCCTAGGTCCACTTTGTTCTTATCCTCAGATTCCCAGTGCCTCCTTATACCTTGCCCTGCAGTGCAGTGGCTCTAGCTAGAAGGTGAAGGTTGGATTTTGTTTTGCTTGGTCTTTTCTGTTTTGAGACAAGGTCTTGCTCTGTAGCTTAGTTCTGCCACAGCCTCCTGAGGACGTGCTACCTCACCTGGTCCTAGAAATGAAATGTTGCTGAACTTAAAAAGAAGACAACCTGGGCTGGAGAGATAGCTCAGTGGTTAAGAACACTGACTGCTCTTCCAGAGGTCCTGAGTTCAATTCCCAGCAACCCACACGGTGGCTCACAACCATCTGTAATGGGGACTGATGGCATCTTCTGGTGTGTCTGAGGATATACTCCTTTACATAAAATAAATAAATAGATCTTTTAAAAACTAGGACAAGAAAGGAAGGTTAGGAGGAAAGAAGGACCACACAGATGCTTCCTCCTAAGCAGAGTCAGGCCCAGTTTCATAAACATTGAGAGTGAAGACAGGAACCAACCCACAGGGATGCTGGAGAGGACACTCCAGTTTGCAGGGACCCACCACAAGGATTCTGAAGGTGGCACTCCACAGTTTGCACCAAGCTGCCACAACTGAACTTCAGTCTTCTGCACTGTGCGTCTGTGAGTCCCTAGGAGCTAGGCAGTGCTTGGATATTCAGATCATTTTAGTAAGCCTGTTTTTACAGAGGACTTTCCTGGCCTTATGCAGCAAAGTAATCGAGGCGTCTCCTCGTTGATAACTTCGATCATCTATTGTAGAGCGAGTGACTTCAGAAATTCCTATAAGTAGGGAGTTCAGAAGTAGATGCCCCACATCTTTCCTTAGATCTGTGTATTAATGTGTGAACTCCGGTGCCCAAAGAGCTTGATCGTTCTGGAGCTGGAGTGATGGCAGTTGTGAGCCATCTGCTGAGCTAGCCCCTAGGCACTCACATCCTAAATAGAAGGGATTTCATTCAACATCAGGAGCTGCTGTCACTTGCTTTCTCCTGTTGAGAGAAATACCAGCAAGCAGAAAGGAAATGAGAGAGAATATTCACAAACTGCTCAGCGGGGCTTTGGGGACCATGCTTACCTCCTCCATAAGGACAGCAGTGGGAGGCTTTGGGGACCATGCTTACCTCCATAAGGACAGCAGTGGGAGGCTTTGGGGACCATGCTTACCTCCATAAGGACAGCAGAGCAAAGTAAGGCCTATTCGGTGTTGAAGTATCAGACAGGTGGGAGAAGCCTCATTCAGTGGCATGCCTGGGGACTTGAGCAGAGAGAGTTAGTTTAGAAGATGCGTTCATTCGTTGTGTGTGTTCTAAGGAATAGGGACAGCAAAAACCATTAGCCACTTCTGATAGCTTTCTGTAGTTGTGATAAAAGACCCGGGAGAGAACAAGTCAGGAAAGGAAAAGGTTCAGTCCACAGTCGCTTAGCCATGTTGCTCAGAGCCCTCTGCAGCACAGCACACCACAGTTGAGGCTGCTCACCTCTCAGCAGCTGCGAAGCAAAGGAAAGAAAAGGACTGGAGTACCAGTGTCCCCTGCTTGGGTACCTCCTAGCAGCCAAGTTCCTTCCACTGAAGCCCAATTCCCCATGTGTCTACCACCTTCCAGTAGCACCACAGGCTATGGAATAGCCTTCAGAGCATAAGCCTCTAGGGGACATTCAGTGTGTACACAACAGCACCATATTCAGTTAAATAATCTAGAAAGATTACACAAGCCTGCATGTCAAGGAGGCCAACTACCCAGAACCTCAGGAGCAACCAGTCTTCAACTCTAAAATTCAAAGGAATTCTTTGTCCCTTTAGTCCACAGAATCTCACATGTGGTAGTGGGATGGATCAAATTCAGTGTTCTTTCTTGTGCATTTTTCACTTATGTATTTATGGGGCTGGAGAGATGGCTCAGTGGTTAAGGCCACCGGTGGCTTTTCCAGAGGACCCACGTTCATTTTTTTGTTTGTTTGTTTGTTTATTTTCGAGACAAGGTTTCTCTGTGTAGTTCTGGCTGTCCTGGAACTCACTCTGTAGACCAGGCTGGCCTCGAACTCAGAAATCCACCTGCCTCTGCCTCCCAAGTGCTGGGATTAAAGGCGTGCGCCACCACCATCCAGCGAGGACCCATGTTCAATTCCCAGCACCCACATGGCAGTTCACACCTGTCTGTAATTCCAGTTCCAGGGCTTCTGACACCCTCAGGCAGACATATGTGTATGTAAACCACCAATGAACATAAAATAAAAAATAAAATATTTATCTATTTATTGAAATGAGGTCTTGCTGTGTGCACCTGGCTATCCTGGAACTTACTATGCAGGCCTCAAATTCACAGATCTAGCGGCTTCTGTAAGTGCTGGGATTAAATGCATGGCCGCCACCTCCAGCCCTTTGTGTGCATTTTAAAAGGCTCTTACTCCTTACCTTTCTATGACCAAAGGGTACCTAAGTGACATCAGTAATAGTCTGGAAGAGTCTCTCTCTATTTTAGCTCTAATACTGCTCTAATACTTTCCACAAGGGAAGAAGGGAAATGGGTCAAAGGGGAAAGAACGTACACTTGAGCTGTAGACTCTGAGGGATAAAAAACATATATAACGATAAAAAAAGAATATATATGATTTTTTTTTATTTGATGGTTTTATATTAAACTTCGAGCCTCAATCAGAAAAAAAAAGAATATATATGTATATATATACATGCATGTATATGTATATATATACACACACATATATATGTATATACATATATACATGTATATATATACATATATATATATACATGCATGTATATATATATACACATATATATATGTATATGTGTGTGTATATATGTATATATATGTATGTATGTATGTATATGTATATATTCGCTTTCTTTGAATGGAAAAATTATCAAGTCCTTGAAAATATTTTACTTTGTTTCCAAATTTTAAAATAGTGGTGAAAAATTAATAAATAAATTTCCTAGGGTTTCCATTGCCATGAAGAGACAACGGGACCAAGGCAAGTCATATAGGACAACATTTACTTAGGGATGTCTTATAGGTTCTGACATTCAGTCTATTATCATCTTGACAAGAAGCACGGCAGCATCCAGGCAGGCATGGCACTGGAGGAGCTGAGAGTTGTACATAGAAGACTAGCATCCTCAGGCATCTAGGAGCAAGCTCTCAAAGCCAATACCCACAGTGCTACACTTCCTCTAACAAAGCCACACCCACTATAAAGACCACACCCCTCCAACGTGGCCACACCCCCAATAGTGCCAAGCATATTCAAACCACCTTAATAATAAAAAGAGGGAGCCAGTGAGATGGCTCAGCAGTTCAAGGTGTCTGCTACCAAGCCTAAAGACCCGAGTTCAATTCTCAGGACCCACAGGGCTCTCACCACCGAAAGAGAAAGTAGACACCTGTTTGTTGACCTCTGAACTCTAAGGATGCACCATGGTACACATATGCATGCACACACACACACACACACACACACACACACACACACACACTCAGTGATGTGCATAAAATTAACAAGGTAGATAAAATAACTAAAGAGAGAGCAGTGGGGTGACTGTCTCAAGACAAACTGTTTAAGTTGGAGCCAGCTTTCCCTTGTTCCGGAGCATTCTTGTGCTGAGTTAGACTCTCTTTCTCTCAGTGCTGTCTAACTGTATTGAGTTAGGGGTCTGCTTCCCCCTGCTTTTTCCTTGTGCTCTCTACCAGGATGCAAAGCCCAAGAGGGCAGGTACTTCGTCTTGCTGACCGCTGTCATATACCTGTCTGGTGTACCCTCACTAGTATTTGCTGACTGAGTGAATGAATCCAGAGCCTACCAGGCTTGTCCCTGCTCCGTGACTAGATTCCACAAGTTCTTCCAGGCTCCTCTGACTGTTTTGACCTTGGCTTTGGCCTTGAGGGCCAGGCCTCTGCTTTGAGCTTAATATCGACACCTTGCTGCAGAACAATAGTGAATTTGAGAGTGGCCTTGGAAAGTTGCCTGTGCTTAGGCTGGCCCCAGAACTCTCTAATATTTCTTCTGATTAGCTGCACCATTGAGTATTGACCTTGGACATTACAGTACAGAGTCCAAACATTAGCAAGATGCATCTTTCTTCCATTTCTCAGATTTATTATTTATGTTATTTATATGAGTCACTGTCTTCAGACACAACAGAAGAGGGCATCAGATCCCATTACAGATGGTTGTGAGCCACCATATGGTTGCTGGGAATTGAACTCAGGACCTCTGGAAGAACAGTCAGTGCTCTTAACTACTGAGCCATCTGTCCAGCCTGGCCTTTTGCTTTTTACCTCTTATTTCCACTGGTATTTATTTTTCAAGGAGTATGTGACACATTCAGACCAGGTGTTGTGGGAGATGAATGTAATTCTAACACTGGAGAAGTGAAGACAGGAGGAACAGGAATTTGATGTCATCTTTGTCTACACTGTGAGTGGGAGGTCACCCTGGGTTACAGGTGGCCTCTTCAGAGGGGACAGGGAGGCTCCCTCCAATACTCCTACTGTGGTTTATCGTACTGCCGGTATTCAGATGTGACTGAGACCACTTAGCTCCAAGTTTTGACTGATTCATCCTCAAAACTTGTCAAAGAGGCCTGAGCTCTGAACTTTAGGCTCACCCTACCCACTTTACTTTGAGGTACCAAGAAAGGAAAAACAAGCCGGGCGTGATGGAGCATGCCTTTAATCTCAGCACTCTGGAGATGGAGACAGGCTGGTCTCTGTGAGTATGAGGGCAGCCTGCCTGCTGTACATAGGAGTTCCAGGACAGTCAAGGCTCTGTAGATATTGTATGCCGCTGCTGCTGCTAATAATAATAATTATAACAACAACAACAACAAACAATAGTAATAGTAACAAGAGACCTCACTCACCTGATTTTTCAGTGAAGAGGAAGACAGCAACAGTCTAAGAGGATTTTATACACAAATCAGAAAAAAAAGTGAAAGCTTCAACGTCACGGCTTGGAGCTGCCAGTCAGGGCATTGCTATGACTTGACAGAGGCTGCAAATGTGTGTCCCCAAGCAATCTGGCATGACTGGGGTCATATGGATTTAGAAATGCTCTGACTTGCAGGTGTGTATGCTGAAATATTTGAGCAGAACTCAAAAGTGTGAATCGTGAACTCTGGTCTAGCCCAGCATTGTGAATCCAATATAGCAAATTACTAGAAAGTCCTGGGCAATACCTACTACTTTCTTTGTTTTCTCCTGACTCTTCTGGGAGTGTGGTTTGGAAAAGGAACTAGATTCCCACATACTGTCTGAGCCAGGAGAGTTTCACCAGCCAAGAGTCACGGCATCTGGGCATCTGCGTTCTCTCTAATCTTCCACTGTGCAAGGTCTCCGCTCCCTCAGGTACAGGAGGAAGGTGTGTGAAACCTAGGCAAGACATAGCTCCAGCTGCAGGTTCCGGGGAGCCTTGGGGGCACTCAGACTAGGGGCCCTGCAGAGGCGTTCAAAGGTGTTCGCTGAGACCGGAAGTAGCTTTCTGGCCAAGGGGAAAGCTGCACACCAAACCGACTTAAAGGGAAAGGGGGCTGGCTATAAAGTGGAAAGCTGGATCTGGCTGCTGTTCCCCAGGCAACAGGCTGACCCTCATCACTCCCTAGGAAATTCACTTGTCAGCAAATGCCAGTGGCGGGTCTCCCGGGAAAACACCGGATTACGGATTGGATAGGGTGAGTGCTAAGAGATTCCTCCCTCAAAAGCTGGCATTGTTTTTCTTTGTTTTTGAATACAAATTGGAAAATCAAGCCAGCAAATCAGGATAAACTTGAAACTGCACCGGGAAACACACGTGACATTTGTCTGCATAGTGAAAGGAACGCTGTTTGTCCCTCCTTGTGGTACAGCACAGTCCTGTGACAGAAAACTCTAGTTCTCCCAAGAAACAAGCACAGTGAACTTGTGTTTTTCCAAGTTGGTGTTATGCTTGAACTCAGCAGTCCAGGTTTCATGGACCGATAGGGCATCCCTCTGGGTGGACGTGGCCATGCTGTGTGGGCCGTTTTGTTTGTTTGTTTGTTTGTTTGTTTGTTTCAAATCATGACTACATAACTTCTCTTTGCTGTATTTACCAGACAAAGTCTCAACAGTGAGGCATCATGTAAACTTCTGTGTCTGCTCTTTTCAGTTCTAGGGAAAATCCGAACTGCGGTGGGCAGTGCCCAACTTCTCATGGCGCAGAAATTCTACCAGTTCAGAGAACTATGTGAAGAGAACCTGGTAGGTACCATCCACGCCACTGTGATCCTTTGCTACCTCAGCCCAGAGAGACCTTGTCCTCAAGACTGACCTGGCCAAAGCAAACCTCAGTTTGAACCACTGGAGTCTTTTACAGAAGAATCTGGCTTCCTGCTTTTCTTTAAATTAAAAACAAAAACAGAGCCGGGCAGTGGTGGCACAAACCTTTAATCCCAGCACTTGGGAGGCAGAGGCAGGTGGATTTCTGAGTTTGAGGCCAGCCTGGTCTACAGAGTGAGTTCCAGGACAGCCAGAACTACACAGAGAAAACCTGTCTCGGAAAAACCAAAATAAATAAATAAATAAATAAATAAATAAATAAATAAATAATAAAATATTTAAAAACAAAAATGAAAACAAAACAAAAACTCACTTTATTCTACACTTAAATAATCTTAGGGCAGAATCAAGTTAAAACTCCATAAGTTTTCTGTATTAAAAACTGTCCATGTTCCTAGATTTTATATGATTTTTTTGATTCTTATTAAAATATGGAACAAACTGATGTTTCCTAAATACTATTAGTGATAATAATCATGATTATTATCTAAATAATCCTTTCTAACTGTGTCTCCTAGTGTGAGTTTTGTTTTAGTTCAAAAGTCAGAGGTTGGTGGGGGGGGAGTATCACAAAATGTAGGTTAGATACCCGAGAGACAAGCAAGTGATCCATCTCCCTCTGACATACAGAAACAAAGGAAGGAGAAGGCCTCCAACAGCAGCAGCAAGAGTAATAGCATTTGCAAAGTTAGCAGTGAAACAGAGGTCAAGAATCTCCTGGAGGAGGCCTCAGAAAGGCCCCTGTCCTCCCAGAGCAACTCTGCAAACACAGCTTCTATTGCTCAGTTGCTGGTCAGGCTGACTCTAAAACAAAGCAAATCTAAAGCAGCTTACTGGTGTGTGTCAACTGAAAACATGATTGGCATTCAGATGACCCCCACAGGGCTTTAGAATCTTAACTCTGAGTCATAGGCACTGTGTTCTCTCCTCAAAGGAATCTAGTCTAGGCATGGCAAGATGGCTTCTTATATAAGGCACTTGCTGACAAGCCTGATGACTTGAGTTCAAGGGTTTTTTCATTTGTTTGTTTTTTTAATCTACACCACACACACACACACACACACACACACACACACACACACACTGAATAAATGTAAAGACAGTACTGAAAAAGCAAGTTTCTGAGTGAACTGCGAAGTAGACCATAAATACTGGGCAGACTCTAAAGATGAAATTGCAGGAAATCATATGTGTGCTGGTTTCTAGAGATTGTTGAGTTCCCGAAAGCCAGCTTTTGACATGTCCTCGTTCCTCATGGTGGTTCCAGTTAACAGCCACTAGAGAAATGTATGTGATGAACTAGGAGAGCCCTTGTTAAGGTAACTGTACACCAGTGAAGGAAGGAAGGTCATTGGTGCTGCCAGACGCCCTGGCTAACTCCCCAGAGTGACCATTGGAGTTACTAGTGGCATTCTTTTTATGACTTACAGATGGGATGAACGGGCATAAAAAGTTAAGAAGCTAACCAACCCGCCCACGGTAAAAAGTAGTTACAGTTCCAACCCTTGTCTGTTCAGCCTCTATCCCTAAAAATTTCATGCAGGATTTAAATCCCATGCCTCATTTTTGCAGAGGGAGTCACACCAGGGAGTAGTGTGACCTGGAGTCACTTTCGTGGGGTAGGAAGATGGCTCAGCAGGTAAAGAAGCTTGCTGCCTAGTCTGATGACCTGCGTTTGATCCCTGGACCCATATGGTTGAAGGAGAGAATCAGCTTCTGCAAGTTGTCATCTGACCTCCGCCTACTGACCCCAGCACAACCAATACACATACATAATAAATAAATATGGCGGTTGGGTTTTTTTTTTTCTTTCTTTCTTTCTTTTGGTTTTTTGTTTATTTTTTTAAAGTGACTATAGGAGTTGTTCAGGGCCAGGTTCAGCTTGTTGTTTTTGTTTTGTTTTTAAGTATTTATTTATTTATATGTACACACACATTCTACCTTCACACACGCCCAGAAGAGGGCATCAGATCCCATTACAGATGGCTGTGAGCCACCATGTGGTTGCTGGGAACTGAACCCATGACCTCTCTCTGGAACAGCAGCCAGGGCTCTTAACTGCTGAGTCATCTCTCCAGCCCTGAGCTTGTTCTTTCTTTAGTCCCTCTTCCTTTGAGGAAAAAAAGGGGCGTGGGGGGGGGAGACAGTTCTTTAGTTTGAAAATGCATCTGTTCAAGACTAGATTCTCAAGCTTAGAGCAAGAGGATGAAATTTGGTTTTTCCCCAACATAACTAAACCAGGAGGGCCCATGCTTCCTCCACCCCACCTCTCCCTCTCCCTCTCCCTCTCCCTCTCCCTCTCCCTCTCCCTCTCCCTCTCCCTCCCCCTCCCCCTCCCCCTCCCCTCTCCCCCTCCCCTCTCCCCCTTCCCCATCTCCTGTACCTGTAATCTCAGAGATGATCTGGTTTAGACTCAGCCACTCTACCGTATGACTCTTCCTGTCAAACATCAGCTGGGTTAGAGATGCATCACACTTAGGATCCCTTTGTTTCCTCTTTTGTAGTTTTGACAAAATGGGGCAAAGAGATTCCTTTGGGGTAAGGCTCAGGTTGCCCATGACAGAGTTAAGCACATCGGAGGAACTACCACAGAACCTTAGGCTACTGAACTGTAGGCTGAACATGCCCAAACCAAAAAAAACACAAAATCAGAAATGCTCTAAAATCTGAAACTCTGGGGACAGGAAAGCTTTGATACATCTGTCCTCACATAACATATTACTGTCAAAATGCAGGTAAATGTCAAAATGTAGGCAACACTGTCAAAATACAGTAAAATGTATATTATCACCTACAGACTGTGTGTATTAGGTGTATGTGACGTATATATGAATTTCACATTGACTTGTATTCTGTCTCTAAGATATCTCACTGCACACAGACAGGTAAACTTTTCTAAATCCTAAATCTGACATGCAACATCTGGTCCCAAGGACTTCAGCCAAGAAACCCTTGGTGCTAAAATACAGCACTAAAACCTGTGACCAAGAAAAACGTCACTGACCTCCAAAATCCATTATAGATAAGGCTAAATATTTGTGGAATCATAAACTGTTGCCTCATCAAATCTACTGTGTGTTCTGAATGTTGAAGGGTCGATTTGCTTGTTTGTTTGATCACCGTAGGTCTTTTGTTGTTGTTTTTGTTCTGTAGCCTCTAAGCTGAGAGGCACCTGGTTCAGCTGACAGGATTCCTGGTGTTTGCCTTCATACCCCTTGAGGGACTTCCACTGTTGTTGCTGTTTACTATGGTAAAATACTACAAAGAACCCCTTTTGTTCATTCAAGAAGCGTATCGCTAGGATATTTTTTATGTTTGTTGTATTTGTTTTATTTTGGTTTGACTAGGTGCTACAGACTGAACCTGAGGCTTGAACATACACCACGAAACCACACTCATTCCCATCCCTAGAACAGATTTTAATATTGAACCAAGCACTTAAAAACTCAAAAAGTAATCTACTCCCAGGAATCTCATAAGAACCAAATGCTAAGATCCCAAGAAGCTATAGGTAGTCTCAGAACTACACCCAGCATCTTTATTTGTGTTTATTTTGGCTGAAGCCAGTCATTGTAGCTCATCCTCAGGTGTAAATGTCATTTCCAACCTTTAAACAATTAGATAACCATCATCAATCTTTGCTTTCTGAAATTCTAAAGTTTTTCCTTGGGGTTAATTTTAAATGTACAAGCCAACCCCAGTTATCATAGGACATGATAACTGTTCACAGTTATTTATAATGCTAAGAAATAACCAGACATGGCAGTGACTAAGAGCTCCTGACACATGGAAGGGAGGAAGACTCTTGCTGTATGCTTATGATACCTTCAGCTGCTTTGGCAGAGGGTGTTGGTGATGAGGATAGTGATGCCAATTACAGGGACAAATGAAGTCACCTTGAGCCAGGTGTGACAATGTGCACTTGCAATCTTAGGGCTTAGAAGGCTGAGGCAGGAGGGTTGAGATTTACAGGCCAGCATAAATTACACAGCAGGCTCTTGAGCAAATGAACTAACAAAAGTTAAATTCTTGGGTTGCTCAGCTGACTTTGATGGGTAAAGATACTTGCTTCTCAAGCCTGATGACACGAGTTAAAACCCCAGAGACCCTCAGGGGGGTGGAAGGAGAGAATTAACTTTATAAAGTTGTCTTCTGATCTCCACATGCATGTTTTGATATATACACACAACAGATAATACTAATAAATTTTTGTCTGTTTGGAATTTTTCTTCTAGACAGGGTCTCACTATGTAACTCTGGCTGTCCTAGAACTCACTCTGTAGACCAGGCTGACCTCAAATTTATAGAGATCCACTTGCCTCTGCCTCCCAAATACGGGGATTAAAAGCGTGCACAACTATGCCCAGTTGATAACAATAACATGTTTAAGTAATTGTTTAAAACGTTAGCTCTTAAACACCTTTTAAGATACTATTCTAAAAAAGGAAGTTATTGCCATCATACGTATGTATGTATAAATAATATTTTCTGACTTTTGCTATATTTAGAACTAGCTAATTTCTAATGTGTCATTTGACAAAATTTTTTATTACATTTATTAGTAATATCTCAATTACTGAACATGTAATAGTTTCAGAGACTACGTATATGTCTCCGTGGTTGATCATTTGCTCCGACTATGCAAACCCTGGGGGCTCGGTCTCTAGCATCAGTGAAGCCTTGCCACCCTAAGTATTTTGGAAATACCTGATTGCTGATCAATCCTGTGGCCTACTATTTCACTCAACATGGGTCTTAAACCGACTCCTACTCTGGAATTGTCTCTGTTCTCTGACTGAACTGCTGTGGCATGACATTGTAAATGAAAAGACGGTATTTTTTTTCTGCTTAAATATAGTGTTTTAAAATATGTCCAGTAAGAGATAGCACCCTGGAGGACTTTTCAAATGTTTAGACTCTCCCCACTTATCAGACTGAAACGACCGTCCTGTTGTAAGGACAGAGGAACTTCACAACCTTGACATTTGAAGAGCACAGTGGGGCCGTGTAGAAAATTACCAACTCGCAGTCTTGCTTTTATCTCTTGTCAAAAAGCCAAAAGGAACCCAGCCTCCTTAGGTTCTTTGAAATGTTCAAAAATGCCTTCTTGATCCTGCTTGCTGTCACGCCGCCTCTAAAGCACCAATGTTTTTCTCTCTTTTGCACAGAATCCCAATGCTCACCCGAGACCCACCTCCCAGGATTTGGCGGGGTTTTGGGACATGCTGCAGTTGTCCATAGAAAATATTAGTATGAAATTTGATGAACTTCATCAGTTAAAGGCCAATAATTGGAAACAGATGGATCCTCTTGACAAGAAGGTAGAACAATGTAGATTTTGTATGGTTCATTTAAAAACCTGCACAAACACTGGACAGTCTAAATAGGCTGCTGCATTCAGTCCTGCTGTTTACAATGTGAAATGGAGCCGGTACCGTGTCATTTCATTGTAATGACAATGTTTACATACTAATCACTTGGGATAGTATCTGTAATGTGTCTCAGGCATATTTTTGAAGAAAAACCTGTCTTTGTGAATTGGGAAGTGGGAATGTGGCTTTTATTTTTTTCAATCTTTTTCTTTTTCTTTCTTCCTTCCTTTGCTTTTCTTTCTTTCTTTCTTCTTCCTTTTTTTTTTTCCAGTTAATTAAACTTTAAGTTAAACCAGGTTAGACACTGGGAGGGACTGCCTCCAGTTATGCTTTCTAAACTAAAATAAATGATCTCTTCAGAGCATGGTTCCATAGAGCAAGAGTTGAACTTTCTTACACCCTCAGGATGTGTTTCTGAGAAACAATAGGAAGCCCTACTAAGTAACAGACTGACAGTCACGTCAGAAATACATAACGAAGAAGTAGCCGGAGTTTCAAATGCTCTCATTACGAGGCTTACAGTCATCAGCAGTGTTGGGATTTTTTTTTCTAACTTATACTTTTGATTGAATGCCTGGGGTGTGGGGAGGACACTATTCCCTGAGATCCTCACACAACAGTTTAGAAATAAAGACTTAAGTTCTTTTAATTAATCAATAATAATTTCATCTTTGATTTTTGTGGTTCTACCACACTTTTACAAATCTCTAATGTCCACCTACCCAGGCTGATCTGTCCTGGATGACGTTTTAGGTAAGTTTTGTTCTGTGACCTGAGGTCAAACAGTTCTAAGAGATACCTCCAAACACGGGGATGGCTATTCCCTTGGAGCCATGAGAGCCCTGCCCTTTCGGGTCTCCTGACCCGTAAAGAGCTAACAGCAACCCATTGTTGCTGATCATATCATTTCTACATGTGTGGGGTCAGTGGGCACCCAGTACAAACCCAGTCCCAAGGGACCATCTCTTAAGTAAGGCAAATGCTGTCACCACCATCACCATCTCCAAGTCTAAGACCATCCAACCAAGAGGTTTAGAACCAAGCTCGAGAGTCTACTCATGTGTGCGTGGCCTCTCCTTTGAGAAGCCGAGCATTGTGCTTTATCCAGTTTTCTTTATGTGTACAACTGTCTGCTAGCAAGGCTTTTAAACCGGTCTTAAAGTGTACGTAAGTGTACACACGCTGGAAGTTTAGTACTGCTCCATCTAATTTCTCACCTACTGATTCATTAACACTGTTGTTAAAAATAACAATAATAATAAAGTGTTCAAAGAAAGAAAAATGACTAAAAAGTTTCCAATATTCATACTTTTAAAAATATCCACCAGTTACCCCACAACGAAGATATTTAAGTGACCCAAAGAAACTGTTCCGCGTGATTTACTGATATGTGACCTAATTAGCTAATAAACCATTAGCTTAGTTTTAAAGTTTTTTTTTTTAAATGCAGTTTACCTATGACAAGCTTTTTGTCATCACATGAACTTGACAGGAAAACTTGACATATATATACATATATATATATGGTAGGAGATTATTTGCACTGTGTTCTCCCTTTTGGTCTTTTCAGAAACACAGCCTCCATTTTAAAAAATCCATGGGCCGAGTCTTAGTGTAATAATGTTTAAGCTAACTTCGAACTTCTCCCTGGCAAGCAAGGAGGAACTGCTGTACCGAGCATCAGTGTTAAGTTGGAGACTCAGTCCCTGTGTGATAAACTTCACATTTGGTTTCATAAGGATGCAGGGTCCTCTTTATTAACTAAACCTGTGTGGACCTTTTCACAGCCTGAAAGCTCAACGAATCCTGACAGCATCCTTGGGCTTTCTTTCCTCAATGCACGGTTACCATGCCTACAGGATGAGTGGCTATAGATCTAAAAAACTGTTTCAGAGATTGCTGATAAGAAGGACGGCCTTTTCCAGTCCTGTGTTCAACTTTGATAACACGGTTTCTGTTGGGATTGCCTTCTGGGCCACCACAAGCAAGCTAAGAACCCCCCCACACACACACACACACACACACCACTGATGTTATAGAAAGATCCTCCCATAAGTAAAAAAGTAAAAACTACCAGAGTCTCCCTTCCCATGACCCTGTCCATGGCCATGTGTTCCTATGTGGTGTTCAAAAAGGGTGTAACTCCTGGTGGCACCATCAAAGCCGATATACAGTCTTACAGTTTCATCTGGCTGCTTAGGAATGTGTGAAGGGGAAGCTGTGTGGTCCAGGGAGAGGGTGGACAGGGATTTTTAGTCTTGAAACCAAGCTCCTACTAGCTGTTGAGCTCTCCTGGTCCATCCCTAGCAACAGGAAGAGTCTAGAGGATGCAGAGAGAACCACCTTCACTGTGAGGTTCAGGGGTCCGTTTGCAGGGGTGCATTTTAAATGCCCACATTCTGCCTTGGATGCTAGGTCTGCCATCCAGCATTACCCTCGGCCTTAAGCGTAAGAGATTATGTTTGTCCTGCATCTTTTTAATACCCAAACAAGAACAAAGAAGAGAAATCATATATAAAGTGTGCAGATCAGAACTAACCATCCTTAGGTTTACAAAAAGCAGGTATGTGTATGTGTGTGTGCGCGCGCGCGCGTGCGCATGTGTGTTCAAACTACTGACCTATCCCAGTCTTTCCCAAGCTTATCCTGAGAAGCTGTGTAATGTCCTGAACCTTCTGCTTTGATCAGGAGCGAAGGGCCCCTCCTCCAGTGCCAAAGAAGCCGGCGAAGGGCCCCGCGCCGCTGATCCGGGAGCGCTCGCTGGAGAGCTCGCAGCGCCAGGAGGCCCGCAAGCGCCTGATGGCCGCCAAGCGCGCCGCGTCGGTCCGCCAGAACTCGGCTACCGAGAGCGCCGAGAGCATCGAGATCTACATCCCCGAGGCGCAGACCCGGCTCTGAGCGCCGCCAAGGACCGTCCCGCATCCCTGTCCTCGGCCGCCTCCCCGCCCCCTCCGTCTCTGAGCTCAGTGACCGCCACCGTCGTGGTGTAGTTGTCCACCTCGCAGGAGCCGTCCCCAGGCCGCCCCGCTTCCTGGACCACTTTGCCCATCTTCTCCACCGAGCTTCGCTCCCCCGTCCTGAAGCCTCATGCAGACATACAAACCCTTTATTTTCTGGGCCAAGCAAACCCACCTGTGTAGAAAACGACACCTGTAGGTCACTCACCCTCCTCAGTTCTCTCAAGCTAGTGTGTCCCTAGAACTCAGCAATATAAAACCATAGGGTATTTCAGAAACCCAGTATCACGTAGGGTGATCTTTTGGGACTTACCGTCTTCCACGTGAAAGAAACGAGGGCTCCGACTCCCTTTATTTGCCCCCAAACGGTTATTTTCTACAAGCAGAGAGCGCTTTATTTCTAATCTCAGAAATCACACCATCTAATTAGAATCAAGGTGACACAGTGTGGGGACCAAGCTGGCCTAGGGTTGGGGGCCTGGGTGTGTAGGAGAGAAGGGCGGAGCGCGCAGATATATGCGTCTGTGCCCTCGCAGCTGTACAAACTGCCTCACTGGTACTTCATCAACCACAGCTTCAAATGTTTCAATCAGCAGAAGATTGTAAATTTGATCTTTCAGGGAAATCAATCTATTCTGAAAGGCAATAAAATGAAGCAAGTTAAAGCAAAAGAGAACACCGGTGGTTTGAGATCTTCTATAAGGAATCCATGTATTTATCTTAAAAAAACTTTTAGACCTGAATTTTTTTTTTTTAAATCAACTTTTCTTGTACTCTGTGTATTATAATATCATAGCAAGGGTTTTTAAATGGGAGGGTGGGAAAGAGTTGATTCTGTTAGTTCAGCATCCTTACTGGTGGGGCCACTTAAGATTTCACACACAGAAGAACGTTTCTGCTTCTGAGAGGCGGCAAGGCCATTTGCAGAGGAGCGTTCGGGTTCTCCTGCCACCCTTTGAATGACACACATCCGTCTAGTCTAGTTCAGCCCAGTCCTTCGCATTTCGGGGGTGTTTTTTCTCCTTCGGTCTCCTCTCACTCCAATACAGAGTTCACCTGTTCCCCAGCACAGAATTTTGTTCTATGTCAAATGAATAAAATAAAAGATTTTCTACCCCAGTTGACATATGCTGCCTCATTCCAAAGAGCTGTCGTTCTGATCCTGAAGTTCCAGGTATTGAGAGAAGTCGCTTGAGATGCAGGGATCAAGAACTAGGAGGAGGCAGGGCAGTCAGCTCTCATAAACGCTGATAGAAATCCAAGCTTTTGGGTGGATTCCAGGCTCGCTGTTGGCTTGCAATTTAGTCATGGTTGATGGGCTGTGTGCACGAGCTTCTAGCTGAAGTCTTCAAATGCTCTTTCCTTGTAGCGGTTTAAACATTCAGAATGGATCAGCCATAGCATGTCAAGTTGGTAACCTAAAGAATTAGACACTTGCCGTAAAATAAAAGAAAAAGAAAAAGAAAAGAAAAGAAAAAAAGACTTAAAAAATAAAATGCTTGCATCAGAGAATGCTTTAAAAAAAGAGAGAGAGAGAGAAACAAAAAAGAAACAAACAAAAACCACTCTTATGGCCAGGTGCTAATTTAATTTTCTTTACAAAATTACGAGAAGCGATGGGTACTGGCAACCAGTGTTTTCAGACATATTCTAAAACCACTAGAGAATTCGCTACCTCTCAGAGCCATCGAAGCTTTGAGGTACCTTTATCAACAGGGCACAAATGTTTACTGCTGTGGTTTACAAGAAAAGGGCTATAACTTATCTAAAAAAACAAAACAAAACAAAACCAACACCAACAACTTTTAACTAGGGAAGACAAAGTCAGGCTGTGTCAAGCTGGAGCAGAGATTTTTTTTTTTTTTGAGCTTCAAGTATTTGCTAGTTTCAAAAAAAAAAAGATGTTTTCTTTGCTGTAATGTAAGATCAGAAGAAGTATTCCGGAGTTAAGGCCAACTTTCACCTTGGGTAGCCCATAGTCACACTTATCCAAGAAAGACATGGAATTCACAGGACTCAGCGGTCATTCTGATCCATTCTAGTCCCATTTTGACACGTTGCTCACAACTACAGCTCCTTGCCCTGAGGTAGCGCTGAGATCAGTTTCTGATGGGATTCCAGATCCTCCAACAGTGTTTTCCCTGGGGACTGATTTAGCCCAGGCTATTTTAAAGAGAGACAAGAAAAGGCCTATTTATCTTGTCTAAGTGAATGGCATTTGTATATTCATAAGCTATTTTTGGTAAGAATTTTAAATCTCTTAGCTGAACGCCTTCAGGGCATCAGAACCTTTTCCTCCCTGAGAAACACAGTTTAAACTGTACAAACACTTTATATATATATATATATTAAAAAAAAAAAGCTAATTATTGATGTTAGGACATGAGCCCCACACGATTACAGCCTGTTACCCACTGGAACCCGGAAACTGACAGCGGGAACATAACCTTTGTTGCGTTCTTCTTTTTGATGTAATTTGTAGAGATGTTTTTTTAGTTCATAATGAACAGTGTATGTACCCTGGAAAATTACTTATTTTGTTTAACTTTGGTATAAAGTTGGGCATTTTCTTGGGGCGGGGCGAATTACAAAAGAAGTTTGTCTCCCTCATCAAAAAACAACAACGAAAATACATTCAAAGAAATCAAGTATTTATTATATTTTTTGCAGATGTTTCCATACAATTCACATAACCTTTTTGTAAAGAGAGATGAAGAAATGGATTAAAGATTTTTAATATTTGAAATGGTAAATAGAACTAATTTATTTGTAATATATTTCTGTTATTTATAGATGTTCCCTTAATGTTTTACTGTGAAGTACTGCTTTAATTTAAGCCCTACCCTTGTGAATTTACCATTTCTTTTCTAAGAACATGTCTAGATGCATATTTTAAATAACTGGAATGTAAATCATCAGCATATCTGAATTCCCTAATGTAATTTTTAAAAATTAATTTGGTTTGGGGAAAAAAAATGATACATTTGAAAGCCTTCAGGTGGAGGGGTGGGGAAGATTTTTATGGCTTTCTGAATTGGAATTTCATAGGCTTATTTACCTAGATTGTGTGTGGACAAAAAAATAAATAAAATAAAAATAACAACCTGTAAATAGGTGAACGTTTCCCATCATGTAAAAAGAAAGAATTAATAAAATAATCAATGCACTGCTTTCAGGTCCCTGTGTGTTTACTGAAGCCCCAGTTTTCCAAAATCTAACTGGTTGTCTTTGGAAGTGGGTAGCTCAGCAACTCAGTAAGTTCTCTTTCTCACTTCCTTTGTAAGGACACACTATGCTACCTGCCCAGTGCTGCGCAGGTTGTCGGAGATCCTGTCTAAAGGATTTCAGAATTGAAGAACTAAAGCCTTACACTGATAATCACATAAGCTTAGAGTTTTGATTCAGGTTTTCCTACCACTCCACCGTGCTAAAGGTTAGATATGGGTTATGAATGACACTATAAGCCCCTCCCACACATATATTTTAACCACTTTCATTTCTTTGCATGACATGTCCCCTTTGTGTTTCCCAAACAGTCCTAAAGGTAAAATCAGACCTGTGCTTGTGTTTCTAATTCCATTCCCACAGTGGAAAAAAAAAAAAAAAAACCAAAAACCTATGTACTTTGGGATTCGGAGAGTATGTCAGCAGCAGCTTGTGTGTGGATCTAACACCCAGCACCACAAAGAAAAGGGGAGGTGGGAGAAAAAAAAGGGAAAAAAATGTTCGCCCTCTGTTCAGTTACCTGCCATCGTGGCACAGTTCCTAAGGGACAGGTGAGAGTGTAAACTGCAGATCCAATGTGGGGTGTCTTCAGCGCCACCTCGGTCCTTCCCTCCGAAGTTAACGTCGGTAACTGTCACGCTCACTTTCCACTCTGTTCTGTGCTTACAAAGAGGACTTGCAATCATTGCCGTCAACTGTATTCATGGTACCTCCTTCCTAGTCTCCTCTGACATCTGGGCAAAATGTATCCACCTATATGCAGCAGACCTGCCTATGAGCATGCAGACAGGCATCGTTTCTGATTTTCCTGCGTAAGACACCAACTAGCAGAAGAGAATCTGCCTTTGAGACTGTTCCAGAAACGAAAGGATACACGGACAGAATCCCCAGAAGGCAGGGAGGTCTGATGGCTTGGACAGCTACTCACTACCTACCTAATCTCATCACATGTCTTGCCTTTTGCCAGTTTTATTTCACCCCGCTCCTTAAGCATTTCAGCCAGTCAGTCCCCAAACTGACTTTGCTTTTGAATGTAGGAATCTAAAATTGACAAACTCCAGCCAAGGCTGGAGGCTCAAGAATTCAAGTCCATCTGGAGGCAGAGGCAGGTGGATCTCTGTGAGTTTGAGGCCAGCCTGGTCTACAGAGTGAGTTCCAGGACAGCCAGGGACACACAGAGAAACCCTGTCTCAAAGGGGGTGAGGGAGAGAAAAGAGAGAATTCAAGTACAGCCTGGACTACATGGAGTGACCCTGCCTAGAAAATCAAAGGAAAAGGAGAAGGGGAGAAGGAGGAGGAAGAGGAAAAGGAGGAGGAGAATGAGGAAGAAGAGGAGGAGGAGGAAGAAGAAGAGAAGGAAGAAGAAGAGGAGGAAGAGGAAGAGGAGGAGGAGGAGGAGAAGGAGGAGGAGGAGGAGGAGGAGGAGGAGGAGGAGGAGAAAGAAGAGGAGGAGGAAAAAGAAGAGAAGGAGAACATTATCTGAGAAAAGCATTTTCCCATGTTAAGGTCTAACCCCCTCTTCTATAGTGCAGTCTAATATTTAGTAGAAATTGGGGAGGGGGGTTGTTGAGGACATGACTTCTTTTCTTTTTTCTTTATCTTTGAAACCCACTACTTGAAACTATAAACTAGTTTTGGTTTGAACAACTAACATATGCGTTAAAATTGTGGTGTCTGAGTGTGCTCACTCCCGAGTGTCATTGGAAATTAAAGGTGCTGAAGTTTGCCTTTTGTTTGTTCAATGCACTGTTTGACTTTCAACTACGAAACCAAGACCCAATCAATTCCTTTTGCAAACAGAAACTAATGACCCTGTCTGAAATCTCTCCCTTGATTCTAACTAATTTTTAAGTTTACAAAGGAGGTCTTCAAATTCCCCTTGAGGTCTCCCATGAAGCCCAAAGAGAACCAGGCAACTTGAGGTATCCATTCTTCTCTCCCAGGTGTCTGTGAAAATCGCATGAATGTGAGTACTGAATGTGTCAGCAAGGGGTTATTTCCTTATGTCTTTTAAACAGAGGAGCACAAGCCTGAGCTTAGACTGAAACTGGCAGGAAGTGTGAAACATTTTCATAAACAGCAAAAGCCAAGCTCTGTGCTGTAGCAGGCCCTGCCCAGTGTTGGCTGCACAGAATGATCTCCACAGCACTGAGGACAATTCTTACTCTTTCTAGTTCTATTTCTGGACAAGTAGATAGACAAGACCTGAAAATCCGATGGGTAAGCCAGAATCACCAGGCAGCTTCAGTTG
Organism: Rhabdomys pumilio; assembly: GCA_030674055.1. NCBI lineage: Eukaryota > Metazoa > Chordata > Mammalia > Rodentia > Muridae > Rhabdomys > Rhabdomys pumilio. The sequence continues at coordinate 34,729,112 of JANHMN010000020.1, forward strand.
AGTGACACTCACCTTGGAAAGGGAAGCAGAGAGAGCTCCGAGCCTCTGACACCAAGGGGAAATGCGTTCTTCCCAGTGGCTCTTCAAGAAGGGTATAAATGACTATACCTGTTTTCTGTAGTCTCAAGCCCTGACACTGTGAATGCTTCAGATGTCAATGCTCTACCAAATAAATAAACAAATAAATAAATAATGAAATAAAATAAAAATCCCTGCATAACCATCCTTCCCCCACTGGGTTCCAGGTTTCCAGATTTAGCCAACTGTATTGATCAACAATATTTGGAGGGGCCAGCCAGATAGCTAAGCAGATAAAAGTGCTTGCCATCAAAACTGACAACCTGAGTTCAGTCCTCAGGACTAGCATAGTGGAAGAAGAGAACTGGCTCCTGCAAGTTGTCCTCTGTCTTCCACACACAAACCTTGGCATGTACACCCATGCTCCCGCACACATACACACACTGACAAATAAATGTAATAATAATTAAAAATACATATTTGGAAAAAAAAAGTATCTATGCTGAGCCTGTATAACTGGTTTTTTTTTTCATTCTTGCCTAAATGATGCACTTCAACGACTTCTCACATAGTCGTTATATTGTACTAAGAATCTAGAGATGAGGTCACAGCAGGACGTGCTCAGGTGACACGTGAATTTTACACCATTTTATATAAGAGACTTACATGAGAACATCTACTGATTTTGGTATTCAAGGTTTGGAGCCCATCATTTATAGACGCTGCAAGGTAACTTGTTGGTGGACACTGTCTTTTTCTAGGAGTTTGGAGTCCAAGGCTTACCAACAGATTCACTGATGCAAAAGATCTAAGGGCTTAGATGATACCGCACGGGACCCCTTACAGGCAAGAATGAGTCTCCCTAGATTAAAATAAAACTATTCTGTTGACTGGAGCTGGAAAGATGGCTCAGTGGATAAGAGTGCATGCTGCTTACCCAGAGGACCCAGGTTGGGTTCCCAGCATCCAGGCAGTGGTTCACAATCACCTATGACTAGTTTCATAGGGATTGACATCTTCTTTTGACCTCCAAGAGCACCACACACAAAGGTATACTTACACATTCGCGGACGAACATTCTTATACATAAAATAAAAAAATGAATGCTTCTTTAAAAATGTATGTCTATTAACTGAAAACCTGAAGTCTACTTTAGGGAGTGATACAGAATTGTTATCTTAGGGGTAAACATCTTGCTAGGGAAAACATTTACTGGGCTGGAGAGATGGCTCAGCGGTTAGGAGCACTGACTACTCCTGAGTTCAATTCCCAGCAACCACATGATGGCTCACAACAACCTATAATGGGATCCAATGCCCTCTTCTGGTGTGTCTGAAGATGGCGACAATGTACTCATATATAAAAATAAATAAATCTGAAGATGAAGAAGAAGAAGGAGGAGGAGGAGGAGGAGGAGGAGGAGGAGGAGGAGGAGAGAAAGAAAGGAGAAAGAAAGAAAGAAAGAAAGAAAGAAAGAAAGAAAGAAAGAAAGAAAGAGTTTACTCCTGTACCTGAGCCTTCACTTCTTAAGTTTGGTATCTTCTCACACTGTTTTATTTTCCAAATAAAGCCTCACATGTTTCACCCCTTGAGCTAACGTGACCAAGTGAGCAAGCGGGCTGGTCCCAAAGGCTGCTCTTGAACAAAGGCAAAATAAATAGTTGGAATGATTCAGCTTTGGATTCCTATGGAGTCCAACTTAGCACATTTCTTGGGGAGACCCACCAGGTCCCAGCATGTTCAGGGAAAAGAGGCTTCCTATCTTGGGTAGAGCATAAAGGTTCACTCTGTCTTCTCTGCAGCTTGGCCTGAAGGGAGTCTTAATGAACCTGCCACTTCCAACCCTGAGCCTGTTTGGTGACAAGCCCTATCCAATGAGCAGCACTAGTATCTAGTCTTGGATAGGTGCACAATGAATGCCTTGAACAGGCATTGAAATATCAAAAGTGGAAAGTCTGATCAGTTGTTTGGGAGGTTCCACCTGTAAGGAGGGGCTGGCACAGAAGAATGGGGCTTCCACGCTGAATTTGAGCAAACATCGAACACTAAATCACGGTGATGTGAGAAAGCACCTCGTCACACAAAAATAAATGAGAGGTTCCAACATTCTTAACATGGACCTAAAATGTGTTGCCCTTAGCTTTATTACAGTCTTCGAGAGGCTAAGACATGGTCTCTCTGGCTACTGGATTCTAAGTTTGTATAATTAGAATGGAAAGGGTTCCCGTATGCATAGGGCTGCTATAAGGACCATGTGAATAGAATTTGTAAAACTCTACTCAGTGTCCATCTCATGATTAATACTTAATAAACATTCAGTATCCTTGTTAGTTGAAAAGCAGCTGACGGGCAGTGGTGGCACACGCCTTTAATCCCAGCACATGGGAGGCAGAGGCAGGCAGATTTCTGAGTTCGAGGCCAGCCTGGTCTACTGAGTGAGTTCCAGGACAGCCAGGGCTACACAGAGAAACCCTGTCTCAAAAAAACAAAAAACAAAAAAAAAAAACAAAAAAACAAAAAACAAACAAAAAAAACAAAAAAACAAAAAAACAAAAACAAAAAAAAAAAAGAAGCCAGAGAGAGGAAAGAGGAGTGTGCCGCGGTTGCCTTGGCAACCGATGGGCGGGTCCTTGTCGCCTAGGGATGATGTCATCGCCGGATTAAGAAGCTAGCAGTAAACAGCTTCTAATGCTAACAATCCTCATCACAATAATTAAACATTTCGAATTTTCTGAGAAAGTGCTCCCCTGAACCTTGTTGGTTTGTTTGTTTCTATGATACAGCTCTCATCAGAACTCTGTGAGGTGATCGGGAAAGGCTGGGAAGTTGGCTGATCAATAAGCAAAAGCATGAAGAGGTAGATTTCCCAGCACCTACATGAAAGTTAGTTAGATACACAAATCTATAAAAATCAGAGTAGTGAGGAGAGTAGAACACGTGGATCTCTGAAACTCACTGGTCAGCCATTGTAGCCAATCCACGAACTCCAGGTGCAACCTGAGACCCTGTCTCCAAAAAGGTAGAGATGGAATCCTACAGTCCATGGGCTCCAGGGGCAGCACGAGACCCTGTCTCAAAAAAAAAAAAAGAAAGAAAAGAAGGAAGAAAGAAAAGAAAGAAGAAAGAAAAAGGTAGAGACGGCCTGGCGGTGGTGGCGCACGCCTTTAATCCCAGCACTTGGGAGGCAGAGGCAGGTGGATTTCTGAGTTCGAGGCTAGCCTGGTCTACAGAGTGAGTTCCAGGACAGCCAGGGCTATACAGAGAAACCCTGTCTCAAAAAACCAGAAAAAAAAAGGTAGAGAGATGGATGACTACAGAGAGAGAAGGATAGCACAAGACACCACACCACACACAGGTACACATTGGGTGTGCACCCACTTGAGGCCCTGGGTCTGATCCCCAAACAGCCCCAAACCAAAGCATAACAAAACTGTGTACAGAAGTCCAATTGCATTAAATCCTGGGCAACACTTAGGGAGGAGGGAGGAGGGCAAAGGCATCAGTCAGTGCTCTTGGTTGATTTTCATGCATCTCAGGTCTGAGATATCATTTTAGCATTTGAACCTAAAGGGAAAAGATGAAGCCAACTGAGGTGGAGTGTGGAGCCTGGCTGAGTCGCAGGCAAACACATCTGACTAGAAAGACAAGCTTATCAGACAGGTTGTATTGAAGCTCACGCCAGAGCCAGGGGAGTAGGAACTAGAATACTGTGTACATGAAGAATGTACCCTTGCAGCCTCACTCCAAGGTTTATCACAGACAGACAGACAGACAGACAGACAGACAGACAGACACACACACACACACACACACACACACACACACACACACACGGAGTGGGGGTGCATGAGTGAGTATATCCATGTAGTGTGAGGTGTTCACTGATGTTAAACGTCTGTTTCTTTGACTGCACCCTAAACATGCCAACACACAAACAGAAAGCTCAGTTCAGTCAGCTCAGCACAGTAGAAGGCTTCCTAGCTAGAAATTATCATTTCTCTAAATTCTAACTCTAAATGTTTATTCTCTAAAGATAGTGGGGACGGTGGAGCCAATGATGAATGAATCGGAATAAAGTCTCATGCAATAGCCATTCAGAGCATCTCAGACAGTTTATTCTCTGAGGGTGAAGAGGAGTTAGTGAGTAAAATGTACGGTGGTGAGGGCTGACCATATATCAGCAAGGACGGGCCATGGCGGTAAGGGCAGGCCATGGTGGTAAGGACGGGCCATAGTGGCAGCAACGGGCCATGGTAGCAGTGGTGGGTCATGGTGGTAAGGACAGGCCATATACCAGCAAGGATGATCCATGGCAGCAAGGACAGGCCACATATCGGCAAGGACAGGCCATAGCGGTAAGGATGGGCCATGGCCGTAAGGATGGGCCATGGCAGTAAAGATGGGCCATGGCGGCAACAACGGGCCATGGA
>JANHMN010000020.1:34733569-34769407 GCA_030674055.1 Rhabdomys pumilio
TAAAGACAGGTCATGGTGGTAAGGACAGGCCACATACCAGCAAGGATGAGCCATGGCAGCAAGGACAGGCCATGGAGGTAAGAACAGGCCATGTGGCGGCAAGGACAGACTACAGCAACAAGGACAGGCCATGGTGATTAGGAGTTCAAACTGGTGCATAGTTCAGATTGTATTGCTTCTTCCAAACAGGACGCACCCAGACACTCAATATTCATTACAAAGGAGATTACCCGAGAAGGGCAAGGCGGTTGGGGAAGGTTGGGGCAGTAGCAGCAAGCAGGAATTCTTTTACTGGGGTGGGTTTTTATTTTTGTTTTTGGTTTTTGGTTTTCGAGACAGGGTTTCTCTGTGTTAGTCCTGGCTGTCCTGGAACTCACTCTGTAGACCAGACTGGCCTCGAACTCAGAAATCCGCCTGCCTCTGCCTCCCAAGTGCTGCCTGGCTGGGGTGGGTTTTTAAGGAGAAAAGGAAGAGTATGTGCTGTGCGAAGGTGAGTTAGTAAATCCTGATTGGACATTGGCCAAATAATGAATTTGATTGTGGGATCTTGTGTTTTATCTCAGGAATGAGTCAGTGGCCAAATAAGGGAGTAGACCTCATAGGGCCTGGCTTTAGGAATATAATCTAACAGTTTAGCAAGGAGAAGGGTAAAAGGCCAAAGCGGTTGGTGCCATGTTTGCTATGCTCCATCCTGTGTTTGTCAAGTTCAGTCCGGCTTGAGCCCTTCAGGAAGCCCTTGGTGGACAGACTGGGCATGACCGCATGCATGGCAAAACCGCCTTTTTCCATGCAGGCATAACAATAGCCAACCTTAATGAACAATCTGCAGTAAACTGGCTCCTATCAGCTACGCCTGGGAGGGGCGTGAAAACACATTCCAAGAACGATTGGTGTTCTGCAGAAACTGAGGTCACAAGACTTGTTTTGCTTTTTCTTTGTTTTGTTGTTGTTAGTTTGGTTGGTTAGTTGGTTGGTTTTTCAAGACAAGGTTTGTCTGTGTAGCCCTGACTGTTCTGAAACTCCCTTCGTAGGCCAGGTAGGCCTCGAACTCCACCTGCCTCTGCCACCTGAGTGCGGGGATTAAAGGCATGAGCCACTGCCTCCCAGCCTCTTGTCTTATTTTCTTGGAGTGTGCATGGCCTTAGCTGCAGGCACATCCAGCTGGGTTCTCCAGCTCTGGTATCACTTTCCTCCGTTATCTGAGAAGCAACCAACCCAATCCTGTTCACACATGCATAAAAGGTGGCAGGCCTTGTATCAAGTGGCTGTCAGTTAGGCCTGTAACGTCTACACCTGAGTAACCAGAGATGGCAGTTATAGTCTGGAAAGATCATGCTTTTCATTCAAGTCAGGAAAAAAAAAAAAAAAGAAAGAAAGAAAGAAAAAGAAAGGGCTGACGATATTCGAGAAACATGAATGAACAAGGAACTGCTGGTGCCACATTCTTCCCTTCTCCTGTGACTGCCCACGTTAGCCAACACTGAGCAGGAAGGCAGACAAGGGCTTTGATGGGTGGGGAGTTGGCTCAGTGGTTAAGAGCACTGACTACTCTTCCAAAGGTCAAGTCGTGAGTTCAATTCCCAGCACCCACATGGGGGCTCACAACCATCTGTAATGGGATTAGATGCCCTCTTCTGGTGTATCTCTAGACAGTGACAGTGTTGTCATATACATTATATATAATGTATACATATACATTAAAAAGGAGGAGGAGGAGGAGGAGGTGATGGGGAGGGCAAGACAGGGTCGCCATAGGGCCTCTGACTCTCAGTTCTTCCTGACTTGGTGCCACTGTTGTAAGAACAAGATATGCTCATACAAGTAGTGAAATTGAAGTTTGTGGTTCGAGAGACCCCACAGGTAATAAAACGGTCTGCATTTCCATTTAAAGTTGGCAGTTTACTAGAGGATAATGAATAGTTTTTAAAAGTCCATATTAATAATTTGCCAGCATTCTCTACTGTAAATATTACAGGACAGGTTGAAATCACTGGGTGGGGGCAGGGAGGAGGAGAAAGGCATTTGGATGCCTTGTTTTAAAGTTTTAGATATGTGTTTTTGGGACAAGGTCAAAATGTCCTTCAGGCTGGCCTCCCACCCTGTGCAGAGCAGAAGGTGACCTTGCATTCCTGATCGTCCTGCTTTCTTTTCCTGTCATTTGTAATTGGATTGTTGTGTTTAGCTTTGATTTTCTTTTTCCCCTTTTTCTTGAGGCAGGAATCTTGTCTAGGTTGACTTTGAGAACCTGGGCTCAAGTAAGTCTTCCACCTCAGCTATCCAAATACCTGGGACTGCAGTTTTAATGTACCCAGCACCTGAATACCTCCCATGGTTCTTTTTTCAAAATGACGTTTTATTTATTTATGAGGGATGGGAAGTACTCATTAACACTGTGTACAAGTGGAGCTCAGAGGACAACTTGAGAGAATGAGTCCACTCCTACCAGCTGGGTCCTGGGGATCAAACTCAGGTTATCAGAATTGGCAATAAGTACCTTAACCTGCTGAGCCACCCTGCAGGCCCTGATGGTCCTTTCGGCAGGAGCACCACGTGTGTGTCTTGCACTGGACATACAGACTTTAGAGCTGGTGTTGGGGGACCTAAGTATGCACAGACATGAGTCCTAGAGAGTTCAACCAAGAAAGAGTTTCGGGTACATGCTCTGGGCCTTTGGCTTGTTTCAAGGCTTCTTAGAGTTTGACTCCTATCTGACCTCCCTCCCATGCCCCACACATGAATCCAGTTCCACTCATGGGCTCTCACCAGCCTTGCCTCTCTGCACCTCTCTTTTCAATAAGATATCCTTCCGTAGCTAGACGCAGTTGCCCAGTGCTTGCCCTAACTTCAAGGTTGTTCCTTTTTATTGTTTTGTAGTCATGGGCTCTTTCCTCTCCAGCCTCCATATCTTCCTCCTGGCTTCTTGTTGAGTTTACATGGATACAATCCAGTCACTTCCCCAGTTGGCCACGGGTTTTACTGGAGCTCTGTTGGTCCTCAGGAAATTAGCAGGGGACGAGAGTGTAGGTCAATGGTGGGGTGTAAACTTAGGATATAGAAGATCCTGGGCTGCTGGGCGGTGGTGGCGCACGCCTTTAATCCCAGCACTTGGGAGGCAGAGGCAGGCGGATTTCTGAGTTCCAGGCCAGCCTGGTCTACAGAGTGAGTTCCAGGACAGCCAGGGCTACACAGAGAAACCCTGTCTTGAAAAACCAAACCAAAAAAAAAAAAAAAAAGAAGATCCTGGGTGTAATCCCTAAGCACGAGGAAGGGAGGGAAAAAAGGGAAGGGAAGGAAAAAGAAGAAACATTGTAGTCTCTTACAGTTCTTTCCCTTCTATACACAATAGGAAGGAGGGAAGGAAAAGAAGAAACATTGTAGTCTCTTACAATCTTTCTCTTCTATATCCAGCAGAAAGTGCCTAGCCTGGAACAGGTTGCCTGACCTAGTGATCTGCCATCAGACCACAGCACATCCCTCTTCCTGTCCCTTCTCTGACCTCTCAAGTCTGCACTCTGCAGTCGTTACTACCAACTGTCTCGGGGTATTCTGTTTCTTCACACCAATTACTTCCTCCTGAAACATACATAGAACTTGACTCTCAAATTTGATGTTTTAACACAGATTCTTTTTCCTCCCAACCCTCCCCTGAAACATCCACCTTAAAGTCTGCCAGGACCCTTCGAATGGATTTGTCCAAAAACAAACATAATTTTATCGTCTGGTCATACCAACTCTGCTGGTTAGTTTTTGTCAACTCAACACAAATTAGTGGGAAGTGAGAACCTCCGCTGAGCAACTGCCTCCATCAGACTGGCCTATCGTGTCTGTGGAGCATTTTCTTGATTAATGTTTGACTAGGGGTGGGCAGCCCACTCCTGGGCAGGTGATCCTGGGTGGCATAAGAGAGTAGGCTGAGCAAGCCATAAGGAGCAAGCTCGTAAACAGTGTTCTTCTATGGCCTCTACACCAGTCCCAACCTCCAGGTCCCTGCCTCAAGTTCCAACCCTGAGTTCCCTTAGAGATGGTTTGTGATGTGGAAGTGTAAGCCAAATAAACCCTTTCCTCCCCAGTTGTTTTTGGTCGATGTTTTATTAGAGCATCAGAAATGTGACTAAGAGAACACACACACACACACACACACACACACACACACACAGATTCATGCTCTCACACACTAACACTCTCAGTGGAGTCACAAAGAGGAAGCTATTTTGTTGTTGGCAGTGCTCTGGGGTGTTTTTGCTTTTTTGTTGGTTTTGATTTCTTTTCTTTTTTCTTTTTTTATTTTTTGGTTTTTCGAGACAGGGTTTCTCTGTGTAGTCCTGGCTGTCCTGGAACTCACTCTGTAGACCAGGCTGGCCTGGAACTCAGAAATCCGCCTGCCTCTGCCTCCCAAGTACTGGAATTAAAGGCGTGCACCACCACCACCCGGCTTCTTTTTTTTTAAACTTTATATATATATATATATATATATATATATATATATATATATATATATGTTGTCACTGTCTTCAGACACACTGGAAGTGGCCATCAGATCCCATTTCGGATGGTTGTGAGCCCCCATGTGGTTGCTGGGAATTGAACTCAGGATCTCTGGAAGAGCAGTCAGTGCTCTTATGCACGGAGCCATCCCTCCGGCCCATTTTGGTTGTTTTTTGTTTTCTAAACAGGGTCTAACCATGTAGCTCCAGCTGTCTTGGAACTTACTGTGTAGACCAGGCTGGCCTCAAACTCACAGAGACTCTCCTGCCTCTGACTCCCATGTGCTGGGATCTGTGCCTGGCAAGAGCAAGTTCTTTGAAGCCAAGCTGAGCTGCGAACAAATGGCTGCTGTTGGCAGATCTTGCAGTGACTCTCTCTGGATGGGGGCCAAAGTCCTGCTTCCTCTTGCTTGTGGGCGAATGTCCTCCCCTCACTTCTCCCTTTTGGCTCCAGTCTGGCCCTGACTGGCCCATTCCTCAGCCTCCCCTTCTCCATCTTCTAATGACACAGCAGCCAAGCTCTCCCTACTTCCCTCTCCTCAGGACTCCATAGGAGGAAGCAGTGTGAGGGCTTTAAAGATGGTCACAAGATCAACAGAGCTATGACTACTTTGCTGAGAATGGGGTGACCATGGTCTCTCAGACTGAGGGTTTTGTTACTGTGTTTTATTTCCCCCCTTTGGGTGCTGGAATCTACCATAGGGCCTTTCCCATGCTAGGCCAGTGTTTTACCTCTGAGTTTGCCCCAAATCAACCCCAGTTCTTTTAATAACTTATTTTCTGGGTACCAGTGTTTTGTCTGCGTGTGTATGTGTCCACTCAGTTCCACCTGATACCCCGTATAGGCCAGAAGACAGTGTTGAATCCTTAGGACTTGGAGTTACTGTGGAGTGTAAGCTGCCCAGTGAGTTCTGTAATCAAGGTCCTCTGGAAGAGTAGCCAATGCTTTGAACCACTGAGCCACCTCTCTCCAGACCCCAGTTCCAGTTCTTAATCCATCAGGGATGGGCCTCTCCTTGGCAGAGCCTCTAATCTGCTCTCACCTTCTCCCTTTGGCCAGTTTAGGTGGGATACACTCAGAAGAGAGCTTGGTTTACCTTCTGTGATTTTTCAACAACTTCAAAGTTCGTGGGATTTGTGTATGTGTGTGGGAGGGGGGAGGGAAGTAGTGTTGTTTTAAATACCAAATTGTAGATAAAGAAATCAAGCCTTACCAGGTCCTGAGTTCAAGCCCCAGTACCACATAAAAAGGACAAAAAGCTTGCTGAAGGCTACACAAGTAATTCTTCCCTCCTCCACCGTGTCATCGCAACATAAGCCAACCCTGAGGACCTGAGTTCAATCTCCTGAAAGAAATGGAGAAAGGAGAGAACCCGCACTTCCCAGTGTCTGACCTCCAGAATTTGCCAACTTATGCACACATGTCAAGCCAAGTCTTTAAAATCGTTTTTTTAAATCCCAAATATGATTAAGATCCCAGAACCCAAAATTATGTGGGCCTTGAAAGAGAAAGAAAATCCAAGGCAAGTAGGAACTAAGCTTTAAGAGTAGGAAAGGATGCTGCCTACCTGGAAGTGGAGAAGGAAGACTGGAGAGAGGATGTGGACCTCAAGGACAGCTAGGTCTGTAAAGTGAAACTTTGTCTCAAAATACAGATCGATAGGATAGATGATAGATAGATAGATAGATAGATAGATAGATAGATAGATAGATAGATAGATAGATTGATAGACAGACAGTAGACTGGTTGACTTTGTTGGTTAATTTTGTTGTAGTTTCTGTATCAAAATTTCAGGCCACTGCCAGTCTGTGGAAGCATAGTGCATTTAAATAGCTGCCTTCCTGATTTAGAGTTGCTCCAAACTGTAACTTTTTACATCAGCTTCTGACCCCGCAAGCATTAAATGACATGCCCCATCTCCACTTTTCTGCCAAGGAGCCCGAGCTGGGTCCTCCTCTGAGTCAGCAGGTGGCCTAGTCCTCTGCAAACTCACACAGAGTTAGCAGTGGCTGCACCTAGCGGGACCCGAGGACACTGGTCCTGTACGAAGCTTGGCGTTTGTGTGCCCACTGGGGGGAAAAGGGACGGGCAGGCGCAGAAACAGGAAGGCCGAGATTACAGTCCGTTTTACAGCTCTTTTGAAGTCGCCGGAGCCAGCTCGGGAAGCCTCCAGGCTGCGAGCGCGCTGATCAAAGGTCCCTTTGCAGGCTCAAATTAACAAGGAGCTGGCGAGCCCGCGCAGCACCTGCCCGCGAAGAGCAGAGCGGCAGCAAACCGGCTCATCTTGCCGGGAGGTGAGCCTCTCAGAAAGCTTGCCCAGGCAAAGTACTCCGCTTCTGTCTGGGTCGGAGGGGAAAGGCGTGGTCTGTTTTCTTTGCATAGAGATATTTATTTATTTTTAAAGTTGGTCTTTACACCCCTAGTGCCACATTCCCCAGCCCCGGCTCTAATCAATTTGCAACCAACCCCTTTTCAAAAATGAATGAATGCGTTGAGATTGGGAGAAAGATGAATGGCTTTAACATAAACTCGCGCCGCCCCTTTAACGCAGCGTTGTTCCTTTCATCTCTATTAAAAGCCATAGAATTGATAGTTTTTTTAAAAAAGTAAGAGTAGAATTAAAGGGTCAAAATAAAAAACAAACTCGCTGGAAAACAAAGCCCATGGGCTCAAAGAGCTGATACCTAGAAAAGAAAATAAAAAGTTCTGTATAGTTGAGTGAATATTAATACACCGAGAAGCTGCGGAGAGCACACAGGAGTTCACTGTGTCAGACTCTTTGTAGTTCATGAGATTTAGGAAACCCGGAGGAGGCGGTAGTGCCTTGAGTCTCCTTAAGAAACAGATGTGGTCAAAAAGGAAAAATGGAGGAGTAACTTAGTAGACAACAGAAGAATAGGGGTATTTAGAAAATAAATAAATAAATCTTAAACCATCATTTGCCAAGGCAACTCCAAAGTCTTTAGAGTGTAGTGTGTTTTCATTCATTTATATTTTGGGGTGATCTCTTTGCAAATCGTTTGCTTTCAAGTGCAGTGCACTCACAGCCTGAGTCTGCGGAATCCGCTGGGGACTGAGGGCTGCTTTATAGCCTGTAGCCTCAGACAAGCTCAAGTCAGTCAGCTTCCTCCCCCTGTACAGCAACCACACCTCTCACTGGGGTTGTGAAGTTTAAACGACTGTACATAAGGTGCTTAATAAATAAGATAACGTAATAAATGATAATAGGTGTGCAGTAAATATACTATTGCTTTTAAATTAATCTGACTTTGTGGTTCTATGTTTACACATGTAGTATTTGGAACTGAACCTTGGACTTTATGAAAACTCGGACTCATCGAGCCACACCCAGCTCTTATTCTGACATTTCACTGCTATCCAGGATTTACTGAAAATGTTAGAAAAACTCTACAATGAAGTTGTTTTGAAGTTTACAAAGTCTTTACAAAATGTGAAGAAAAATGTATATATCCGTGGCATCTTGATCTACAGTATAAATTGTGACATGATTGGACTGGGCTTAACGTGTCAAGGCTTTTAATTAAAAAATTTTAAATAAATGATGCTCTATCTACATGTGCTGTGTGTGTAGATTTGCTGAGCATGCAGCTTTGGAGATAAAATGTCGACTATGTAATACTCCTTGACTTATCATTCATTATAGACGGTTTATGGATTTAAATGAATTTAATACACCTGTCTAGTTTAGCCTGGTCTATCTTCTTTGCTCTTTGGTAGCGTTTTCTTTGTGGTTAGTGGGGATGGAAGCCCAGGCCTTGCCCTTCCAACTAAGGTACATTCCTGGGACCTTCTTTTGGGTTTTTTGAGACAGGGCTGTTACCTCTGCTATCATGTGTTGAATGTCTCACATAATGTATCCAAAACCATATCAACACTATACTGCAGCGCTGTGGTACGCCTTGTTTACTCTCATGGCCTTGTGACTGAGAGCTGTGACTCAGCATGGCCGCCCAGCATGACAGCGTCACCACCTGTCCCACCACCAGCCTGGGACACCCTCAAGATCAGCATGATTCTACAGAATATATGGTTTCAACTCATAGATAGGTCAAAACCTGTAAAGTAACGGTCATGCACCAGCAGCCTTCTTTAAAGTGGTCCCTCTTGAGGTGCGTGTATCCTGACACCAGGGTGGATACCTGAGGTCATTGGTAGAATTGAATCTTATCACATCTAATCTTTTTCCAAATTATGTATGCATACGCATCACCCTTTATCTTAACTGAATGCTTGAAGTTGAATGGCTAGGATTAGCCGGACTTCTGTTTCCCCCTTTATAATCTCTCCCTTAGGGCCTGAGCAACTACAGGATGTGACTTTTTCTAACCTTACTGAGAACTTTCACCCTTTCACTTACAGGAAGAGCTTTGTAATTCTCCGGCATGTGCTAATTGCTCTCGTGGCTCCCTACACTTGCACTGTGAATCCTACTAGCACTGGGTGCCATCGGCCCATTCGGGAATTACTATAGCTACCAAGTGACTGCCAAGGCAGGCAGCCTGTCCCCTGTATAGAACAAAGGAGTGAGTCACAGGTTGCATGAGATTTCATCACACTGCTCAGAACAGCACAGAGCTTAAGATGGGAGGTTTATTTCTTGTATTTTCCATTTGATATTCTCAGTCCTTGTTTGGTCAGCAGTGGCTGAAACCTTAAGAAAGGTGGATAAAGGAAAACTGTATCATATATCCAAATAAATTTTAAACCAAAATTTATCAGAAAGAACTGAGAGTGATAAAATATTTTTAGGCTGCGTGACAAGAGACAAACAGAACCAGAATGACAACTATCTTTGTTTAATTTCAACTTATAATTTTACATTAAAATTTATATGGAGAGAATTTATAGCTTTAGGATATATATGATATATATTCAAATCTATTTATATATAATATATTGATTTTATATATTTTATAGATGTATAAATTTTATATATGTATAAATATTCATATTTATATATAAAGCTATATATCCATATATTATGCATATATATGGAGAGATACATATATAAGTATATATGTGTAATAATTACAGATAATTGTCCCAATATAAATTTGAATAATCTTTTTTGTTTCCTTAGATAAAATTTGAATGATCTTATCAAACATGAACCTATTCAAGCTTCATTAATTTTATTCTAAAGATAATATTGAGCTACTGAGATGGCTCAGTGAGTGAAGGCTTTTTTTTTATCAAGCGTAATGACCCAGGTTCCATTAGAAAGAGAGAACTGACTCCCCCAAGTTGTCCTCTGATCTCCATGCATGTGGGCCAACCCTCACACACACATCACACACACCAGACATGTGGGATGGCCCTCACAGGCACACACACACACACACACACACACACACACACACACACACACCACAAAAGGGAGAGCAAGTGAAATGGAGCGTCAAGCAAGCTTGTCATGCTTCCTGGGGTAACAATTATCTTCTGAAATCTCTGCATGGTGTTGTCGTTCTTACCTGCCTGCATGTGTGTGCTGGTGGCTAAATGTCTGCCTACAACAGTCTCCTAAAGCCAAGTAAATTTCCATCATGAGATCTGAGTCATGTGAAGTCACCCACAAGCTACCCCCAGGGTGGCACCAGCTATTGGTGTCTGTAAAACACTTCATTCAGAAATCCTGTTTCCTTGACATTTGTTAAATCTCTGTAAAACCTGCTATTCTTACTCAGAGTTTACCGAGCTTGCTCCCCTTGGTTGCCTGCTGTGCTACTGAGACCATGGGCCGCGAGCCACCACCTTTCCTTCATCTGCAAAACAGTTGTTGCACCTTTCCTCTTTTTAACCTCTGAATCATAAAACCCAGCCCACGGGGCAGTCTGTTTTTAATTACAGGTCATGATTTTGAGGTCAAGACTTGGCATATTCTCCTGTTAATGAGCTTAATAAGATCTAAAACTCTGACCTCCACACATTATCTTTTCTTCTCTGGCCACGGTCCAGAGATACACGTTAATTTGGTTAATTTGGGGGGAGATAAAAATGCTTACCTTCCTGCAGTGTTTTCAGGGCTAATAGTGGCTTGGCTTCTCATGAAGCAAGAACCATGTGAATCCTGTCTTATGAGTCCAGTGTCAAGTACCAGATTTATAACGAGCTGGACAGTGGTGGCATCCGCCTTTAATCCTAGTGCACAGGGGACAGAGACAGGTGGATCTCTTTGAGTTTGAGGCCAGCCTGGTCTACATACATAGTGAATTTTAAGACAGCCAGGGCTACATATAGAAACCTTGTCCTAACACCAACCTCCCACATTCTGAAAAAAAAAAAAAAGAAAAGAAAAAGAAAGAAAGAAAAGAACAAGAAGAAAACAAGAAAAGGTGGTTTAAGGGAACCTGTCAGATGGCTCAGCAGTTAAAAGCACTTGCTGCTCTTGCAGAGGACCTGGGTTCAGATCCCAGCACCCGTATGCTGATTTACTGCTGTTTATAAGCCCAGTTCCAGGGCATCGGACACCTGACATTCCGGGATCCTTGGACACCAAGCATATACTTATAGGTATAAAACAGATCTTTAAACAGGAAAATGTAATGATCTAAGCTGGGTGCGGTGGTGTACAACTAGAATCCAGAGGCTAGGACGGGCGAGTTTGTCTAAGCCAGTCTGGGATGTTCAGCCTGGCCCTGCCCCTTCCTCTCCCACTGACTTTGAGAAACCTAATTTCCAGAATGGTGGAGTCTTTCCGAGACAAATGGCACTCATGGTTAATGAAAGTAAGCCGGGAACGAAGTATTTAACAAATACAGAGCTAATTGGGTCTGTAAGCCTAGCCTTGGGAGCAGGATAGTGAGTTTAAGGTTAGTGAGTTGAAGACCAGCTCAAGATACCCTTTTCTCAATCTCCCTCTTAGAAATAATTGAGCAAAAGTGGGTAGAGACTGTCCTCTCAAGAGAAGGTAATTTGAAGATGGACTCACTTGTAATGTCGCCATCACTACAGCCTCCATGGCTTAAGATGTCATAAGAAGTTAGTTCCAGCTCTAGAGGACCATCGTTCAGTGTCCAGAACACACACACACACACACACACACACACACACACACACACACACACACGCAGGCAAAGCACACCAGCGCATAAGGTAAATTTAAAAATGTTATTTTAAGATGCCATGGAAAGACTTGTGGGTGGACAAAGTTGAAAGGTTATGAAGGCTTGGGGAAAGGCTGTGGACAGGAAGCTGCTGCAGGGACAGGTCTCAGCCTGTGCAGGGGGAAGAGTACAGCTCTCAGGCCTGCTGCAGGATGGTGTAAGAACAGGTTCAGGCTTCAGCTACAGTCAGAACTTCCTGAAGACAGAAAAGTAACTCTTCAGAGGAACGTCATAGAACAGCTTTGAATCACACCATATCTACAATGTCCAATATATAGTTGAAGGAAAAAAAAAAATCACTGGCTTCCCAAGTCGACCTCCTTACGGCAGTAAAAGGCTGCCAGCAGAAACTTCATCTATTATGACACATTACAATTGGCAGACAAGTGCTTTAAGGCTGTGGATAATACATAGCGTACGAGGGGCTGGGGAGATGGCTTGGAGGACAAAGCATCTACCATGCAAATGGGAGAACTGAACTCCAGAACCCCAGCACCCACCGTAAAAGCCAGGTGGGCATAAGAGCCCACCTGTAATCAAATACATAAGGAGGCAGACGAAGGCAGGTGATCTTCAGGTGAGCTGCAGACTCAAGAAGAGGCCTTGCCTCAGTAAATGAAAAGTGATTGCACACACTTAATCTCAATCTCTGGCCTACATACAAATAACAGACAGAGATGGAGGAAGAGAGCTAGAGAGATAGATAGCTTATACAGAAATAATATATAATTAATAAATCAATGAGCGATCGCAATAGAATATCAATAGCTTTTCAAAAACAATAATAAAGCTGGGTGTGGTGAGGCACTCCCATAATACCAGCGCTCGAGAAACAGAGGCAAAGGGGACCACTTCAAGTTCAGCCCCAGCCTGGTCTACAAAGAATCATCAAGCCGGGCGGTGGTGGCACACGCCTTTAATCCCAGCACTTGGGAGGCATAGGCCAGCCTGGTCTACTACTGAGTGAGTTCCAGGACAGCCAGGGCTACACAGAGAAACCCTGTCTCGTAAAACCAAAAACCAAAAACCAAAAAAAAAAAAAAAAGAATTATCAAATGGGAGGCTTGGGGGTAGACCAGTGGTAATGTCCTGGCAGACCATGGGTAAGACCCTGGGTTCTTGTGAGGCCCTGGGTTCTATTTCTAGTAAATGGGAATCTATATGAAAAAAATATATAACTTAAAATGTCCTGAGACAGGCTCAACAGCAGATTGAAGACAAAGAATAAGCTGAAAGTCACTTCGATGAATTATTGCATTTGAAGCACAGTAAAAATATAAGCCTTAAAAACATGTAAGGCAATCCTAGGTGATCAACTATGCATTTATTGGCATTTTAAGAGAGAAGAAAACAGAAATTTTATTTTTATTTATTTTAATTTAATTTAATTTTTTTTTTTTTTTGGTTTTTTTTGTTTGTTTTTTTGAGACAGGGTTTCTCTGTATAGCCTTGGCTGTCCTGGAACTCACTCTGTAGACCAGGCTAGCCTCGAACTCAGAAATCCACCTGCCTCTGCCTCCCAAGTGCTGGGATTAAAGGCGTGCACCACCACCGCCCGGCCTATTTTAATTTTATTTAAAATTTTATTTTATTTTAAAACTAAATGGCCAGAACTTTCCTGATTGTGCTTAAAACACATAAACAGGTAACAAACATACACGCCCAAGGCAGTTGGTAAACTCCAAGACGATAGAAAGCAAAGCAAAGCAACAAAAGAAAAACCATCTAGCCACATTAAGGTCCGGCTGCTGAAATTCCAAAGTTACACAGCATTCTTCTGCCCTTCCATAAGGAAATGACATGAGAGCCAGCATCTCCTCAGAAAAAGTCAGAGGCTATGTCTTAGTCACACCAAAGGAAAATGCTAACCTAAAATTCTCTATAAGTGAAAGCATCCTTCCAAGACAAAAGTAAAATGAAAGTTCAGTAAATATTCTCTCTGCAGGTGGGCCCTGAGTATTGAGCTTGGGTTGGTCAAGCTTGATTTCCACTGAACCATTTCACACTACACTCCTTTGGGGTTGGGGGTTCTTCAAGCTTAGGAGGTATGACACTAGTTGTCACTTGAGTCTACAGGAAAGAACAGAAGGCATCAGAAATGCTAAACACACACACACATACACACACACACACACACACACACACACACATCTATACATATAGTCTCCCACAAAGCTCATGTTTTGTCCTTTTGAGAGAGGGTCTCACTATGTAGCCCTAGCTGGCTTGAAGTCACAATGATCTGCCTGCCTCTGCCTCCCTACTGCCAGGATTAAAGGCAAGTTCCACCAAGCCAGACCAAGCTGAGGTTGGTTGTTTTTAAGCAAAACTTTTTGTTTTTTTTTGTTTGTTTTTCGAGACAGGGTTTCTCTGTGTAGCCCTGGCTGTCCTGGAACTCACTCGGTAGACCAGGTTGTCCTCGAAGTCAGAAATCCGCCTGCCTCTGCCTCCCATGCGCTGGGATCAAAGGCGTGCGCCACCAAGCCACCACTCCACCACCGCCCGGCACTTAAGCAAAACTTTTATCTGTATCATTGAGCTTACTGTGTAGGGACATGTTTGTTTGAACAGACCCACAAAAGCAAAGGGGGAGAGTAAGCGGAGAGATCGTCACTGGAGACTTGAGTAAACTAAAGATGCATGTTCTAGTCCCTACAACTACACAGAATTAATGGTACAGCTTGGTGGAGGGGAGAATGCCTTTGATTCCAGAGCTTGGGAGGAAGAGAAAGGTGGATCTCTGGGAGTTCAAGGCTAGCATGGTTTATTTAGTGAGAAGAAAACCACAACAATTAAACTAACCGCATAGCATAGTTCATGACTGAAAATAAAAGCTGAAGGAAAAAAAATACTAGAAAATACTAATTAAACTAAAATGAGACAATAGTGGAGGAATACAAAGGCAGGGGGAAAAACCATACATACACGGACTATAAATTCATCAAGAGATAGCTGGCTTGGTGCTAGAAATGTGTGAGGTTTAAAGTGACTAAACAAATTGACTCAAAGGCAGAGACTAAATGAAAAACCCAGTTACATATAGATGCCTGAAAAGATTTAAACACAGGAAGTTTAAAAGTAAACAAACAAAAAGCTATACCATGTAATCAGTAGACGGAGAAGAATCATTTCCCTTCAGCTTTGACCCAATAGTTTGAGACAGTGTTTTTAAGTAGCCCAAGCTGACCAAGCTCACATATAACAAGTGTATAACTTTGAATAGACGCTGGGGTTACAGGGATGTGCCACTTTGCCCAGTTTATGTAATGGGGAGACAGAACCCAGGGTCACCCACATGCTAGGCAAGCACCCTGCCAACAGAATAGTCCTCAGCCCCATAATTTTGTTTTAAATCTGAATTTCTCAAAAAGTAGCAGGGGAGGGTTTCAGAGGTCTGATTCTCCTGCCTCAAGTGCTGGGACTGCAGGTGTGCCTTGGTGTCCAGCTGATATGGCAGCTTTTGAATTACATCTTTCAGAACAATAGTTTCTATGTACTATCTATCAGCTACTGAGAACCAGAATCTCTAAGCTCAGAGGAGGAAAACTGCAAAAAACATGGGCTTTAGGCCTTGTCAGGCCTCAACCTTGAGTTTACCGGTTTGCCAGGGCCTTGTGCATTCCTCCAGGCTTGAATGGACTCCCTCCCTAGCTCTTGTTATTTTGGGGTTTTCTTTTAATGTGAGCAAGAGCTTAACGTGGGTAGGCTGTCAGGATTTATAGCAGTGTTTGTGACCTTTGGCCCAGCTTTGAAGTGAGCATAACTCTTCACCCGCCTTCACTTGTACTATGGTCAAGTCACCATCTGGCAGAACCCAGCTGAAACCTTTCCTGCATTTCCTTACATTTCTGGCTTCGTCGTTGTGGGTTTTCTGCTTCACATAGAAACTTTTTTTTTTTTTTTTTTGAGTGTTCTCTCTTTCTTCAGCAGAGACTTTGACGTTTAGGCAAATGTCAGTGAGCAAGAATGCCCTACTCTCTAAAATCGCCATCTAGAAGCTGTGGTGCACCCTCGCTCGATTCATAGCTTTGGCAGGAATGCACAGGATGGGCCTTTAAACAACAAAGAAACCTCACAGTAAGCATGGCTTTATAGGAACAGGTCTGTGGCATGTGACAAGCGAAAGGAACACAACTAATTCCTTTCTGGCCAACCAGGCTTTGTAAGTAACTTTCTGTCCTAACAGACCCCACTTGCACATGCTGTCAACGGCCACACTTGTGACCTTGGAGAGTTTAATAAACTCAGAATATCATCATGGGCAGTGCCTTCCTGGTTCTGTCAGCATGCTGGAAAAGGTTTTTTAAAATGTAACAAGCATATAATGTATAAAATGTATTGTCTCTGCAAAGGAGTGCCGCACTCCAGTGCGAAAGCTTTACCTAACTGTACCACCAGAGTGAATACTAGAAAGACATAGGAAAATTGCTGGGGGTGTTTACTTGTGAAAATTAAGCTGTGATCAGTTGCTTGAAGCCTTCCATTTAATGTGGGCCCATCTAAAACACACAGCAGCTCACCATTGATGACCCCACCACTACTGATGCAGTCATGAACTGGTGCTGATACCTCACTGCTATCTGCCATTCATCTCTAAGCAAAGACTGAAGGGCGAGCTCCTCCTCCAGTAACGAGTAAATATCACACATCCTGTTTATTCGTAGTGGTTTGTTGTCCACAGTTCTTCAAAGCCGTCACACACACACACACACACACACACACACACACGCACACACACACACACACACACACCCCTAAGTCACAGTCTGCCCTGCCCATTTCCTGCTCATGGGTGTGCTATATTACTATTGTGTTCTGAGTGCTTCCATCAAGAAAATGCTCTTAATTGCAATAACTTTTAAAGAAAATACTTTATTACATCATGAAAAAAGGTATCCAACAACTAGATTCATACTTGCTTGAATCTAAAAAAAAAAAAACAAACAAACAAAAAACTGAAAGTTTATTCATTAGACTGTATGTGGGCATCATGTTCCACATGGGAATAGAGAGGCACGAGGGCTTCTAAGTATTGCACAGTCTTGGAAAAAAAAAAAAAGGAGTCAGGAGGAGATCACATGATACTGGGAACTGTCTCACATTATGAGAAACTACCAAGAAACATTCAAAAAGAAAACCCTTTGTTTCTACAGTAGCTTTAGTTTGTAGTTCTTGGAATGACTCTATTCCATTGAAGACATCTTAGTAACAGGAAGCTTCGTTTGAGCAATCCCATGTGCAAATATTAATAGAAAAATATATAAAATAATGCATCTCTTGCCATCACCCCCGGCAATCAGGACCATATTTTGGAGAACTGTTTTGTTTGAAAACCAGTTAAGCTGTGAGTTTGGCCTGAAGCTCCATCTCTGCCGCCCGTTTGAGTGCAACATCCACTAGAAGCTGGAATCCACTAAAATCCTGGTTGAGGTCTGGCGGAGTAGGGGGAGGAGTGTTGAAAAGACCACTCTGAGGGTTTGGACTGGGTCCAGATTTGCAAGAGTCCTCTGGGTACATGAGAGAGGTGTCTGTAAAGTTGCTGGGTGCTATTTGCTGTACATCTGTACTCTGTCCCACACCAGCTGGCTGGCAGAGAGAGAAAGGCCCGTCCTTCAGTGCAGTCACAGTGGTATGGCAGATCACTGATGGGCGAGCCAAAATGGATCCTGGGGAGGGAGGTTTGGGAGACACTGGTCTCCCTAGGGTTGGGTTGGGTCCAACTACGCAGGAATGAAACGGGTTCTCTTCTAGAGCTGGCATGAAGTTTTTGATACCCATTGCAGCTTCCACAGAGCTAGCTTCTGAAATCTTGGCCCCACGGCGGGAAATCGTGAACTGATTTGGGTCTTTGCCATCCTTTCTCAGCATGTCAGGGAGGAGCCTGCGACGGGCGTTGATGAACCAGTTACAGACCTGAAATCACACAGGGTCTGCTTCAACACTCCGTTCACTTGACAAACAGGTTCTGAAAACATTCTATGTAGGGAGCCTAACTTTACAAAGGGCTTATCTGGCACCGAGGAGGTAGTTCAATGGTAGACATTTGCCTAGCATGCCAGGGGCCCAACAGCAATGACTTAAAAAATAAATTAAAATAAAGCTTCTCTGGCCTTACAAGCAATTCAGAGGTATTTAAGCTGGGTCAGCCCATCATAAGGACAAGTTTACTCTGGATACACCACCATCCATAATCCTTTCAGAGGCAAGGAAAAGGTGCAAAATCTCAGATACTTGAAAATCAATAACTTTAAGGAAAGTTCACCTTTAAGTCCATCTCAACCTACTGCCTACTGCCCAGCATTTAAGTTAATCAACTACAGGAAAACATTTCCTGTTGCAAAGAGGCCACGCCTCCCAGTAACTGATTTCTCTCAGTTCAAATGACTGTGTCAACAGACACAACACAATTACCTCATCAAGGTCTGTCGCTGTTTAAATAGCAAACCAGTTTCCTGGGCAATAGAATAAGGTTTAACCTCCTTCTCTTTCAGGCACTGAAGGAAATGCTTCCTGACAGATGAGTGTCAAGAGTTTCTGTCTTCTATTAAATAGCCAATTATTAGTTTTTCGCACTATAAAGTTTACAATGAAAAGAACCTGTTTCTCTCTTTCTCTGTCCTCCCCCTCCCTCTACTAGGCACCAGGGAAGAGCTTATAACCTGGCACACAGGAACGCTACAAAATGTCTATTGATAAAGAAGAAAATGTGTATGCATAAGTGAGGGGCACAGCTCAAACCTGGGCTGGAACCCCAGCACCCCACGAGGCAGATTCCTTACCTGTAGTGTGGACAGGTGCGTCTGCTGCGATAGCAGTGCTTTCTCTTGCTCTGAGGGATACGCATTGTATCTGTGCTCGTACAGCCAGTCTCGCAGAATCTGGACAGACTCCTTGGGCAGATTGCCTCTCCTTCTTCTCTTGCCAGAGGCTGCTGACGAGGAAAGGTCCAGGGGACAGTCCATGCTGTCTTCATCCTCAGAGTCACTGCCAGACGCTGCAACAACACCTAAGAAAGGACAGGCCCACAGTCACTCCCTTTCACCAGTAGGGCACCCAGTCACTGACTTAGACTGCTCCACATCCTTGTGTTTTTTTTTTTTAGCTACTGAGTGTAAAGTTTACTGGGGTGGGGGGGCAAGGTCTCCACAGAAAGGCCTGGAGTAGTCAAACTACCACTACCAATGGTATAAATTCTCAACAAATCGACTGTCGTTCTTGCTGCTGCCAACTGGAATACAACCAATCTCAGTCAGTCTCTCTCTCTCTCTCTCTCTCCCTCCCTCCCTCCCTCTCTTTCTTCCTTCCTTCCCCTTGGGAAAGACAAACTGCACTCACAGGGAATAGGTCATCACACCTGTAACAGGAAGGATGCTGGGCAGTGTGGGAATGGCCTTCCCAACCTTGTCTTTAAGGTCATCACCCACTAGAGTGACAATCCAGTAAACAAATACATTTTAAATGCAAGCACTGTAGATTTTTATATACTTGAAGGTTTTCTTAGACTGTCAATCAGATATGAACCTAAACCTTTCTGTTCATCTCAAAGGTCTTTTCTTTGGCTTTGTACAGCTTTTTATTCAACCCTAATTAAGTCCCTTTACTGATCTAGGAAATAAAAACAGAATATTCTTCGCATTGATACATCAACTCCACGAGGAATTTATTTTACTCCCGGGAGCAGACTGACTTTGTTGGCACATTTTTAGCTTTGGACTGCAGGGGGCAGAAGGTGCTAGAAGAAGTTCCCACAGGAAAAGCTCGAAGCCAGCGAAAGACAAAGTAAAACCAGTTCTAACAAAAGAGGCAGATGATTTTGCAAATTCACTGCAGCTTAAGGCTTAACAAACTGCCATAAATAAACCACAAACACCCTCCATTTTTAACTGCCAAGCAGTTGAAGAAACCTGTTTCAAGAAAAAAAAAGCTTAAAGAAAGGGCAATTTTAAAACCGAAAGTGCTTTCATTGTTCAGAATCTGAGAAACTTAAAAAAAAAAAAAAATTGAAATTTGGGTGAAAAACTATTAGTGACAAAAACAAAAAACAAAAAAAACACCCCTTTGATTATAAATGAGTTCCTGTTTCACATTTGCTTTGGTAACCAAGGAAATCTAAGTTTTAAACATGTCAGGTTAATTGAGTAACTAAGACATTTGAATAACGCAATTTGCTTCAACCCCCCTAACTTCAGAAAAGCCAGACATTCTTCAACACTACTTATTCCCTTCCCCCTCTTCTTAAATCTAGGAGGGAAAAAGTGTGAAAATTTGCTCATTGAACAGTTAATTCCCAACTGTAAATTGGTAATAACAAAGTGCTTGAAACAAAAACCCCCTAAAGCCTGCCCTTTGATCTGCTCGCTCGGAGTTTGACAAGAAGCATGATCTTTCAGAATAGGTTAGGGACACAAAGCAGGTTTCTGTTAAGCAACACCAAGCTGCCGACTCTGTTCATTTGAGGAAGAAAAAGAAAGAAAGCCAGGCCCCTGGACCTCTTTACAAGTATTTCCAAAGCATGCACAAAGGATGAAGGAACAGGAAGTTAAGGCTTGGTGCTTGGGAGCGCCAGCTGATACGCTTAGCCCCGCCGAGACCACGTTTGCTACTGTCAAGACTATTTTCATTAAAACTCCCTCCTGATTATGGCTCGACTTGGAAAAACAAAGACTTTTTCCCTCGTTATTCATTTCCTACTGTAACAGAGCTTTTGAAAAGTTTCCCAGTTAGGACTTGTTTCCAATCGTCTAGCTTTGCTTACACTTTGAAAAAAAAAAATGCAGTTGGGGAGGGAGAGAGGTGGGTGTGGGACAGATTGGGAATCCTCTTACTCTATTCATATACAAGGAAATGTTCAGAAAGCCACACGATGGGCCGTGGAGCCCAGGCTCCATGAAGCAAATCTTGCTTCTTCGCTTTCTTTTTCTGAAGCTATGAAACATGGAGGGTTGGGGTGGGGAGTACTTGGATTTTAAAGATATCTCGTAGACTAGAAAAGGAATGTGGGAAAAGATCAAGGGAAAACCAAACCTAATTAGTCTCTTCCCTATGGACAAGTAACTGGATAGAACTTCACTGCCAAGGCACTAAATCCACATAGCCTGCTAGAAAGGACCCAGCCAGCTCAACCCTAAATACATTCAATCCACAAGAACACTTGGGGATTTTCCTTGTTGAGCCCTCTTCCAGCCTGCTCTGAAGCCATTTTTGGAACTCTTTCGGGCGGTCTCTGCTTTCTACTGAGGGCACTTTATTATCATATACCAGTCTTTAGAAAAGTTTAAAGATGTTCACTTTCCTAAAACAGACAATAGGCGGGACAGGTTTAAGCAGTCCTGGCCCAAAGACAGGGAAGCTCACCCTCCCCTCCCAGGTAATTTCAGACAGTGGGAGGCAGGGCTGTGGAGGCTCGCAGGAGAGGGAGGGGCCCCAAGGAGAGCAAGCAGCTTTTGTTCTTCAGCCTCAACTGAAGCCCGCCAGCTAACTGTACAAGTTAAGTTAGCAACAGAGCTGGCCCCTGGTCCCTAAGGAACTAAGGAAATGGGGCGGTGCGGCTCACATCCAAGGGTCTGCCCCCTTCCCAGACCATGTGCTGGGGAAGCCTAAAAAGGGAAAGGAGCCGGGACAACCTTAGCAGTCTCAGCTCTCCCCACGAGAAACTCCGAATCAGTCGCAGCAAAGTTTCCCCTCCAACACGTCACCGTTCATTCTTTCCATGAGTCGGGGGTTGACTTGCGGAACCCACGCACTTTGTTTGGCTGGGGACCACTGACGTTTGCCCCAAATCTCGCATCTGGGGAAGGGGACACCCAAGAGGGTGGACCTGACTGGGAAGCTGGTCTTTCCCACCCACGGAAACCCAGTTTTGCATTCTGGCACCCTAGAGCCACACAAAACCAAACTACCCTCATTTAGGTGCTATTGGAGCAAAACGCCTCCCACGTGGGGTGGGGGGTTCTAGATCTGTCAGCCTCGTCAAGGGATGGCACGGCTCTACAGAGAATCCCCCTAAATTTTCCCCTCCGAGCCCAGTTAAACTGTCCCCCAACTCAGAGCGCCCATATTCTCACTGTCCCAGCGTGGAAAAGTGAAAGGAGGCCTACTTAACCAAGTACCCGGGGTCTTCATGAGTTCCGTATGTTTCAGGGTCTCTCACAGAACAACATCCGCACAACTCTATAAGGTAGAAAGCGGGGAGAAACCCCGTGGGGAAATGTGTTCGGCGGCAGCTGCCGTAACCGTGTTCCGTTGGAACTGCAGTCGCGGTCTAGGTCTGAAAGAATGTGGAGTAACAAACTCGAGGAAGCTCCTGGGCATGCGCAGCAGCGCGCCGCCCCCCTCCCCCGCCAGCTTCCCCAAGCGATTAACTTCTGTTTTGAACCACTCCACATAAATCACAACAGAAAAGCCAACTCCAGTCCACGACTGAAACACTCGAGGGAGCTCCCAGTCAGGGACTCCAAAGTTAGCTTCAAAAGGGACTTCACAGTCTTTGACCTTTTGGGTTTTTTCCCCCTTTCCTCCCCTGTGTGTTTTGTTTTTAAACCAGACTGACGGCAAATTTTAGTTGTAAAGCTTAGTGGAAACAATGACAGCCTCGCTTTTTGCACTTACAACCAAGCCTGCTTGTCACACTTGAACACTTTTTGACTGCATGGTACCTGTGTTCTAACAGCTCACGCTGTCCTAACTTCATCGTGGGAAAACTTTCAGAAGCTAGTAAATTTTTAAAGTCCTTTCCAAAGCTATGTTCATCCTAAGGCGATATGTATGGGGTTCGGGGTCACATTCCTTTGATAGTGAAAAACACCACCACATCCCTTAAAAAGCAGTGCCAGGATCCGGTGAGGAGTGAGAATACCCGGAACCACAAACTTTTAGACAAAAGGTAAGGAGACTGGAATGCGCCAAGGACCCCCCACAGGGAAAAAGCGAGGTGCCTGGGTCCCCTTGAACATCAACCGCAAAGTCCTGCCCCAGAAACAGCACTAGAAACCACGCGGCGGCTGGGCCGAGCATGGGGTGTCAGGGAAGACAATGAAACTTGGGAGGCGCACAAACAAGGCGCTGAGCATGTTTCTTGACAACGTGCCAGCAGCGTGGCGAGGCTAAGTCTCCCCACAACAGCCCCTCATGTTATGTCTAGATGGGAAAGAACAGTAACTGCCATCAGAGACACAGCCTCAACAAAGAGAACAGCCACCGCTCAAGCCCGGGAGCCACTGGGCGGAAAAGTCCCATCAAGTCAGTGTCCCCCAATCCGGCGCGGCCCGCACATGTCCCGCACTGGTGCCCCGGGCGCTCACAGCCCGCCGCAGCCTTACCCTTCTTGCTTTTCATTCTGGAACTCGAGTCCCAGAGAGAGGTGAAGCTGGGGCTTCTAGGGGCCAACAGCCGTGGAGTGGCGCGGGGGTAGGCGATGATCCTCCTTTACTGGTGCTCCGGTAACTTACAAGACAGTGTTCCAACCACTATTGCTAAACAAGGTGCTCGGGTCTCAGGCGCTGGCTTCTGGGTTGGAATTCAAGTGACACTTGGGCTTCCTCCAGCCGGGATCTTCTGGCAGCCAGCCGGGGGCTCTCCCTGGCCCAACTCACTCCCCTCCCTACTCAGCTCCTTTGTTTCCCGCTCCACTCGGCGCACCTCGGCGCTGTCAGAGTGAGAGAGCAGAGGGAAGGTACAGGAGGTCCTGCCTCCGCCCCCAGCCGCCCGCCCCGTCCCCCGCCCGCCCCGCCGCTCCTCTGCCCCTCCCCCGCACCTTCCAGCTCCACAGCCCTGGTCCTGGGGGCCGAGATCACCGGTCCCTCTCCAGGGTGGCGGATCCCAGAAGCCGGGTCATGCCTGCCTGCCCGTGGCGAGAGTACCATCCGCATCCCTCAGCCCTCAGCGGCCACACCGGTTTCTCCTTTGGGGCCTTTCCTCTCCGAGCTGGCGAAGAGTGCGTTTAGTTTGCAAAGGATGGGGAGGGGGTTAAGGACATCTCCTCTGTCCACCTCAAAAAGGAAAAGACACCCCCACCCTTGTTTTTGACAGCTGCCCCAAACTCCACCGTCCCTGCTCCAGCCGCCAGAGGCAGCGGCTTCTGATTCAAGGGGTGGGGCACTGAAGGAAAAGTATTCCGGACAAGAACCAACTTCTTCCAGTATGCGCAGCTGCCATTGACACGCGGGCGCGGCGCGGCGCACCCTCCTCCTCGTGGACTCTTCTGCCAACAGTGACAGTGGGAGGTGGGGGGGGGGCAGACATAGGCACCCTGGGCAAATGTCTATTTCCCCGGGCTAAAGCTCTGAGTTCCGGATTGGATTGCAAGGCAGTTTCGAAATCTAACACGTTGCGGATAGACACTTGTCATGCTCACATGCTCTTTAAACGTCTCGGCTTGGGGACGGCCAAAGCGCGCGTGTGCCCCACGGCGACTCCCCCACCCCCACGCGCCTTTTTAAAAAGATGGGCGACTACGCTGGGGCTGTATATCTGCTTCGGTAAACAGTGTCTACTTTGTGGGCTAATATCCCACCAGAGGACACTCCCCTCCACCCTTCAGTATTTCAAACAGAAACTAGCCATTAAATAAACACTCATTCCTATTGGTTTATTTTGCTCGAGAGGGGCGCTCCAAATGGAGTTCCACGAAGAATTTCCCCCTCCCCAAATACAAGCCAGATGCTGTTTTGACCAACTTCGAGACGCGCATGCCCGCACTTCTGGGTCTAGTTTTCACCTATGACTGGTTGTTTAGGAAAAAAGAAAGAAAAAAAAAAGGCAAAGAAAACCAACTGTCACATGTCACAGAAGACTTTCCCCATGGGGGGGGGGGGGCGCAGAAAAACCCCAAACGTAAATAAGCTGAACAGCGACGTCACCGCCGGTGTCTGTCTCCAGTTTCGGCTCTGTGGCCGTTCTGGTTTTGTGACCTCGGTGGAGATCCGGCAGGAGGAGACAGACCCAGGAAAACAAGGTTAAAGCCGAGTCACACTAAGGCGGCCACAGGATGACCCGCTAGACTTTGGAACCTGCTTACGATTACGTTAGAAATTAAAGCAAGCCTCCGCCGCGCCCCCTTCCCAAAGACAACCCCCTCCGAGGAGCGCGTAAAAAAAAAAAAAAGAAGCTTGGGTGGTTTTTCCAAAATGAACCAACTGGAGAAAGAGTCACACTAAGCTGGAAGGAACCGCAAAACGACCCTCCCCCTCCCCAAAATCCTGTGGTTTGAAGAGTGCTGGGTAAGAGAGCACACGCGGGCATCAGCGCAGGAGGCGGTTGCACGACGGTGTCCAGGGAGAACCCACAGGCTGGCAAGCACCTCTGCAAACCGCCCGGGGCGCAGCTTTCCGGGACCTGGCTGGGGATGACTCAGCTGCTGCGCCCGGGTGCGGGACTCATGTGGTGCGGGAGGGGGCCGCGGAGGGCCCGGCCGCCCGTTGGAGGGCCGCCTCGCTCTGGGTTTTGAAGGGGTGTTTGTGCCTGGGATTGGTGGCTCACATCCGCCGGGGACTCGGGAGAGGAGGGAGGACAGACGCAGGGAGGAGGAGCTGGACTGCGTGAGTGGCAGGAGCCGGGTCCGGACCCGGCGATGACTGCCTCGTCGCTTTGTTTGCTAACTTGGACAGTGGCTTCGGGGGCCACCCCACGGAACCCGCCTCGGGTCCGCTAAGCCCAACCCCACGGCGGCAGGAGGCCGAAACGTTCCTTCCCGGCGGTTATCCGCAGCCACGCGGTGGCTCTCATTATGTACACAAAGGTAGCTTTTCTCTACTCCTAAGTCAGCCTGGCTAATGAATGCGATTCTCGGGCAGCACTGATGGAAACCGGGTTTACGGTTTGAAAACAAACTTTTAACGGGGCGAGCGGGAGCCCGTCGAGAGTAGAAGAAGCCTGTTTCAAAACTAGAACGGGAGGAAAATGCAGAATTAAAACTCACCGTGACGCGAAGGCCAGCTGGACCCCGCTAATGCACACCCTCTGCTCGTGTAAATCATATCGAGGCAGTTAGGAAGCCTGAGCGCGCTGGCCGGATTCTGAGATGAGCTAAAGCCGTACGGTGCCCCTCCCCCACCCCCACTCCACCCCTAAGGCCGGAGCCAAGCTCGTTAGGAGCTCCGCGTTCCTGCAGGGCTGTGCGCCGGGTCTTTACAACTCCAGAAAAGGGAAACGGCCCCCCAGCGCGAGCTCATAACATCCGCAATATTTTTTTTTTTTTTTTTTTTATCCGCTGTCTGCAAGGCGGAAAAACAAGCTTCAGTTCTGGCTGTGTCAGGGCCTCTCCGTGTAACTGATTCAAGTGACTTCGGGTTAGTTGTTGTTGCCACGTGTTATTTACTGAACTCTTAAGCCTCATAAATAATCAAATTAAGCGTACCGGAACTGTCGTCCTGTGCTCTCACGGCCTGGTGATAACCGTTTCTCACCATTATAGATTTTGGTTTTGTGTGTGTGTGTGTGTGTGTGTGTGTGTGTGTGTGTGTGTGTGTTATATTTTTCTTTGCCATGTCTTAACACAAGCAGAGCTGTTAAAAAAAAAAAATTAGTTTTGTGGTCTCCAGACCCTGAACCGTCAAAAATTCAAATGGCACAAACTTGGGAAGGCTGAGAGAGGTGGCTGGTAACAATAAATGTAATTATTCTTATTGGCTTCGGGTCTGTGAAAGGCTTGAGAGAGGTGTTTGTTTCATCTGGACGATCGATTAGGAATGATTCCCATCAGGTGCTGGGCCTGGTTGGACGTACACAGTCATTGGATCTCTCTCCCTGGAAGCCCAGGGAGAGCAGATATTTATAAAATATGCAGACTGCTGGGCTTCCAACACTGCACAAGGGACCTGTAATCATCTTGTCACATCTCAGCTCTAAGGCGCTCTGGCTGCTCAAGGCGTGAGTTAACCATTGTCTTTGCAAGGGCTTTCAGCACGGCCCCAGCCATCTTTTGTTGAGTTTTATCGACATTATCAGAATAATTCTCTTCTTCAGGTATAAGTAGCTGGCACTACTGATCACTTTCTCCAAGTCAACACAGTTTCCCATCCTTTCTTTTTTTAAAGTGGAAGTCACTTTTCTTTACCTAGGTTATGTGGGATTTTTCCCTGAGAAAGCCACACGGAGACTGATTTCTGCTGAGTGATTGCTTGATTAGGGCCTCCTGGTTGCGGGGAGTTGGAATGATACAGATCTAGAGCCAGATTATCCTGATCTAGTGCAAGTCTTCTTTCTAACACTTGCCTCTGTATCTGGCCTACGGAGTTAGGCTGAATTAAAGATCCTGAGAAGCTATTAGTTCAGCAGACCGCTAGCTTCCACCAACTCAACAGCCACAAGTGCCATGGGCGTGTCAGGCTTCTTTGTAACTTTCCTCACTTCAGCCCCTGTATTTGGTCACTGCACTCATTTATAGCTTAGTTTATGACCGACAGTTCATACGATAACTTCCATGGTGGAACTCGTCCCAGGACTCTACCCAAATCTGGGTTCCCCGGGTCACCACCACCCTCACATTCGGCGGGATCAATGATCTCTTGCTGTCTTTGGGCTGAGAGCTGTGGTTTTCTTCTGACAATGGCCTTATTTGAGCTCAGTCTTTATCCCCTTTATTTTCAACATCTTGTATCTTTGTTGTGCTTCCTACTTTCTGAAACACTTAAATGCTCTCATTTAATATCCAAATTAGTCGTACAAGTAATATATATATTTTGATATATATATTATATTTTAATATAATATATTTAATATGTATATTATAAATATACATATTATATTTATATATAATATGTATAAATATACATATATTTATAAATATAAGTACAAAAATGTATAATATATATATTTTGATATATGATATATTTTTGTTTGTTTGTTTGTTTGTTTTTTCGAGACAGGGTTTGTCTGTGGAGCCCTGGCTGTCCTGGCACTCACTCTGTAGACCAGGCTGGCCTCAAACTCAGAAATCCACCTGCCTCTGCCTCCCAAGTGCTGGGATTAAAGGCATGTGCCACCACCGCCCAGCAACTTGAATACATTCAAATGTGCTAGTTGGAAGGTTTTGCCCAGGCTAGTTGGAAGGTTTTGCCCAGGCTAGTTGGAAGGATCACAGGCTCCTGTGGAGAATGGAACTTGACTTCTCTGGAAGAGCAGGAAGTGCTCTCACCCACTGAGCATCTCTCCAGCCCCTGCATCCATTGTTTTCTCCTTAAGTTCAAATTTCTGTGTTTTTAAGAGAATCAGCTACTTGGGTGTACATCTGTCATTCTCATTTCTTCTTGTCTGTTCGTAATCATAGCCACATTTTACTTTTTAAATTTTTATACCTGTGAAAGACAGAGAGAGGTTGGGGGAGGGAGAGAGAGGATGAGAGACAGACAGACAGACAAACTATATATGGATCTGAGGACAGGCAATGCTGCATCGTGCACAGGTCAGGAGTTGGTTCTCTTCTCCTGTTGTGTGGGGATTGAACTTGGGTAACCAGGCTTGCACAGTAAAAGCCTGGACCTAGTGAGCCATTTTGCTGGCCCCCTTTGCCAGGTTTTCTGTAGTACCTTTAGGGGGTGAGGAATAAACTAGAGTTTGCCTGTCCCTGGCTAGCCCTGAACTTGCTCCGTAGATGGTGGGTGAAATCCAGGCGGAACCTTGTGCAGGCAAACCCTCTCCCACCACGCCTGTACCTCAGCCTGACTGGTTTTGTACCTACCTTAACAGCTCATTTGTGGGCTAGAGATTTTTTTTTTTTTTTAATATTTAGTAAAGATTCTTTTTTTTTGTTTTTAAGAAAGAATGCTTTGTTTATTTTTGATTTACTTATTTATTGGATGTATATGAGTACACTGTAGCTTCAAACATACCAGAAGAGGGCATCGGATCCCATTACAGATGGTTGTGAGCCACCATGTGGTTACTGGGAACTGAACTCAGGACCTCTGGAAGAGCAGTCAGGAGGCAAAATGTTCTGATTTTTCTTTAAAAATTGTTTGGAATAATAACTTTTTTTTTGCCGGGCAGTGGTGGTGCACACCTTCAATCCCAGCACTTGGGAGGCAGAGGCAGGCGGATTTCTGAGTTTGAGGCCAGCCTGGTCTACAGAGTGAGTTCCAGGACAGCCAGGGCTACACAGAGAAACCCTGTCTCAAAAAACCAAAACAAACAAACAAACAAACAAACAAACAAAAAAACAGATATTTTTATGCAGTAAAGGCCACACACCTCGAGAGTTTTAAACTTGCAGCCTTTCTTCCCATCAAAGGCTAGTCCATTCACATGTCTCTACTTATCGAATTACCACTGCCCAAATCTGTAGAGGAAACAATAGCAATAAGGTGAGACAATATCTAGGAATAAAATTAACAAGAAATATGTCCCAGGATTACAAAAACTTTAAGGCTCTACTGAGGAGCAAGAAGGGAAAACAGAAAATAGAAAGAAAAACAGAAAGGCATTTTTTTCCTAGTGAGGTTCCAACAGCAAAGAGCATGTGACAATTGTCCTTCCCAAGTCATTTTTAAAGTCAAAGTAAATTCCACAAAATAATAGCAATTATTTTCTCTTTTATATTTTCATCGACAAACAGTTCATGTAAATTAGCAAGCGGTGGGGGGGGAAGGGATGGAATCAAAAATAAAAGCCTGGGACAGGTGGACCTCCATGAGTTCAAGGCCAGCCCAGTCTACATAGGGGGATCAAAGACACCCCGAGCTACATAATAGAAAACTGTATCAAAACCAACTCAAGCAGGAAAGATTGGCTCAGCTACTTAGAATGAGGCAGAGGGGCAGACTGAGCTGATTTCAACAACAAAGTGAGACTGTATAAAAATTAAATATGCCACCATTAATCCTAACATGGAAGAGGCAGAGGCAGGCAGGCATTACCTCTAACTCTGAACCCAGCCTGGTCTGCAGAGTGAGTTCCAGGACAGCTAGAGCTACACAAACCCTGTTTAAAAATCAAAACGAAAGAAAGAAAGAAAGAAAGAAAGAAAGAAAGAAAGAAAGAAAGAAAGACAGACCTGTAATTTAAAGCCAACCAGGGGGGTGGGGGTGGGGTGAGGCTATGCCTTTAATCTCAGTACTTGAGAGACAGAGGTAGGTGGATTTCTGTGAGTTTGAGGCCAGCTTGGTCTACACAGCTAGTTCAGGATAGCCAGGGCTATCCCCCACTAACCCCTGCCCCCCTAAAAGTAATTTAAAATGCACAGAAGTGTATTCTCACAGTGTTGTGAAGGGTGTGACATCAGGTTCTACAAGGAGGCATAAAGAACTCTGGAAGGCTGGAGCAGGGAAAGTCTTTCAGAGCAGAACCCAGTGATAAGGCAATATAAATATGTAGGTGTGTAGTTACTATCATAACTACATAACTACATATCATATGGGTGTAGAATATGGGAGGGCCATATGTGGAAGTCAGGACAACTTATGAACTTGGTTCTCCCCTTCTACCTTCAGTGTGTTCTAGAGGTAAAACTCAGATTACCAGTGTTACCTACTACCGAGCCACCTCAGCCACACAAGATATACCTGTGTGCAAGCATTTCATGTTAAAAAAAAAAAAAAAGTGATGCTGAATAGAAGGAAAAATCCAGAATGTTTCTGAAAGTAGAGTTAGGCATATAGCACATGTCATAATCCCAGGACTCAGGAGGCCGAGGTGGGGCACACTTGAGGTGAGGACAGCATGGAATATATATATCTATATATGGAGACATTAAAAAGCATTTTGTTTGTTAATTTTCTCCAATGCAAGGAAAGCAGAGTAAATAGTTACCAGCACACGAGACATTGGTTTCAGAAGAAACAGTGCAGCTCTAAGAACAGCCTGTCATTAAGAAGTGTGACAAGGGCTAGAGAGATGACTCTGCTTCTAGAGGACCTAGGTTCAGTGCTTAGCACCTATAGCAAAAGGCTCAAAACTATCTACTCAAGAGCCCAGGTCTATAGCATCTGTGCTCTGGCCTCCTTGGGTACCCACAGGCACATGTATACACAGGGGATGGGGGGTGTGTGGGAGAGAGACAGAATAAATAGTAGCTTTTAAGGTTTGACAAATGAATCTACAGGTTAGAAATTTACGAATAAATAAGGAATCCAAATCACTGAAAGACATGGGGGAAGACACAAGAATTCTCTGCTGTTGTTACAGGGTAAAGGAAATCAGACTGACTCATCAGTTAACAATGGTAAAACATTCGGAAATGTGTTGTTAGGTGATTTCATTATGTAGGCATCTTGCAATGTCCTTATTCAAAATGAATATGATGTCACTAGGCCATTTGATTGATTGTTTGGTTCGTTTGGTTGATAGATAGATAGATAGATAGATAGATTGATTGATTGATTGATTTAAGAACAGATCTCTCTATGTTCCCCTGGCTGGTCTAGAACTCACTACATAGGCCAAGCTGGCCTGGACCTCACAGAAATATTCTGCTTCTGTCTTTCCAGTTACTAGGAATAAGATGTGCACCACCACAACTGGCAAGGCCATGCGATCTTATGAAACCACCATTATATGTGTGCT
Source organism: Rhabdomys pumilio (assembly GCA_030674055.1). Taxonomy (NCBI): domain Eukaryota; kingdom Metazoa; phylum Chordata; class Mammalia; order Rodentia; family Muridae; genus Rhabdomys; species Rhabdomys pumilio. The sequence continues at coordinate 34,764,673 of JANHMN010000020.1, forward strand.
ATACCATTGACAATATGGCCAATAACTGTTTGCACACACACACACACACACACACACACACACACACACACTGTAAAAAACAGTACAAAGCCATTTTCATGAAATTTGTTGAATGCTTGTATAGTTTGGAATGATTCTCAAGAGAATATTAGGGGTGGCTGCCTCTGGAGGCAACGGTAGATCAGAGGCTGGAGCGGTGGCAACACACCTATCATGTCACTGTAACATCCTAGCGGTGATCCGTCCTTCCACGGATTACACATTACATCAGTCTTTACGAGGTGTGTGAGTTTGGTTCTTGCTTGTGCTAGATTTGTACATTCTCTTGAGCCAAGTTCTGAAATGAGCCTCAATTTTCCAGTCAGACTCTGGATCCTGGTGCGAGACACGGTTAATCATTTGCTGGCGTGAACAACCCCTAAGGACACCGGAAACAAATTATTCATTGCTCCTTACAAGAAACAAGAGTAGATGATGTCATAGCCTGGGAGCAGACGACCAGATGTGAAAAAGTAAAACCGTTTATCTTGATGCAGATAGTTTCTGTAGACCAAGCACTGCAAATAGCGCTGAATCATTTTCACTGAAATTAATAACTGGGTGAAGTTACTATGTCAGAAGGCGGGAGCCTGGGTGATGGATGGAAGGCTTTCCAGCCCAGTGTGTGTTTGGAAATGTCAGTGATCTGCCGGCAGAAGCCAAGGCAATTCCTTCATGTTTTCTTAAAAGACAGGAATGCTTATTCCCTTCAAGCTATATGAATAAATTTTATTTTTACATTTATTTAATTGGCTATTGCAGTGATGGGGGTTGAACCTAGGACTACCCCCATGCTCTGCAAGCACTGACCACTGAGCCACACCTCAGCCGTAGTAAACTTGAGGCTAAAACTCTGGCATCTATATTATTATTTACTATGCTTGACACACAAAGATTGATATATTCCGTTTTTGTTTCTCATTTTTGAAAACCCTCTAACATGTTTAAAGAGTATATAACATAAAAATATGTACTAGTCCTCAAGAAATCCGTTCCGTTTGTTTATAGACAGGTTTTCATGTATCCCAGGCTGGCCTGGAACTCCCTAGGTATCTGACAGTGTCTTTGTACTTCTGATCCCCCTGCCTCTACCTCCTAGCTGGGGCTCCAAATCTGTTTCACCATGCCTATTTCGTCTTAGTGTAAAACTAGGAATTAACTCCAGGACTTCCTGCATGTGAGGCAAGCATTTTGACTGTGTGAGCTACATTTTGTTTTAAAAATTATGTGCCTATGTGTTTGTGTACAGGCATGGGCACAGGAGTGAAGGGTTCCTTGGAGATGACGGTCACGAGTCTACCAACAAAGGTGCTGGGGACTGAACTTGAATCCTCGGAAAGAGCAGTACAATCTTAACCCCTGAGCCATCCCTACAGCCCAAAACCATTTTTTCCCCTTAATTAAAACTTTTGCAGGGCCGTGGTGGCGCACACCTTCAATCCCAGCACTTGGGAGGCAGAGGCAGGTGGATTTCTGAGTTCGAGGCCAGCCTGGTCTACAGAGTGAGTTCCAGGACAGCCAGGACTACACAGAGAAACCCTGTCTCAAAAAACCAAAAAACAAAACAAAGCAACAACAACAAAACAAAACAAAAAAACAAAACTTTTACTATTGTCTTTTTGTGTGGGGGTGCTCTCCTCCCGGAACTGAAGTTACAGAGTCGAGCCCCGTGTAGGTGCTGGGAATCTTCCCTGCTCCATAAGTGTATCCCGTGAGGCTAGCTGCTGAGACTTTCTCTAGCCACCTCTCTCCCATCTTGTTTTTAGGAAATCCTAAAGAGATATGGAATCTCAGACACAATCTTCACCAGTTCCAGAGTTTTGCCTTTTAACTTTTTAAAAGTATGGATTTTTTTTTCCTTTTCTTCTTGTTACTCTATAGCTAGGCCCAGGATATTGTCCCTGAACTTCTGCCTCCTGCCTGAGCCTGGAGAGCGCTGGGGTTACGGTGTATCAGCACCTGGTTCTCTGAGGAGGTAGGACCGGAGCCGGAGCTTGCACAAGCTCTCTACACTCTGAGCTACACGACCAGCCTGTGTGCTCTGAACTCCTGAACTGCCTTCCTTCATCTACAAGCTTCTTCTTTCTTCTGTTTGATATCAACCCCAGACATCACTTCTGGATCAGCAGTTATGATTAGCGCTCTAGCTTGCCTGATCAGTAGCTCTGAACTCTGAGGCCAAACGACTCACTCACAAAAGGGCTGGGTCATCCCAGAATTATACACCCCATTGTCATCTTCTAGCTGTTTTCTGCTTCTGGGGCTAAGCGTTTCTCCAGAGAGAACAATTACTCTTCGTCCTTAGTTGATACTTTAATGTTTTTTAGTTCTAATAGCCCATTATTTAGGTCAATAAAGAGATTTTTAAAAAGTTCCTTCAGACAAGCTTATTCTTAGATTCGCAACATGTTTCCATTCTTTCTGCTGGCACCCAATACTCTATGTGTTCAGTTTGTTCTGTGTGGTTTGGCTAATGAAACACATTCGAATCTTCACACATTTTTTTTTTCCTGTGCTGGGAATTGGATAGTTCTTATGACCAGACGCTCCACAGAAAGCAATTTAAGGGAAGACAATTTTATTTTGTCTCATGATTCAAGTGACCATGGGCAAAAAGACAAAGGCCTTTATATTTCCGTTCTTCCTTTCTTCTTCTGTAAAACTCACACAGAGACATGGGAGGTGTCCTTCAGGCATGTGGAGGTCAGGGGACAACTTTTGGGAGCCGGTTCTCTCTTTCCACCTTGTTTTTGGTATGGAGTCTCTTCTGTTGTTTCTCACTGAGTACTCTGGCCTAGGCAGGCTGCAAGCTCTGCTGATTCTCCTGTCTCCGTCCTCCATCTCTTCCTGGGAGCGCTGGGATTACAGGTGCACACACCATTGCACTTAAGTGGGTTCTGGAGATCAAAGTCAGGTCAGGCTTGTGCACCTGAGCAAGGCTAGTTGCTTCAACCTGTGAAGCCATCTCCCCACCTCAAGAGGGGAACTTCATTAAATGGGAAGAAATTACACTGTGATCATGAAAATAGAAATGAGCTTCTAGCCGGGCAGTGGTGGCGCACGCCTTCGATCCCAGCACTTGGGAGGCAGAGGCAGGCGGATTTCTGAGTTCGAGGCCAGCCTGGTCTACAGAGTGAGTTCCAGGACAGCCAGGGCTACACAGAGAAACCCTGTCTTGAAAAACCAAAAAAAAAAAAAAAAAAAAAAAAAAAAAGACTGCAGGCTTAACTGTGTCTTGTGTGTAGTGTTCAGTGCTGTGCGGATACTACAAGAAACTGAAGCCGATTCAGGCTCATGTCCGAAGATAGACTGTTATCTCGATTTTTTTTTTTTTTTTAATTTTTACTTTCTATAGACAGGGATTCTCTGTAGCTATGTAGCCCTGGACCTCACTCTGTAGACGAAGTTAGCCTCAAACTCACAGAGATCCACCTGCTTCTGCCTCCCAGTGCTGGGATTAAAGGCGTGCAGCGCCACCACTGCCATGCAAGGCTGTGCATTTTTGACAGACACATTCCTAAAGGGATCTTACGCCCTTCTCATCGTAGGTGTCAAGTAACACATGATTTCAGTATTGGCTTTTGCTTTTTCTTTAGCCTTGATCACATGTTTGAGATGATGTGTCCCAAACTCTCCCCTGTAGGTGTTATGTTTATCTTTGTGGTTGATAAATCTATCAAATGTATCAAACTAGGTGGATGTCCTGTCCTTAAAGCCTTCATCCTTGGCCTCCTCACTCTGTCACTCTTCTTTGTCGCTTTGCTGTGTCCTATAGCGGAGAGAGCTGCCCCTCCAGCTGCCTGTGTGTTGTTTACTTACAGAAGCATGGACATCTGGAGTCTTGGTTTCTTTAGTGCATTAATAGCCTCCTATCATCACCACCACCAACACCACCACCACCACCACCATCATCATTATCACCATTATCGTTAAAATTCTCAGATTTACCCAGAGGAAGTTCCTCAAACTTCTTTTTATTAATTGACTTTATTCTTTGACAATTTCATATATATGCAGTGTGTTCTGATTATTCTCCCTGCCTTCTCACCTCCCCCTCCATTCCCTCTGACATGTCCATGTCTTTTTTTTTTAATTGTACATGTATGAGTGTTTTGCCTGAAAATACGCATGTGCCCCACGTGTGCCTGTACCTGCAGAGGCATTGGACATTTGGACTTGCAGTGTGGATGGTTGTGAGTCCCATGTGGGTGTTACAAAGGGAACCCGGGTCCTCTACAAGAGTAATACCTAGAGACCCTTCGTGCCTTCTTGTTTTGTTTTGTGACCCCCTGAGTCTAACCATAGTGGTTCACGTGCCCGTGGGCATTCACTGAGGCTGGTAGACTCACCAGTGGGCACACAACTGAAGGCAGTGGCTCTCCCTGCTCCAGCAGCATCCAGCAGCCAGTTCCCAAACTGGTTTCCTTGTCTTTTTCCTTTTTTAGAAGATTTTCTTATCGTCTGGTACAGTAATATGTTTCAGGTGCACATTACATTTTCCCTGCTCCAGCCTCCAAACCCTGGAATTGGTCACTTATCCAGCAAGCACTGGCTATTCTCCATGAAAAAGAGAATTGTTCATAGACACCAAGATGGGCTCCAGTCTAGTGCACTGCTGCTGGATCATGATTGCTTCTGGGTTTCTCAGCAGAGCTAAATACACACACCACACACACACCACACACACCACACACAC
>JANHMN010000020.1:34769807-34786442 GCA_030674055.1 Rhabdomys pumilio
CACACACCACACACACACACACACACCACACCACACACATCACACACACCACACCACACACACCACACACACCACACACACCACACACACACACACCACACACACACACACCACACACACACACACACACACACACACACACATCCCTTCATGCTGAACATCATGAATTCATGACTTCAAGCAGGGCACAATGGTGAACAGCTATATAGTTGTAATTCTGATACTTAGAAGACAGGCAGAGGGACTGGGAATTTGAGGCCACTCTGGACTACGTAGCTAAGAGTATATGTGAAACAATCTGGAAAAAAAGTGTGTGTGTGTTTGTGTGTGTGTGTGTGTGGGAGGGGATAGTGGAAGAAAGGAGGGGTACACATTACTTTGTACTTCCGATTTCAGCAAACAGCACTAACTTTCATCGTTCCCGACTCCCGGTATCTGTGCCCCCTTTTCTAACCTCGAGAAGCCTGCTTCCCACTACCTCAAGGTAATGAGTGCTTAGTCCTAGAACATAGCAAGCAAGTCCCTGCAAAGAACAGCCCTACCTACCGCTGATAGCTAACTCCTGTTTGTTTCCTTCCTCTGGTCTGAGGGTTTAAAGACAAAATACCCCTACTTCAAGTAATTCTGCCTTCCATGCTCTTCAACTGACTGGTGCCCTTTCGAAATACTTTTGAGTTTTTTAAATTCCATATTGTGCCTCTCATTCTTCTGACTCTATAATTTTTTCCTGCCCTTGTCCATTTAGCACAACTCAGAAGTCTGTACTATGTGAAAAGTTCACCCAGACACCAGTCAAACCCACAGATTCCGTTCACCCTGTAATCACTGCTGGAGGCAGGAGGATTATAAATTCAATGTTTTACTTAGCTACATAGATGGTTGGCGGCCAGCCTGGGCTATATGAGATCTTGTCCTAAAAACAACAGCAATTAAGAAAAAAAAAAAACAAAAACTGTGTATTCTGTATTCTGGGTTTGTGTTTAGGGCTCTGTTTCTAGCAATAATATAAATATATAATGATTATATAATTATTAGAAGATGCTTAATATCAGGTTATAGAAGTCTACTTATTTTTACAGTTATATATTACTGTTACCAGAATTTTAAGGGTCAAAGCCTCAGGGCCTGGCAGCCTTAACAAGCTAGGCTTGGTCACCTAGGTGTCCCTCACCACTCAAATGAAGAGATGGAATGGAAAGCAGATAAAGGATATTTATTCAAAGTGGCCACATTGAGAAAAGGAGCAAAGAAAGATGCCCAGTTCATCTTCAGACTGCTACTGTGCAGTTCAGGCTAAAACAGGGCAGGAGTATTCTTGCTCCAGGTGTCTCCCACCATTTGGTCCATCATTGTCTTGGCTCCATATGTCTTGTAAGGTGGGCAGTCCAACTGAGAAACTTGTTCCTGGGATACAAGTTCTTCCTCTGGCTGGCCCAGGCTTCAGAGTCCTCCTAAGGTAAGATTCCTGGGGAAATTCCATTTCTTTGGTATCTTTTATTTCTATAGTCAGATAACCAAAGGGACAGGCTCAGGTGTCTCCTTAGGATACCCTCACTCCTTCCACCAACTCGAGGGAACATCATTCGAATCTTTCTTACCTTTGGACACCTGGGCTGCAGTTTTAAACAGTGCTGCAGTGAACATTCACACACACCCATGAGTATCCTCACATCACTTTGACAACATCTGTGAAAAACATCCTGTATATTGCTTTGTCACAAATAAGTATGTGATACTGACAAGACGGCTCCATGGGTTAGGGTACCTGTTCCAAGCCTGGCACACACACACACACACCAAGGTTACCATATCACAAGCTATTTCCTGAGCTGCTTGTAATCAACTAAAATAATGTATATGATACATTATTGTACAGATAGAGAATGATGAGTCAGTCAGACCTAGATAGACAGACAGACAGACAGACAGACGTGGTTTTGTTAGACATCACCACATTCTACTTCACAGGCATTGTACTTGTTACTAGCGAAAATCTCCCTCCCTTGTCAATCAGAATTTGACCCAGTCAAAGGAGGTAGGGGGTGTCCAAGTTACAGTTAGCCAAACACCAACCAAAATGGTTTTTACAGATTCTAGAAAAGCAAATCCTGTTTCCTAGAATACTATTGACAGTTCAGTTCTTAGAAGAAGACACCAATCTTAAGGCTTCCTCTCCTGCTTTTACAAACGGGAAAGCAGGCCTCCCTTTGCTTTGCTTAGTTTGGAGAACAGTTCAGCGAGCTCAGGGAAGCACATTTACTTAGCCTGTTTCCTTTCACAGAGGCTGCTGTTAGTTCAGTGCCTCTCAGCCAGTGGGTGGAGGGAGACTCCTTTGTGGGGTCAAATGACCCTTTCATGGGGGAGGGGGGGAGGGTCTCCAAAACCCCGTCAGAAAATATTTACATTATGATTCATAACAGTAGCAAACTTACAGTTCTGAAGTAGCAACAAAAATAATTTTGTGCTTGGGGGTCACCGCAGCCTGAGGGACTGTGATCAATGGTCGAGGCAGTTAGGAAGACCGAGACACTGAGCTAGATTGGAGGGGTGTCCAGGGGATTGAAGGCCTTTCCCCTGGATGCACCACTCTCCCAGAGCCACCCCCAGAATCCTGCCCTTCGGGGTTTTTTTGTAGGCTTTATTATGTATAGTAAAAAATAAAATTATAATGATTTAGTTACAGGTGTAATTGGCTTTAGTTTGAGATTCATGAATGGAGCAGTCTCCATTTTCCTGAATGAGAACTCCACCCCCCCCCCACCCCCCATCCCCTGGGCAGTGCAGAACTGTGGGATTTGTGAGGTGGGAGTGAGGAAACAGAAAAACAAAAGCACCTGATTAACATCAGGTATGCCAGATGACTTTTTTTCCCCCTGAGGATGAACAAGGAGAGCTGCTCCTTATGGAGCTGACTGCAGGAGACTGGATTCTAAAGGGAAAAATGGTTTGACAGGGAAACTGCTTTTTTAATGTTTGAGTTAACAGGAGTGGCTCTATTCTGGTTTGGTCTGGCATGGAAACAAGGGACCCAGAAGTCACCTTTGCCGAAAAACATGGACTCCTCAGCTTGGGATCAAAAGGAAGAGCAGGTGAAAGTCTAAGTCTTCAGTCTCTTTGGCCTCCTTTCCTTTTGCTGAAGGCAGAGGTGAGTCATTGCCCTTAGCTTTTCCTCGAGTGTCCCTTTGTATTCTAGAAATGTCAGAGCTTCCCGGGACAGAGCACTCCTTTCCCCAGGTGAGGGCCTTGTTATCAGTGAAGGCGAGGATGACAGCTTGGAGAACTAACTACTCTGTCCCCTCAAGCAATAAGGACTTCTTCAGATTACCCAAGAGGCAAAGATTAACAAGACCACACCTAGACCAGGACTCTAATTACACACATCTCTTGTCCCACCCCGACCCCACCCCGTTCTTAATCTATTTAAACCTGAAGCTCAAGCCAGCGCCTTGAATCAAGTGGCATCATGAAATTAGTCCCAGCCCTCTGATTTCCACTATTCCTTACTGGCTGGCCATGGTAGAGGGGGCATTGACTGAGCCCAGTTTGTTGGGGCTGCAGCACCCCAAATGCTATTACCCTAAAACTGTGGGAACAGTATGTTGAGTCCTAGTACAGGAGCTCATTCCAAACAATGACCTGCCATACTGGTTTAAGAGTAGGCATTAATACCAGAGTTAGAGTCAAACCCTGGAAGCCCTGGCAAGCTAGGCTCAGCTTCTATCCTCAGTAAGCCAAGAGACAGACAGTAAAGAGAGAGGGAACTAATTTGTTTGATGTGGCTATGCTGGGAAGAAAACAGAGGCGCAGTAAATGTCCCTCTTACCTAAGCTCATCTTTGGGGTCCTGACATGAGGTTTTAGGCTTAAACAGAGGGCAAGCGGTGTGTGTATTGTTTAACAGCACAGGTCAAGGGTGGTCTTGCCCATCACTAACAATCACTGTCTTGTATTCTGCTTCCAGGTCTGCTCAAGGTGTCCCTGCCGACCCCAGGCAACAGCTCAGGACATCCAGCCTTGGGGCTCTGGGGCCTTGAGGCTCTGGGGTCCGTAGTCTCAGCAGATCACAGAGGGAGGGGCACATGTGTCTCTTCAGAACATCCTATGATGGACAGAAATTACAGTTTTTTTTCTTTTGGTAATCAGCCTAACCTCCAACCCCTCCTTCAGGACTGAGGAAGTTTAACTGAACTCTAGAATGCTCCAAATTGTGATCCGGTTGGCTCCCGGCAGACACCCAACCCATCTCTTCCCATCTGAGGCTATCTGGGAGTTCCCAGCCATCAGTGAAGGACAGTCTTTCATTCAGTCATTATCATGGAAAAAAAATGTTTGTCCTTTGGAGAGTTCAAGGGTTTTTTGTTTGTTTGGTTGGTTGGTTAGTTGGTTTGGTTTGGTTTGGTTTGGTTTGGTTTGGTTTGGTTTTTGTAGTTGTATGTCCAAAAAAATGAAGGCCAAATGTCTATTTCACAATGTCACTGAAGAGAAATCTGGCTCCCAGATGTAGAAATGAGAATAACCCCCCTAACTGTTGGCCTTATTTCCTGACCCAGATCCTATAAGGCCTGGCCAAGCTTCCAGTCCCCATGCAGTAAAGATTTACCACATTATTATTCGCTGCCGATATTACTGCTGATGGCTTACGATACAATGAATGGGGCAGGTGTGGAGCAATGGCTCAGCTGTTAACAGAACTTGTTGCTCTTACACAGGACCGGAGTCTGATAATTCACAGCTATCTGCAATTCCAGCGCAGGGACTTGGACACCCTCCTCTGGCCTCCGTAGGCACTATGTGTGCACGCACACACACACACACACACACACACACACTTTTTTAATTGGGCTGGGGATATAGTTCAGTGGTAGAGTATTTGCCAGTTAGCACCCACAACACCCTAGATTGACCTCCAGGACTGGGGGGTGGGGTGGGGAGAGAAGGTCGTAACACAAATGGTTACAATGAGATATGTACATCAGTTAGGCTGCAGCTTGAAAAATTTTGTTTCTACATCACCCTCTAGACATAAGCCCTCCAGGCTGGTACATAGCTGGGTGCTTACTGGATCTTTACTCTAGCATGGCTGTTCTCTTGCCAGCTACTATCTAACCCATCCCTGCCCCACCCTCCCACCCTGCTTTTTCTTTGTAGTATTAGAGTTGAAACCCAGGCCTCACACACATTAGGCGAATGCTCCACAGCTGAGGTCTTAATTCTCACTACCTCGACTTTCCCACGGCGTCCCTGTGCCACACAGCAACAAGTCCATTCAAAACCAGGCCACATAGGACAGGGTAAAAATGTTTATTAAGTGACCTCTTTCAGTTTGTATGGGTTTTGAGACAGGGTTTCTCTGTGTTGTCCCGCTGTTCTAGAACTTGCTTTGTAGACCAGACTGGCCTCAAACTCACAGAGATCCTCCTGCCTCTGTCTCCCGAGTGCTGGGATTATAGGCTGCACCACCCCTATGGAGGCCCATCATGGAGAGGTGTATGTCTCTGACCTGGGTGGAGACTAAGCATTCTAAACTACCTAAAACAACAGAGTTAAAACCCAGTCAATCCTGGTCAATCACTCCTCAGGAAAATAGGAACAGAGGGAGACTCACTTAAGCAATGCTTGAGAGATAGGAAGAGGCCAGGAGTGGTGGCCACAGAGTGCAGGCTGAGGCAAGCAGATCTTTGTGAATTCAAGGCCATCCTGGTCTACATAGCAAATTCCAGGCTGGCCAGGGCTACATGGTAAGACCCTATCTCAGACGAAACAAACAGATGTTCTCCCCAAAAGGGAAAGGGACGGGAAAAGACGAGCCATACTAACACTACTCAAAAGGTATCAGCAGCTACACTCACTTTATCTCCCACAGCACTTAGAAGACAGCCCACATACGCTCTGGCACTGGAAGGGCTCCTGGCCCGAGTCACTCCATGGACTGACTGCTTTTTTGCTGCTTTTAGCCGAGTCTTATGAGACCAATAAACGTGGTAGGAACTAGGTTGAAAGCAGATTGCAATGAGATACAAATCTTCCGATGTAAAGCCTAGTTTGCGTGTTCCTTTACCAAAGGGAGCTAAACTAGAGATGTCTTCCAAACTAAGGCTATTGCTGTGTGAGACCCTTACAGAGCACCTGTTAGAATAGCAGTTCTCAGCCTCCTTAACGCTGCGGCCCTTTGACACAGTTCCTCACGCTGGTGACCCCCAACCACACAATTATTTCCGTCGCTACTTCATAATTATACACTTGCCGCTGCTACAAACAGTAATGTAAATACTTTTGGAGACAGAGACGTGTCAGAGGGGCTGCTGCCCGCAGGTTGAGAACCTCTGCATTAGAACCAGGTAAATGTGGGGCTTTCCCCAGCCGTAAGAACGTAAGTCTTCAGCTTCAAGACTTCATCAGACAAGCTCCTCAGCAGGGATCTTGTTTATAAAAGGAATAGACTAAGCTAGACATAGGGGTAGGTCAGGAGGCAGATAGACCTCTGAGTCTGGGGCCTGCCTGGTGCACATAGTGAGTTCCTGCACAGCCAGGGCTATGTAGATGGACTCTGGCTCACAAAATCTAAAGAATAAAAAAGGAATGAGAAGTTTTAATCTGAAATCTCCTAAAGCGACAGCCCCAGGTCGAGCTTCGGGACAGCAGAGTCCTTAACTCCATTCATTTCAGACGTACGTGTTGCTAGCAACCTCCACAAGCATATACAAATGCCACAGAGGACAGTGGACCCGGAGAACACCTGGCTGAGTTAAGGCCAACATGCTCGGCAATGGCCAGGATGGAGTGAGAGCAAATCTAGCTCACAAGATGTCTCCTAACTGTAGCAAAAGAGTAGTGGCAGCCTTTTCCTACCTGTGTTTACTTTCCACTCTCTGTGGTGGGTAGAAGTGGGGAGCACAGGTACCTCATCTTTCAGAGGTCTCATGAAGAGCTACGGATGAGATTTGGATTTAATGTTGCAGTGGTTGGCTGGAACTTTGCTTTAGAGTTCTTGTCTCTCCATGTGCTTTCTCTTCTCTTCCTCTAGCACATGACCACAGCAAAAACAAAAAACAAAAACCAAAAAATCCTAAAACAACAACAGATATAGATGTGTGCGTAGTGTGCGTAGTGTGTTTTTGTGTCTGTGTAATGTGTGTGTACAGTATGTGTAGTGTGTATATAGTGGGTATGTAGTGTATACAGTGTGAGTGTAGTGTGTGTGTATCGTGTATGCATGTGTGTGTGTGTGCGCATGTGTGCATGTGTCTGTAGTATGTGTAAGTGTGTAGTGCATATATGTAGTATGTGTGCAATGTGTGTGTGTCGTGTGCATATAGTGGGTTTGTAGTGTATGCAGTGTGTGTAGTGTAGTGTGTATGTGTGAAGGCCAGAGTCAACTTCAGATGCCTTCCTCAATCCTCTTATTTTTTTTTTTTTTTAATTTTGCCAGGTAGTGGTGGCTCACACCTTTAATCCCAGTACTTGGGAGGCAGAGGCAGGTCAATCTCTGGACTTGAGTCCAGCCTGGTTTACAGAGTGAGTTGCAAGACAGCCAGGGCTACACAGAGAAACCCTGTCTTGTAAAAAAACCTCTCTCTCTCTCTCTCTCTCTCTCTCTCTCTCTCTCTCTCTCTCTGTGTGTGTGTGTGTGTGTGTGTGTGTGTGTGTTCATAGTACCTGTGCGAGTGTATAGTCTCATATATTTCACTATGTAACACAGACAGGGGCCAGAAAAGGGCACGAGATCCTTTGGGGTTGACAGTACAAGTTTTTGTGGAAGGCCTACTCATTATTTCTGGTCTTCATGAAAACCAAGGAGGCACCCATGGCCAGCTTGCATCCCTCCAGCTCCTTCCCCTTAGCCAGTGTGCCATCTCTCCAGCTCCTTCCCCTTAGCCAGTGTGCCATCTCTCCAGCTCCTTCCCCTTAGCCAGTGTGCCATCTCTCCAGCTCCTTCCCCTTGTTCCTCAGGATTTCTCCCTGAGTCTGTGGCTCGCCAAGTCAACTAGACTGGCTGTCCAGAACGTTCCAGGGATCTACCTGTGTCTGTCTTGACATTTTATGGGGGTTCTTGTAATCAAATATGATAACTGACTTAGCCCTCTCCCCAGCCCCAGCTTCCTCCTCCTCGTCGTCGTCTTGCAGACTGGTGCAGTTATGTGATTGTTGAAGCCAGTGTAAATGGAGTGGGTGACTTCCTAGTGACTTGAGGACAGATCTACGTCACGTGGACTCCCATGTGGGCAAGAATGTGGAGGTCACCTAGCTTCTACCCCGTGTCTAGGATCCCAGCCTAGACAGATACAACACAAGAGGAGAAAAGTCTGGATTTCAGAATAACTTTGGATTCAGCTTCATTGTAACATTGCAGAGAAAAAGATTCCTACCTCTTTGGGGCCCTGTATTTTGTGTTTCTTTACCCAGGTTAAAGCTGGGGGTGGTGATGGTGGTGGCAATTGCTTATTCACAGCCTTGGTCTTGACTCCATACCCCCTAGGCTCCCCTAGGCTCCCCTAGGCTCCCCTAGGCTCCCCTAGGCTCCCCTTGACAAAGGCAATGTGAGATGAACAGCTCTGCATTGTAAACATCTGGGTATCTGTTTATTTTATTTATGGTCAGACATATGTTGTGGAGGAAAACACAGACTTTCTCAAAGAGACTCAACAGGTCAAAGAATGAGTCAACAATGAAGGCCAGAGTTAGTTCATTCAGTCCCCAGTGAGCCTTCAGTGAACCACATCCTCTGTTGGATGCTGGGAACCAGACATGGCAGGATGAAGCTGCAGCCTCTCCTGCCTGGATCAGGCTCTCAACCAGCAGGTCGACCTGGCACTTCCGTATACAAGAGCAAGGACAAGAACAGAGAGAGCCACATGCCACACACAGCAGATGCCAGCTTTCCTGAACTAGCAAGCAACTAGGTCTTAATACCCAGCTCCAAGGGTATCCAGTGCTGTATGTTCAGACCCCCTGCCACCTACCTTCTCTGTAGCCACCCTCTTTCACCGGCCCTGGCCTTGGCCATACAGAGGCAAATAACTCTGATCTTACACACCACATGCCTTTCTCTTATAACAGAAACAATGTCTCCGAAATACCCCAGGTTTTTTTCTGATGATAAGCTGATTTCTGTTTCCTGAGTCTTTCTATCCAAGGGTAAGGACAATAATCACCTCCAGAAGAGAGAGGATGTGATGAAGGTAAATACTCTTTCAGACAGGAAGGAGCCTGAGCCTTCTACCTAGGGTTGTTGAAGATAAAGGGAAGATAGGAAGGAAGAGAGGGGCTACCGATTAGCCAGTCCCAACTTCTCTTTCTGGGATGAGATGAGGTTAGGAAGCATGGTCAAGGCAGACAGTTTCATTTCCCAAAGTCACAGGGCCCGGTCTCAGACTAGAGGAGACTCAGTGGTGACTGCCTTGAGAACAGAAGTCTTGTGGCTCCCAAGGAGACAAGGGTAAGAGACTGAGAGAAGACTTGGGTGGGCCTGCTGTGTGAGGGTGTGGCTGTGACTGTGGCATGGGTTCAGAGGAATGGAAGGTGCCAGACCAAGGTGCTGACCAAGCCATAAATTGCTTTGTAGACCAGCTTCACCCACAGGACAAGCAATAGACAAGCTGACATGGGGCAGCTCTGAGGCTGGAAAAGGCCAGAGGAGACCCGAGACACTACACTCTTCACAGGCCTGGCCAGGACTCAGTAAGTCCAGCCCTTTCTCCCGGAACAAGGAAGAGGTGGAGAGTCTAAGGGACAGAGTATGGATTTTATCTAAGGTAATTTACTCAACCAGATTAAGACAGCAATTGACCCTAGTAACAAGGGAACTGTGAATGGGTCACATGTCTGCACTAAAATAAACTTGAGTTAGTGGGAAGACACGGAAACATTACTAAAAGCAACCAAACCTAGGGGCTGGAGCTTCATCTTGTTCTTGCAGAGGAACTGGGTTCAGTTCCCAGGCCCACATGGCAGCTTACAGACATTTGTAATTCCAAACAGGTGGTCCAATGCCCTCTTTTGGCCTCCAAGAGCATTAGGTACAGACATGGTACATGTACGTACATGTGCATACATGTACGTACATGTAGGCCAATGCTTTATACACATAAAACAAAAATAAATAGTTTTGTTTATTGAGACAATGTCTTTTTATTGTAACTCTGGCTGTCCTGGAACTTACAGAGATCCTCCTGTCTCTGCCTCCTGAGTGAGTGCTGGAATTAAAAGGTGTATATTACCATGCCTGGCTTTCAAAACATTTTTTAAAATTACAAATAATTTAGTTTAAATATCTCAATTGACTCTTATTTGCAATTCCTGAGTCGGGCAAAACTTCATTCCCCTACATTAGAATATTAGAAGGTGTGTTTTAATGAGCTGACCAGCAAAGGTTGCCTTCAGAGACAGGAAAGGAATAAGAGACACAGAAAAAGCAAGCCCAAGAGCAGATGGGTCATTTTGGTTACTTCCTGTAAAGATGGAAGCAGACAGCTTTACAAATTAGTTTTGTGGAAAAGATGAAGAAGACACCATTACATTACTACTGGAGAATCCAAGTCTAGAAGTCACTTGCTCACAGTTACAGTCCTATCAGGCAGATGAGGGCCATTACCAAGCCCTGGGTTAACCTCCTAAGTATGCCAATTGTTTTCAAGGAATTACTGAAGATTTCTCGCTCCCAAATATAATTATGTAACAGAGCCTAATTGTCGAGCGGAGTGTGTGATGTGCCACTCCAAGTCCTGGCCACTCCCAGGGGCTCCTCCAAAACAGGTCCCTGTAGCATCCCCGGACTCCACCAGAAGCAACCTGTGAAAGCCTAGTCCTAAGCCACACTGCTTCCAAAACACTTTCAACTCCACCCATCCCCCACCATGATTATTTGGCATTGAAAGCAGAGATCCTGACATGTACTCTGGGCCACAAAGGAAATTTTAAAACTGAAGTGACAATTTTAAAACTGTGTGTTAAGAGGAAGCATACAAGCTGAATAAAAAGACAGAGCCACGGTTGCTCTCCTAATGTAGTGGCTACTGTGGCTGTCTGAACAAGAGCTGAGGCCAAGGGTGGTTGAAATACCATGAGTTCAAGGATGTGAGTGTTCACCTGCAGGGTCTGAGCTGAGTGGCTAATGCGGATTCCCTCTCCATCTGAAAGCATCCATTATCCCAAGACTCTATGCACTCGCCTGAATGAGAAAGAGGCTGAGGGAGGCCTCGCTACAAAGGGTGGCAGTCACAAGGCTGCCAACAGGCTGCTCCCAGCTGGTTCCCACTGCTTGGTCACATGCATTGCTGTACAGCTTTCCAGAGGATTATGCCAATGAACGAGGGTCCTTTGTCAGACGTCCCTCCCCATTCACTCTCAAAGCTGTTTCCAGAGACTGGGCTGCCGGAGGCTCTGAAAACATTGTGGCAGCTTCTGCTGGACAAAGCAGGACCTGGGAAGACTCATCCCCCACACTGTGCACAGCCTCTCCGGTGGCGGCTTAATTTTAAATATTTGACAGCAAATTTTCTCTCATAAGTATTTCATGTGCAGCCCCCTTGAAGAACTTCTAAAAACATTCATTTATTTGTCTACGAGGGGAGTGGGAGAGAAGTGCGGTTGGGCTACTGGCATCTATGTATTAACCAGAGGACAATTGGTTGGAGCCGAGTGGGTTCCAGGAATGGAGATGGGCTGTCAGACTTGGCACAACTGACCTGACCCACTGAGCTATCACAGGGCCCTCCAAAATTCCCTGTTCTGGGGCAGGCTGTCCCCCTAAGTCTGAGAGTAGGAAGAACAACTAACAGCAAACACTGTAGTTTTCAGAACAGCTGAAAGGTGAGCCACATAATAGGAGAGCACTGACTCCAAGTTGTCCTCTGACCCTCACCTGTCCACGGTGCCCACCCCCCAAGATACACACATGATAAACAGATAAGTGTAATTAAAAAATTTAGTTCGACTATACCCAGCCCTTCTGCTAATGTTCTTATTTTTGAGTTTCGGTTGCAAAATTTTGAGTTATAATCTTTCAATCAATGGCTTCATTTCTTCTTGTTGACTACGGAATCACCTCCATTCTCTCACGCTTCCTTTTACTTTAAAACTTTCATTTTTCCTTGACAGTGTTGGCAAACCCTAGCACTCAAGAGGCAGTGGATTTCCATGATTTGAGACAAACCTTGTCTACAGAGCAAGTTCCAGGATAGCTGGTACTACACAAAGAAACCCTGCTTTGAACAACAGCAACAAAAATGTACTTAAAAGTTATTTTTATTTCTATGTATGTATGTATGTATGTATGTATGTATGTATGTATGTATATGTATATGTATATGTACATGAATGTGGGTGCTGTGGAGGTCAGAGATGTTGAACCCTGGACCTGGAGTTACAGGCTACCCAGTGTGGATGCTGGAATTGACTCAGTTCCTCTAGAAGAACAGCACTAGTTTTTAACCATTCAGTCACCTCTCCAGCCTCTGAAATTCACTTTTTATTGTGATTTTTTTTTTTTTTTTTTTTTTTTTTTTTTTTTTTTTTTTTTTTTTTTGGTTTTTCAAGACAGGGTTTCTCTGTGTAGCCCTGGATGTCCTGGAACTCACTCTGTAGACCAGGCTGGCCTCAAACTCAGAAATCTGCCTGCCTCTGCCTCCCAAGTGCTGGGATTAAAGGTGTGCACCACCACCGCCCGGCCTTATTGGTGAATTATGATTGTGTGTGTACTTGTGGGGTACAATGCGATGTGTTGAGAAATGTAAATAATGTGGAACGGCTAAACCAGATTAACATAGCCTTGTCCTCATATCTTATTCTATGTGTGTGTGTGTGTGTGTGTGCACATGTGCATGTGTGTGCATGTGTGTGTGTGTGCTTGCACATACACACTGTGGATTTCTGTAATTTACTCTCTTAGCAATGCTATATTACTGTTAGTCACAGTCACCACACTGGGTCCTAGACTTAAAAAAAATGTATTCCTGCTGTCTACTTGAAGGCTGTACTGCTGAAGTTCAGAAGCAGATAATACATCAAATACCATTTTGGACATCACACAGAGCACCCCAAAATGTCACGATGGCTCGACCAGGAAGAAAGACACGACGACGACCGGGATCTTCTCAACATGCTTTATTGCAGGAGCACCCCATCGTGAAGCCGGGACCTCAAGCAGTCAGAGAGTGCTGCTTATATAGAGGGGAGAGGGGGTGTGGCTTTCCCTGATTGGTCGCCCTGCCCGACCCAATTTGCATATCCTCTCTGGTTGGGCGCCCTGCCCGGACCTAATTTGCATAGGCCCGCCCAGGGAGGGGTTGCCGTGCAAGGATTGGCTAAGGCACCAATATCTCATTAGCATATACCCACTTGGGAGGG
Organism: Rhabdomys pumilio; assembly: GCA_030674055.1. Lineage (NCBI taxonomy): Eukaryota > Metazoa > Chordata > Mammalia > Rodentia > Muridae > Rhabdomys > Rhabdomys pumilio. The sequence continues at coordinate 34,783,151 of JANHMN010000020.1, forward strand.
GTTTGCTCCAGAATCGTGCTGACGTATGCGCAGTAGACTTGTTTACAAGTGGTGCAACAGGAAACCAGCGCCATCTTGTAATGCCGGATCAGGATCAGTGGGCTACACCAAAAAATAGCAGGAAAGGGCTTTCTCTAAGGTTCTGACATATGCCTGAGTGATGGCTTTTCTAGGAGGTCCCCTCTTACCTGTGTCCTTTCCCCATATAATCACACCAGCTGGGAGAGCTGGTGAATATGACAGGAGAGAAGGCTTGCATTGGTGGCCTGCCAGAGTGCAACAAACTTTGCCCCAAGCTGCGGTCCATTCCTTAGACTCATCTACCTCCCCAGTCACTTCCTCCTCATCCTCTCCCCTTTGAAGCCCATACACTTTCGGTTGTCACTGGGCATCCTAGTTACTTTTCAATCGCCATGGCAAAACATCATGGCCACAGTAACTTATGAAAGGAAATATTTAACTTGTGGCTTACAGTTTCAGAGAACAAGCCCAGGACCATCTTGACAGGGAACACGGCAGCAAGCAGGCAAGCATGGCACTGAAGCTGTAGCTGAGAGCTTACATCTTGAGATACAACCATAAAGGAGAAGGGAAGGGAAGCGAGGAAGAAAGGAGAGAAAGAGGGAGAGAGGGAAGGAGGGGGAGAAGAGAGAGAGAACTGGGTGTGGCATAGGCTTCTGAAATCTCAAAGCCCACTGTCGCTTCTCTATCTGACCAGCAGACAGGAACAACGCAAGTCAGAGTTCTTCTCAATGCAGTTTATTCAGGATCCTTTACCATCCTCTCTCTGGAAGCCCCCGATCCCCTTACAGCCGTCCTTTTATCCCCTGCCTGTCCCATTCAGCACCTGCCTCGTGGGCATGCCTCATTGGTGCACCTCAAACAGCCAGATTCTGCGTAGCACTGAGTCTGAGAAGTAGTTCTGTGGTCGTGGCTCTGTCAGGAAAAGGAGGGCGGTGCGCAAACCGCCAAGAAGCGGCGGCTCGAGACTTTGCAGGCAACATTCATAAGATTTGGCAGGTGCCATTCATAAGATTTGGCAGGTGTCCCAGGCGCCATTTTAGCTGGCCGCTCCGCTACACCTGCTCCTCACAGCCCACCCTCAGTAACACACCTCCTGTAACAAGTCCTCACCTCCTAATCCTTACCAAACGGTTCTACCAACTGGGGACCAAGTATCCAAGCACAAGAGCATATGAGGACCATTCTTACTCAAAACACGACACTAGGCAACTGAAGATCCGTGCAGTGATGCCCTGGTCAGTGAGCCTGTTTGCTTCTTCTCCTGTTTATCTGTCTACTGTCCATTTATTTTAGCAAGCTTATGTTTGCAGCTTTGAGAGAGAGAAAGAGAGAGAGACTGAGACAGAAAGACAGAATTTTTTTTTGGCTCCCATGGTTTCATTTGACCAATATCTTTCTGTTCCACTCCCTCCTCCCATTTTTATGGCTATTACTTAGGCTGCTACCATAATTTTATTAGTGGTCATCACCTCTGAGTTGTTTTCTGAAACTATGAGTAAACATATATCTCTATGTTGGTTTGAGAAGGTTAATGCATGGACTATAGTGGCTATAACTGGGGCAGAGGGTAATGGCAGCCCACACAGTCTCTGTCTATTCTCTCCTAACATAACCCCATATTTTCCATGTGGCTATAAATTTTAGAGGGAGCCCATTACATTCTTAGCAAGAAAGAATGAACCTAGCATGAAATAATTGGTGCCTGTTTTATTCAGTTTATTTGAGACAGGGTCGTTTTGTTTTGTTTTGTTTTGTTTTGTTTTGTTTTGTTTTGTTTTTTGAGACAGGGTTTCTCTGTGTAGCCCTGGCTGTCCTGGAACTCACTCTGTAGACCAGGCTGGCCTCAAACTCAGAAATCCACCTGCCTGAGACAGGGTCTTTCTATGGAGATCTGGCTGTCCTAGAATTTGATGTGCAGATCAGGCTAAGCTTGAACTCACAGAAATCTTCCTGCTTCTCCCTCCTGAGTGCTGGGATTAAAGGTGTGTGCAATCATGCTGGCTAATTGGTGTGCATGTATATTATATATTTTTAAGTAAAGAATTTCATACAGTGTATTTAGATCACATTCATCCTGCACTCCCTCCCTTAACTCTTTTTAGATCCACCTCCAACCATTCTTCTCCCCAATGTCTTGCCATCATTTCTGTTTGTTGTTTTGAGACAGGGTTTCATTGTGTAGCTTTGGCTAGCCTGGAACTCACCATATAGATCAAGCTGGTCTCTAACTCATAGAGATCCTCTGCCTCCCAGAGTACAGGGAGGGAAGGCATGTGCCAACAAACCTTGTGCCTTTTCTAAAAACAAAACAAAACCCAACTGACCAACCAACCAACCAACCCTGATTTGTGCTGCCTGAATACTCATGGGTATAGAGCCATCTACTGGAGCATGGTCAACCTATCAGGACCCACATCTTTAAAGAAAACTGGCTTTCTTTTCCACAGAAATCATTAACTCTGAACAGCCCTTCAGTTAGGGGAGGAGCCCACAAGCCCCTCCTCCCTGCACGGTAGAGTGATGGTTGTCTTGATTGTGGGTCTTGTGCTCCCACAGCTACTGTGAGTTCATGAGTGCAGTGGCCCTGTCATGCTCAAAGGACACAGCTTCTCTCTGGTCCCCCATGACCTCTGCCTCTTATATCTCTCTGTCTCCTCTTCTGCACTGGTCCCCAAGGCTTTGGTGGTTTGTTGATACAGAAGTCACATTTGTGGCTGCCCACACCATTGACGCTTTGTCAGTACCTTGACTAGCTGTGCGTTTCTGTGTTTACTTTACAGCTGTCCACTGCACAAAAAACAAACAAACACAGAACCAAAACCCCAATGCAGTCCGAGAGCCGCACTAACCTGTGGTGTAGAGATAGTAATTCAGAAGACAGTTTGATAGTATGTTCATTTAGCAGAATAGTAGCAGTACGCTCAACCCTGGGACCTGTAAATAATCTGCTCTTTAAAATCAGTGTACAGCAGAGTGACTGGAAGGCTGTTGAATGTGAGGTTTGGGGCTACACTCTCAGACTAAGATGCTAAGATGGTAAATATGTAAAGTTAAAGGATTTGCGTGTCCAACACGCACTTGGGTTATGCAGACTGTAGACACTGCAGTGTAAGAACCTTGTTGAAAACCTTTAACCTATGTGAAGGTTGGCCATCTCAGTAATTAGGGTATGCTGCGTTAATAAAGACTGAAAAAGATTAGAATTTCAAACTAGGAAGTCTTTCTCCTTCTCCTTCTCCTTCTCCTTCTCCTTCTCCTTCTCCTTCTC
>JANHMN010000020.1:34786452-34797240 GCA_030674055.1 Rhabdomys pumilio
CTTCTCCTTCTCCTTCTCCTTCTCCTTCTCCTTCTCCTTCTCCTTCTTCCTTCTTCTCCTTCCTCTTCCTCCTCCTCCTCCTTTTGGTTTCTCCAGACAGGGTTTTTCTGTATAGTCCTGGCTAACCTAGAACTTGCTTTGTAGACTAGACTGACCTTAAATTCCAATTCACCTGCTTCTGGCCCCCAAATGCTGGAACTAAAGGCATGTGCCACTACTGCCTGGTACAGAAATTTCTTGATGAGAAAGCTTTGGCTTCTACTTCGGAGTCTGGTATCTGGGGGAGTGATTGATGCTGGCCTATGCCCCCAGAACTTCATGCTGCCCAGAAGCAAGCAAGACAGCAGAGAGCATATAAATGTTTAAGGATTAACTCACCATCTGGTTACAAGCTTTCCAGTCATACCCTACTAGTCAGAACTTAGCCACGTGACCACAACTGAGGGAGGCTGGGAAGGTTGCCTCTGTCCTGTTGGTTATGTGTCCAGATGTAAGTCAGAAAGTTTACATGGCAAGAAGGAGAGGAATGTATAATGAAACACGTCTGCTGTGTGATTCTGTTCTTGTTTCCACCAATGCTTTTAGACACACTAAGTAAGGCCTCAGTGTCAGTCAGGGGCAGCATGAGATGACTGCGCGGGAATTCGGGCAAGGATTCCTATCTTCTGGAGAAACACACTGTCTTCTTTGGGATTCTGTCATGTTATATATAAGCACTGACAGAACACTGGGAAACTTGCTATTATGAGGAGAGCTGGTCTTTCAATAAATGAGAAGAGATAAAAGAAAAGTTAAGCATTTGATGAAGTGTCAGAGCCAATTAACCAGTCAGCTGAAGCTCCCCTGACCATAGAACCTTAATATGTCATACAGTACATTTCTTTCTATTTAAAAATTTTAAAATTTTACGAATATGTGTGCTTTTCTTGCATGTACATCTGTGTACCATGTGCATGCCTGGTACCTGCAGAGACCAGAAGAGGATGTTAGACCCTCTGTAACTGACGTTATAAATGTCAGTAGGCTACCAACTAAGTGCTGAGAAGTGAACCTGGGTCCTTTGTAAGAAGATCTAATGCTCTTAAGCACGGAGCCATGTCTTCAGCACCTGTTGCTTTGTTTGTTTGTTTTTTGACACAGGGTTTTGTGTACCTAGGGTTGGCCTTGAACTCAGTATGTAGCCAAGAACAATCTTGAGCTTTCCTAACCCTTCTGCTTCCGTCCCAGGAGCACTGGGATTCCAGGTGTACACCATCACACTTGGTTCAGGCCATGTTGAGGATTGAACTCAGAGCTTCGTGCTGGGCTAGTCAGTCCCTCCCCAACCACATCACCAGGCTCCATTTCTTGTTTCTTAGTCCACTGTTGCTTATAGGTTAAACCATCTAAAGTGGAAATGTGGCTTTCTAATTATCTTCCTGTCTTTTTTCCTTTCACAGCCTTGATGTCTTTCTTTTTTTTAATTTTACTCTTTAACTTCACGCGTGGGGGTGCACATGTGTGCGGCGCATGCAACAGTCAGTGGAGAACCTGTGGGAAGTTGTTTCTTCCTACCATGTGGGTCCTGGGGATTGAACTCACTTGTGGTGACAAACTCCTTGACTCACTAAGCCAGCTCCCAAGGTGCTGGTCTCCTCCTATTAGTCCAAACTCTGACAGTTAGCATAAAGACAAAAACAAGGCTCGCTTCCCTCCCAGAGCAGCTCCTTCTAATGCGTTTGGTGCTTGCTGTCCTTGTCTGCTACACAGCTGTCAGCCAGGGACTCCCCTTAATGACTTAGCTCATTTAAAACCACCCCATGTCTTTTCCCTTGGTTTCCTTCTGTTTTGCCGAGGCATACTATGTTCTAAGAGAAGATACCTGGGAAGAGGGCGTTCTGAGCCCCTGGTACATCGGATCCCATGTGATGAATGGCTGTCTTCTCAAGATGTGATTCCGGTATGTATTCTTCTGGGTGGAATTTCTTCTGTGAAGGAAACAAAAGTTTTATCTTTTTTTTTTTTTTTTGGTTTTTTGAGACAGGGTTTCTCTGTGTAGTCCTGGCTGTCCTGAAACTCACTCTGTAGACCAGGCTGGCCTCGAACTCAGAAATCCGCCTGCGTCTGCCTCCCAAGCACTGGGATTAAAGGCGTGCACCACCACTGCCCGGCAAAAGTTTTATCTTTAGCCTTTTAGAGTTTTTCAACTGAGACCAAGAGTTAAACTGGCATAAGATAAATCAACAAAAGAAAAACAAATACATTTGTTTAATGCAACTTTTATATGCCAGGGGGAAATTCATGAAGAGACACAGGTAAAGATATATATATATATATACAAGTGCACACACAGTAAGTAGTAAATTGTGAAGACGTGACAAACTTGGGAGCTTGGTCTGAGGTAGCTAACTGGGCAGAGATGTCTGGGAGGTGTGAGATTGATCTAGCAAGGTTTGTTAGTACATACTTCCCTCAGCTAGCAGCCACTATATGTTTTATTTTGTTTTGAGGTAGGTCTCATTCTATAGCCGGGTTATCCTGTAAATCAGTGTGTAGCCCAGGCTAGCCTTGAATCTAGAACAATTCTATCTTTTGTCTCTCAAATGCTGGGATTAAAGACAAAAACTACCATACCTTGTCTAGCCTTAATGATGGTGAGAGTAATATTTTACTTTAAGTATAAGGAGGACATCTTTCTTTATTTTTGTTATTGTTATTGTTTGCTTTTTAAACTTTATTTTATTATTTTGTGTGTATGTGTTTTGCCTGCATATATGTCTGTGCATCACATGTATGCAGTGCCCTGAAAGTCAGAACACGGCTTTGGATCTTCTGGAACTGGAATTGTGGATGGCTGCCTTTAAATCCAGCACCTGGGAGGCAGAGACAGGCAGATCTTTGTGAGTTTGAGGCCTACCCACCCTACTTGGTAATCTACAGGACAGCCAGGGCTATGTAGATTACCTTCCTGTCCTAAAAATCAAAGAGGAAGGAAGGAAGAAAAGAAGGAAGGAAGAAAGGAAGGAAGGAAGGAAGGAAGGAAGGAAGGAAGGAAGGAAGGCAGACAGGCAGGCAAGCTCTGTTTCTATGGACACAGTATCTTTGTTAATTTTTTCTTGCTTAGATGAGACACCATGACCAAGGCAACTTACAGAAGAGTTTATTGGAGTCACAGTTTCAGAGAACGAGCCATGAGGGTCATGGTGAGGACCATGGCAGCAGGCAGACAGGCATGGCCTTAGAACAGCAGCTAAGAGTTTTCTCATTGATCCTCAGGCACAGGAAGAGAAAGATAACTGGGAATGGTGTGGGACTCTTGAAACCACAAAGGCTAACACTTAGCGACACACCTCCTCCAACAAGGCCACACCTCCTGATCCTTCTGGAGCAGTTCCACCAACTGAGGACCAAGTATTCAAATCCATGAACCTGTGGGGGCTGTTCTCATTCGAACCACCACAACATGAAATCGCATTAGTGGACCAAATAAATGAGCAGATGTTTAAAGGATGCAAGAAGTGTGTGTGTGCAGCTAGGCATTAAATCCAGGACCTCAGACATACTAGTAAGTGCTCTGCCACCGAGCTATACAGCAACCCATGGGGACCTACTATATGCCTAATAACTTTCCTATATTTATGAATTCTCTTGGTTTTGGTTTTCCACCCCTCCCCCTGCAAGCATATCACTCATCACAAATAAAACTGTTTACGAACAAAGTGCAAGGTTATTCAAGGCTAGCCTTGGCCACAGAGTGAGGTTGAGGCTAGCCTGGGCTATGTGTGATTCTGTCTCAAAAGTGAAAAAGTATCCTGTAGAAACAAAACAGACTGTGAAAGTGACTTCAGGGGACAGCAATGCATCATGGGGTAGAGTGGATTGTTTTATGATGCAAAGTCCCCACAAAAAGTAGGCCCTCTTCTTAAAAGCTGAAGCAAAACAGTGACTCAAGCAAGTGTGGGGCCCCTCTCCAGCCAGTCTTCACTACTGTCACTGAATGTTTACTGGATTAGCACCAAACCCTTGGGTACCCATTCTGCTGTAGCTGTACCCAGAATGCACCGGTGTGTCTTACTTCCTTCACTAGAAGGCAGGTCCCATCAGTATATACAAGGACAGTTTCACATGTGCTAGTTACCACAGCTGTTTGGGAGTGGTTCAGACACTTATTCCCTTCCTCATAAAAATGAGTGTCAAGGGGCTAAATCCTCCCAGCTGAAACCAGATCTGTGTGGCTACAGCACAGGTTCCTTTCAGCTGTCGGAATCACCACCTCACACAGGCTGTGTCTGTAGCTGGTGCACATTTACATGTGGCTTTGTATAAATAATGGTTCTCCTAGTCGTACTTCCGTTCCTTCTGTGGTTTCACCTCCCCCCGCCCCCCATGTTCTGTCTGTCATGTCCACGTCTTCCACAGGCACATGAGGGTGGGACCTAAAGGCAGTGGTATCTCCTGGATATCCCCCATGCATGAGTCTTCCAGTTGTCAGGACACATGGAAGTTCATGACCCCCTGTCCCCCAAAGTATGTATGGGTGTTTTGCTTGCATGTATATCTATGCACCACATGAGTGCAATGCCAATGGAGGCCAGAGAGGGTGTCAGATCTCCCAGACAGGAGCTGCAGATGGTTTCTAGATGACAGGTGGGTGCTGGGTACTGAACTTGGGTCGTATGTAGGAGCAGCCAGTTCTGACATCTGAGCCATTTCTACAGACTAGAGTTCCTGCTTTTAACGAAAGTTACATGAACTCTCCCAGCCCCCAGCTTTCAAGGGTGTATTCATTTAGAAGCATATGTGTGGCTGCTCAGAAAACACTTACATTGATGTAATCTGCCTTCCAGGAGTTTAGAGCCCCTATAAAGTCCTGTACACTTCAGCTCTGCTTGTCTACAGGAACTCAATCCTTCCCCCACCTGTGCCTCCTGGGCTCAGAGAGCATCTCCTCCCCTTCCCACGCTGTTTACTTCCTCCATGCCCCACATCTACATCTAGAGGCTCCTCTGATGCTTCCTTCTGGCTGTTTCATTTCTGTCTCTTACCTGCGGTGCCTCTTTCACCTGGTGTGAAGCCCTCTACCATATTTCTCAAAGAGAAGAAGGCAACGATTCCATGCTTAACAGATGTTACCAAGGTTTGACGTGAACCTGAGGGTGCTGTTGTGAGGAAAATGGAAACCTGACACTGATCGCTGCAGTGGCCGTTTTTTTGAGCATCACCCTTTGATAGTGCTCCTGGCAGACATGCTTTCTGTCCACTCTTAGTCCACGCCTGTGTTGCTGGAGCCCAGCTCCTCCTCAATGGCCTTACTCCCACTCTGTCATCAGGTAGAGGAAGCAGAAACCCAAGAGCAATTAACAGAACAAATCTCTGCTTAACAGAAAGACACTTCCATGTTACTGCACACCACAGCAGTGAGGTGTTGGTAAGCAGCATCTACCATCTCCAGGAGAAGGTGTGCCTTTCTTTTTCCATCCTGCTTAAGAAACAATGCGCAGGCTGGTGAGATGGCTCAGTGGTTAAGAGCACTGACTGCTCTTCCGGAGGTCATGAGTTCAAATCCCAGCAACCACCTGGTGGCTCACAACCATCCATAATGAGATCTGATGCCCTCTTATGGGGTGTCTGAAGACAGCTACAGTGTACTTACATATAATAAATAAATAAATAACTTTTGGGCCAGAGCAAGAGGGAGAAGGGAAGAGAAAAACAAAAAAACAAAAAACAAAACAAAACAATGCGCTACAGTCCTGGAGAGATAGTTCAGTGGTTAAGAGCATTTGCTGCTCTTGCAGAAGACAGCGAGTTCATCAGTGCCATGGCAGGGCATGACCATCTGTAACTCCAGTCCCAGGGGATCTGATCCTCTTTTATGATCTCTGAGGGCACCTGTGTGTTGTACACATACCCTTATGCAAGAAAGACATTCATATTTATTTAGATAAATAAATCTTAAAAAGAAATCACTGGTCTAAGTACAAATTTCTTGTAAGCGCCTACCTCATAGTCCAGGCACAGTGCTAGATTTAAATAAGCGCTTATAGATTCTTCCTGATACTGAACCCTGTCAACTATACTCCCTTCTTTGTTATTTATGGCCAGACAGGTTGTTTGAGAGGCCCTAAAGAATACGGACTCTCCTTGTATTCTCTCTTCCTCTTTCACCTGGGAACAACTCCCTAATTCTAGTCCCCCCCCTTTTTTTTGTAATGGATTGACCATATGGCCTTAGATAAGTGTCATCTGACTTCTCAGAACTTTTTCACACATAAGAGGAAGGAAACTATTATCAGCCTCTGTGATTTAATGAAGAGCAAATGAAAGAATCTGTAATGAATACTTAGGAGCTATGGTGTAACTTAGCAGCAAAATATGCTCGTGGCATGACCTTGGCATGCACAAGGCCCTGGATTCAATCCCCAGTATAGGAGGAAAAAAGGCAGAGAAAAGAAGACAAAAGGCCTTATAAAAATGTCTGTAAGGGCTAGAGAGATGGTTTAGAGGCTAAAAGCACTTGGCTGCTCTTGCAGAGGACCTAGATTTAGTTCCCAGCACCTCGTGAGGTAGCTTACAACTACCTGTAACTTGAGCTCCAAAGGAGCAAGCGACATCTTCTGGCCTCCTCTGGTACTGGCACACGCACGCGCGCGCGCGCGTGCACACACACACACACAAATAAGCATAATTACTTAAAAATTATAAACTGTAATTGTACACAGCTATACTGACAAACACCTTAGCTCATTCTACAACTTTCTGAGGTGCAAATTGTGGGGAAGCTACTTTGTTATGGATTGTTGGATTTTGCTGGAAGCCAGCTGGGAGCTGTCATGGTTTGAACTAAATGTTCTCCATGGTCCCAGGCATGTGAACACTTGCTCTCAAGATGGAGACTCATAAAGTGTGGCCTTGTTGAAGGAAGTACATCACTTGAGGTGGTCCTTGAGGTATTAGAGACTCATGCCATTCCTAGGGTGCTTCTTTCTCAAATTGCTTTTTAAGATGTGGTCCCATGCTTGCCTGCTGCCATGCTCCCCCAACAGCTTCCCCACCATAGTGGTTACAGACTCTTATTCTCTGGAACATTAAGCCCAAATAAGTCCTTCCATTAGTTGCCTTGGTCATGGTGTTTGGTCACAGGGATAAAAAAGTAGCTGATACAGGAACAGAAATATTTTTTTAAATAATTAATTTTATTTATTTTATCTATATGAGTATACTGTCGCTGTCTTTAGACACACCAGAAGAGGCATCAAATTCTATTACATATGGTTGTGAGCCACCAAGTGGCTACTGGGAATTGAACTCAGGATCTCTCTCTGGGAGAGCAGTCAGTGCTCTTAACTGCTGTGCCATCTCAGCCCCAGAAAGCTTTTTTTTTTGCTTGGTTTTCAGGTAGGGTGTGCTTGCATCATACAGTGCATAGACAATTCAGGGAGTTGGTTTTTCACTTTCACTATGTGAGTCCTGAGTATCAAACCTACGTTGTCAGGCTTGGTGGCCATGACCTTACCCTCTGAGACATCTCATTGGTTCCTGAAAGGATGCTTTTTGAACACAGAATCATTTATAATATCTTTTTGTTCCCTGGATCTTAGTTAGACCTTTGCCAAACTCCTGAAAAGATTTGGATATTAGATTTTTTTTTCCCTAGAGAAATAAAGCCAAGAGTATATAAACAGCTACCCTTGGGGCTTTCAGCGCATTGATTCCAGGAGATACACTCTCATACTCAAACCTGACAATGGTCAAGTCCTCAAAATAAAATGGCTTAATATTTCTGCACTTCCTATGTGGCTCTCTATACTTGAGGTTACTTTCATATTATATGTTATCAAACACAAGTAAGTGCTGTATAAATAGGCCTAACTACATAATACATGGCAGGGAATGTAACACTATTATCACTATTTTTTAAAGGATTATTATTGCCAGGCGGTGGTGGAGCACGCCTTTAATCCCAGCACTTGGGAGGCAGAGGCAGGTGGATTTCTAAGTTCGAGGCCAGCCTGATCTACAGAGTGAGTTCCAGGACAGCCAGGGCTACACAGAGAAACCCTGTCTCGAAAAACCAAAAAAAAAAAAAAAAGGATTATTATTTTTATTTTATGTATAGATTTTATAGATGTATGTGTGAGTATCATGTGCATGCCTGGTGTCCACAGAGGCTAGAAAGGAGCACTGGATCCCTTGGAACTGGAGTTACAGATGGTTGTGAGCTACCATGTGGGTACTGGGAATCAAATCAGAGTCCTCCTTCAGAGCAGGCAGTGCTTAACCACTGAGCCATCTCGCCAGGCAAGTGGTTCTCAAGCTGTGGGTCTCGATCCTTCGGGTGTGTATGTGTGTGTGTGTGCGCGTGCGCGTGTGTGTGTGTGCGCGCGCACGCGCGCGCGCATGTGTGTATGTGTGTGTGTGTGTGCGTGCGTGCGCGTGTGTGTGTGTGTGTGTGTGTGTGTGTGTGTGTGTGAAATGACCCTCTTATCTCTCCAGGCAAGTGGTTTTCGAGCTGTGGGTCTCGATCCTTCGGAGGGGGCCAAACGACCCTTTCACAGGGGTCATTTGTATCAGATATTTATTTTATGATTTGTGACAGTAGCGAAATTACAGTTATGAAGTAGCAACAATATAATTTTATGGTTGAGGGTCACCACAACATAGGGCACTGTATTAACAGGTCCCCGCATTAGGAAGGCTGAGCACTACTGTTTTAAACATAAATTCGTTGTTTGTTTCTGGAGGGAGAATGGAACTTGAGCTTCTTACGTAGCTCATACTAGCCTCAGATCCAAGATCCTCTTACCTCAGTCAAGGCAAGGATTAAAAGCGCCGGCAACAACTGACTTCAAATACTTTCAAAAATATATCATTATCTTAAGTATGGGTATGTGTCTATGAGTACAGGTGTACCCAGAGACCAGACGAGTCAGATCCCCCTTGGACTGGAGTTACAGGAGATAGTGAGTGCTGGGAATCGAACTCAGGTCCTCTAGAAAAGTAGTATGTGTTCTTAAGCCCCGAGCCATCTATCTGTCCAGCCCTCTCAAATACCTTTAAACCCACAGCTGATGAGTTGAACGTGTGGCTGGCATGATGGTTAATTTTATCAATTTGAGCTGTAAACTGCCCAGGGGATTGGTGAGGCGGACATCTGGGCGTGACTTTAAGGGTATTTCCAGAGAGATGAACTGAGGGTGGGAAAACCCCTCAGTGTGAGCAGAGAGTGGGTGGAGAAAAAAAAAAAAACCGGGGAAAGAGGAAGTTCTCAGACAGGGCGTGCAAGATGGCTCAGGGCAAGATGTTAGTCCCTGTTTGAGTGCCCAAGGAGCTCAGGCCTCCCGCATTTGCAGGAAAGCAGAAAGCAAAGAGAGGCACACACCTTTGGTTGCCTGCAGGCCCTAAAAGGCTCAGCTGATTCCCAGCTACACGGGAGAGCAGGAGAGCACAGTTGGCTTCAACACTTGCCCAGCTGAAATGCTAAATCTCACCAGAAGCCATGTGATCCACGTCCTTTGGGCACCCTGCGGCACGCCGGACATACGAAGCTATCGCAGTCACAAGGTCAAAGAAGAAAGCCACTAGGGCTGAACTCTGTAATGGGGCTCGTTTGTGGGAGAAGTAGAGCTGCAGGCCCTGGGGGGGGAGGGGGCATTTATATTTTCCGAGCTGGCCATGCGTGATGCCAGCGGTAACAATCTTGGCCAACGCAGTTCATTGTTCTGTGCCTCGGTTTCCTCATTTGTAAAATACCCCCCAACTCAGACTTTCTCCTGATGCTCCCATGAGTGTTAAATAAGCTATTTTAGGTAAGAGTCTTGGAGGGGCAATCTGCACAATACAACAAACGTTAACCATTTTTAACACCTGAACAGTCCCAGGATACTGCGGGGGGGGGGGGGGGGGGGGGGGGGGGGACGGGGACGGGGAGACGCACCCCAGACTGCAGGAGACTACTCTGAAGGCTTGATACAAACCTTAGTGCTTTATAGTCGAACCTTGGGAACCCACACAGCTATTCTCTTCTCATTCCACCTTGCTCTGTCTTCAAGAGAAACTCATGCTCATCGGTGACGATTGCACTTCCACAAAACATTATCATAGGGTGTGTGTGTGTGTGTGTGTGTGTGTGTTCTCTTGCTGTGAAGAAACACCATGACCACTGCAACCCTTATAAAGAAAAACATTTAACTGGGGCTGGCTTACAGTTTCAGAGATTTAGTCCATTATCATCATAATGGGAAGCGCAGTGGTGGTGGTGGTGGTGGTGGTGCTGGTGCTGGTGCTGCTGCTGCTGCTGCAGGGAGCTGAGAGTTCTACATCTGCATCTGCAGGCAGCAGGAAGTGAATGCCACACTAGGCCTAGCATGAGACCCCAAAGCCAAACCCTACAGTGACACACTTCCTTCAACAAGGCCACACCTCCCAATAGCACACTCCCTGTGGTCATGTGCATTCAAACACATGAGTCTATGGGGGCCATTCCTATTTAAAAGTGTTCCATTCCTCAGAGCCAAGGTTATAGCAGTATGGGCCACCTGGTATGGATGCTGGGATTTGAACTCAGGTCCTTTATGAGAGCAGTACACACCCCCTTTTTTTGTTTGTTTTTTGTTTTTGTGAGACAGGGTTTCTCTGTGTAGCCCTGGGTGTCCTGGAACTCACTCTGTAAGACCAGGCTGGCCTCGAACTCAGAAATCCGCCTGCCTCTTCCTCCCAAGTGCTGGGACTAAAGGCGTGCGCCACCACCGCCCGGCAGCAGTACACACTCTTAACCACTGAGCCATCTCTACAGTTCAGCATCTTCGT
>JANHMN010000020.1:34797250-34822247 GCA_030674055.1 Rhabdomys pumilio
GTCCCCTCCTCCCCTCTCAATTTCCCCCTGGTTTCACCTAACCAGTGAGTCAGTTTGTGTTTATGGAATGTATTTCTTCCTTATCCACAAAAACCTTCCTCCAAATATCGAAACGTGTGGGTGTGAGTCAGAGCCAAACAGTAGAGACGCTGTGTTCTGGGAGCTCATTTATAAGCGGCCGAGATCCCAGGACAACAGCCTCTGCTTCAGGCTCCGATAGGAGAGGAAAAGCTGCTGCCTCTGGCAAATGATCTCAGGGCTTTGGAGTGAAGGAAGGGAAAGTTCGAAGGTACTTTCAGGTTGAACCTGTTTGGTGTCTTTTTGCTGGAGGGAGGCAACCACACACAGTCCAGCGTTTGCTTTCTCCGTGCCAAGTCCCAGAGCTTTCACAGTGAACATGGAGGAACTGTCTCACTATCTAGACAGGGGCTGCTTTGTCAGCCAAATGGCTAGCCCAGGATTCTGGCCAGCAGGGGAATGTTCTCAGAAAATAAAGCCACTTGCAAAAGCATCACTCTAAACCAGTTCTGTAGTACCCAACAAAGGATGCTAACTAACTCTGTTACCAAATGTGTTCCCCACCCCATCAGAACACAAAGAGCCTATACTTCACTCATCCATCTGTGGGTCCTGATGCTTCCTGGTCCAGACACTCCTCTGGTACCAGTGTGGAGATACTTATTTTGTCTTCCTTTCCCTTTTCTTTTCCCTTTCCTTTTCTCTCCTTTCCTTTTTCTTTCTTCCTAGCATCTGTCTTGAATTCCCTCTACTTTTCTCCTTTTTTGCTTGGCATTGCCCTCTGACCACTTAATGCATGTGGAGTGGAGTTTACTTCCTGCGGCAGGAAGAGCGTCCATGTGCTAGCCTTTGTTCTCACTTGGTGTATTTTAACCACGTCTCTGAGATATGAAAATATTTTGAAAACATAATCCCCCCCGCTTTTTTTTGCATTCATCTTGTGCTGAATATATTCCCGTGCTGTAAGTTTTTTGTCTTCTGGGATATCTGTTTCTTCTGTGTAGCCTCCTCTCCTGTTTCACAAACAATGCGGTCCTTGTTTTTCAGTGAGGATCGTCTCCGTGTGGCAGGGGAGGCTGTGGGAGGGTTAACTTGACCCAGCTCGGTCATCTCCGTGAAGCATCTGGACATGCTGGTCTACCAGTGTAACAGTGTCTCCATTCTCAAGTTTAGCATTACTTTGCATTTTCAACATGTGAAGCAAAAGTTTGGCTTTCAGGCTAGTGAGACAGATGGCTCAGCAAAAGTGCTTGTTGCCAAGCCTAGTGACCTAAGTTCAATTCCCACAACTAATACAGTAGAAAGAGAAAAAAAGAGAAAACCAATTCTAGCATACACACACACACACACACACACAGAGTTATAGACACAAACACAAAGTCAGAAATAAATATAATTTTAAAAACTCATCGTTTCCTTTGGTCCACTAACCCTGTGTCTGGCCCCACTTGGCCTGGGTTCATGTGTTGGCTCTCCCTTTATACCAGCAGGATGGTTCACACTGTTTACGTAAGTGACATCTGTCAGGTCCTTGGTGACTTTCACAAAATATACCCTTGATGGCCAGGACACTTTCATGAACAGGGGAATCAACGAAATTAGTTGATCCTGTAAACTTGTGTGGTTTTGTTGGTTTTTCTGGTCCAAGAGAGCAGTGAACTATTTTCCCCAGGCTGGTTACAGAACTGAAAACTCAACCCCTGTGGCCACCAGATCATGCTGTTTCCAAATGTGTGACTCTGTATACAGTTACACACGAAAACCATTTAACATTTACTCTCTAGGTGTGACGCTGCATGTCTTTGATCCTAGCATTCAAGGCAGAGGCAGGGGGATCTCTGTAACTTTCCAAGGCCAGTTTGGTTTACACACTGAGTTCTAGAACAGCCAGGGCTGTGTAGAGAGGACACCCCTCCCCCCATTCACTTTAAGCAGATGGCTCAACAGTTTTCTGTGACTTACAGCTTACAATCCCTATAACTCCAGTCCCAAGGGACCCAACATCCTCTTTGGACCCTGAGGGCACCTGCACTTGACATGTGTGCATTCACAGACACACATATTCACATAATTAAAAATAAAAGTCTTAACTGGAGACACCGCTCAGTGGCTGAGAGTACTTGTTGCTCTGTCAGAGGATCCAAGCTGTGTTCTCAGCGTCCATTTTTGGTGGCTAACAATCACCTGTTACTCTAGCTCCATCCAGGGGATCAGATACCCTATTCTGGGGACACACACACAAACGAAATGATTATTTTAAAATAAAATAATGTTTATAAAAAAGATTTACGAGCCGGGCGGTGGTGACGCATGCCTTTAATCCCAGCACTTGGGAGGCAGAGGCAGGCGGATTTCTGAGTTTGAGGCCAGCCTGGTCTACCGAGTGAGTTCCAGGACAGCCAGGGCTACACAGAAAAACCCTATCTCGGAAAAAAAAAAAAAAAAAAGATTTACTAGTTGAGACCCCTTGAGGTGGACAGCACCGTTCCTTTTGTGTTAGACCTCCAGAATCTATTCATTCTGTGACCGAAAGCTCGGACTTCTAAACCAACATCACTCCACTTTGTCAAACTCCATCGCATGGAAACCACCTTTCTAGTCCCAGCTATGAGACCCACTCCGCTACTGTCCACGTATAATTGAGATCGCACAGCACTCTGGAGTCTGGATTCTGCCAGGCACAGACTACACATGTCACCAGACCTTCCCGTGTTGAATGGTTCTCTGCTGCATGCAGATGGCACACTTTCATCCATTCACCTGTGAGCACTCACACCGGCCATTTCCTGTATCTGTGCTGTGATGAGAGAATGCTGTGCTGAGTGACTTTGGGTGCCTCTCTGAGAAATGTCTGTCTTCCCTGCACTCTCCCCTGATTCCTTTGAACCTTCTTGCTGGAACCCAGGAGTTAGAGACTGCTGAGAGCTGTCGTGTGGGTGCTGGGACTCAAACCTGGATCCTCTGGAAGGGTAGCCAGTGCTCTTAAAAAATAATCATATGTACTTCAGGGTTTTAGAAAAGATTCAAGATAGTAAGTGTATGAGCCCTAATAGAACTTTGTTTTAATTATTTTTAATTTTTTAGACCATGACTCCCAGGCAGGCTTGCCTTACTATATAACCAAGGATGACCTTGAGTGCCTTAAAAAAAATACGTAAAAGATTATTTTAATTAAGTCTGTGTGTCTGTGTGCACGTGGGAACTGGTGGTTGAGGAAGCCAGATCCTCTGGAGCTAGAGTTACTGCAGTTTTGAGCCACCTGATGTGGGTGCGGGGAACTGAATGAAGCTGGGTCCTCTGCAAGAACAGTGCTTGCTCTCAGCCACTGAGGTTCTTTCTAGCCCCTCCTTGAATTCCTTGAGCAGCCTCCTTTTATCATGAAAGGATCATGGAATGCTGGGCATGGAACCCGGGGCTTCATGTATACTAGGCAGGTACTTAACCAACTGGGCCATAACCCCAGACCTACAGTCTTTTCCAAATGGAAATACAAGAAGTAGGACCTTGGGGGAAAAAAAAATCACTGCTTATGATAAGGAATGGACTGAAATAAAAGATTGAGGTGACACGAAATGAGATTTTGAGCTGACACTCTGCCTGCTCTAAGTGCTCCCGATTGTGCTTGGTACGCAGCAGCGCTGTGCCTGGCAGACCCCCAGCCCTCAGTCACTGTGTATGGCTTTCTGTGAATAGCTTCAAAGCAAGATGTTCCTTTCACTCTAATACCACGGGGTTACCCACTTGACTGAGCATAAGGCTTCCCTGTTGTTGCAACTCAACCAAGCCCTTGAGTGTAAAATCACCATGGCAGCCATAATTTCATCTGGAGAGCCTGGCGTTTATGAGGCCATTTTCCTTTCAGTCCTTCCCTCCAGCCTTATCCACCCTCCCTCGATTTTCAGTTCCCACCAGGTCTCACCAGTGAGCAAAGCAAAAACAAAGGGAAGGTCTGTCACAAAGTAACTCACAGCTGTTACACTTTCCCTGGAATTACTAAGAGAGGGGGGGAAAAAAAGCCATGGGACCCTTACATCTCTTAAAGGATGCGCATCCTGATAGATATTTGAGTGTAAAGTTTTCAAAAAGTCCTTTAGCTAACCCTCAGCCAGAAGCAGGATGAGCTGAGGGAGGGCCAGGATACTGCCAGAGCACATTTCCATACCAAAGAGTGTGAGGTGTGGGACAGCTGTTGCCTTTGTCTTCTCAACAAAACATCCTTCTTTACCCTAGAGAATGTGTCTTCCCAGATCCCAAAAGATCACTATGAGACCAGCTACTGAAGCGGATACACAATCCGCCCCAACCAATCATGCCAACCCAGCCATGTTTACACAGTGCAACTGGGCATTGTCCCAAGCAAGTCCAATCGCAGCTCTTCCAAGAGATTTTCTGGGAAATCTGGGGAGGGTCTACCTTCCAAAGCATGAGTCATATAGGCTATTTATATGACAGGGGCAGGTAGGAACCTTCTTCCCTGTAATGTATGAGGTACATATTTGGATCAGAAGAGAATGAGGCCACAGGCAAAGAAAAACAGAGACAAATAAACCTGAGAGGAAGAGTGGGAAACACAATCTTGATGACATCATTTAAGCACCTGAATGCACCTGTGACTAAAACCTTTGTTTGGTTAAGCGTACTGTGAAGGCAGAACTGAGTTCTGAGTTCCCCACCCCACTCCCAGCTCCAGTAAAAGATTTCTTTTTAATTGTGTGTGTGTGTGTGTGTGTGTGTGTGTGTGTGTGTGTGTGTTATGCATATGTGTATGTGGTTCTCATGGAGGCCAGAGGGGTCAGCTCTCCCTGGAGCTGGAGTTACTGGATGGTTGTACAAACAGCTGTGAGCAATCCAGAGTGGGGGCTGGGAACTGAACTCAGGTCCTCTGCAAGAGCAGTGTGTGAGCAGAGTGCGTGTGAGCAGAGTGCGGAGGCTCCTCTCACTTAGAACTTCTCTTCTGCCCCACTGCATAAAGGTTGAAAGAAAGGAAACTTACTTTGCAGATCCGGGAGGGGAATTTGGGCAGGAGCTACCATTTGCGATGGAGAGGATGAGGAACAGAGGTTTGACCTAGAGAAAGAGAGAGGGCCATCTCATCAGCCAGAGTTTTGAGATTAACTGAGGTGGGAACATTCCTGAAACCAGCAGCAGCAGCCATGAACTTGGGCCCTCACCGAAAAGAGCTGTGAAAAACATTGTAGTAGTATACACCTTTGATCCCAGCACTCATGACACAGAGGCAGGTGGATTTCTGTGAGTTTGAGGCCAGCTTGCTCTACATCCTAGTTTCAGGTGAGCCAGGAGCCAGGGCTACACAGTGAGACCTTGTCTTTAAAAAAAAAAACAAAAAACAAAAATCAATTAGAGGAGTTATGATATAAATACAGCAAATATTCTATTTAATCAAACAGGGATAAATAGTTATCACTGCTCTATCTGTTAGCATTCTGTCTAAACTCCACCCCCACAGTTACCTGGCAACAGCCAGGTAGGTCTGGCCCACTATAAAAGAGGCTGCTTGCCCTCTCCTCCCTCTCTTGCTTTCTCTTGCTCTCGATTCCTCTGTCCCCTTGTCCCTTCCCTCTCTCTCCATGTGTTCATGACTGGCCTCTACTTCTCTACTCTCTACCCCTCTCTGCTTTTCTCTGCCTCTACTATCCTCTTAATGCCCTTCCACTGTTGACACCCGTACTCTGGCTGGCTTGGGGGCCAAAATGTCCCGGCCTGTGTTGCTGCTCGGGTCCTCGGGGACTGAGTCTCGAAGAATGGAGACAAGACAGAGGTTCTGGAGTCAAATCTCAAGTCTCCTTTATTGTTTCTCTTCTATTGGTGCATATTCACTCTTGTTCATTCCTCTTAACCCTATTTACTCATATATATCTTAACTCTATTGACTGTATATATTCTTACAAGGAAATCCTGGGTATTTATAAGCACAAGCAGGAGAACACAGGTGAAAACATTTTACCACGTGCACTATGCAGCTGGGGTCACTAAACAGCAAAACAAGCTATGTGGCATAAACAAGATATTTGTTAGAGTGTGCTCAGCTGTTGTAGGCTGCTGAAAAACCAAGTCTCTATCAGGGTAAATGGTTCCAGATGGCTGCAAAGATGATAGCTGCTTTCTAGCCGCTTTCTGCTTAAAGTTGGCTCCCTACATTCCTCATGCCCTGAATAAAATAAACTATTCTACACTATAGGGTGGCTGGTCCCTCAGGGGGAGGGGACGCCTTGGCATGGGCCCGCTGAGACATCCCCTTCCCCCATACCTCACCACACACTCACAAAACATGTCATGTATCTCTTTATCTTTTAATAAACACATCAGTATCTACTGTCTATTCCTTCTTAAAAATGTGATTTTAATGACTTCTGCAAGAAAAGCATTTTGGGGGGTTAGAGATAAGGGTTCAGTTCTCAGCACCCTCATGGCTGCTTATAACAGTTCAGCACCCCAGTCCCAGGGATTGATGTCCTCCAGCCCCAGTAAAAACAGGTGCCCTCTTCTGGCTTCAGTAGGTACCAGACACGCACGTGATACATATACGTTCTCTCAGGCAAACCACTCAAACACATAAAATAAAATTAAATTAATAATAATAATAATAAAGGCAGGTGTGGTGGCATATACCTTTAATCCTAATACTCTGAAGGCAGAGATAGGTAGATCTCTCTGAGTCCAGGGCCAGCCTGGTCTACATACTAAGTTATAAGACAAAGATAAAGGATACACAGTGAAATCCTGTCTTAGAGTTTCCATTGCTGTGAAGAGACTCCATGAACAAGGCAACTCTTATAAAAGACAACATTTAATGGGGACTGCCTTACAGTTTTAGAGGTAGATTTAGTCCATTATCATCCAAGAAGCATGGCAGCACCCAGGCAGGTATAGTACTGGAGGAGCCAGGAATTCTACATCGTAATGCAAAGGCAGCCAGAAAACTCTTCAGCAGGCAGCTAGGAGGAGGGGCGGTCTCTCTTTCACACTGGGCGGAGTTTGAGCACAGTATCTTAAACCCCACCCCCACAATGACACACTTCCTCCAATAAGGCCACACCTTCTCCAGTAAGGCCACACACCTCCTAATAGTGCCACTTCCTATTGGCCAAGCATATTCAAACCACCATAGACTTTTGTCTCCAAAAGCAGGGGCCTGGAGAGATGGCGCAGCAGTTAAAAGCATTGACTGCTCTTTCAGAGGTCCTGAGTTCAATTCTCAGCAATCACATGGTGGCTCACAACCATCTGTAATGGAATTTTTCTGGTGTGTCTGAAGATAGCTATTTTGTGTGTGTGTGTGTGTGTGTGTGTATGCATGCCCCGGCCTGCAGGGCAGTGAACTAGGATCCAGGGCACCTGGAAAAGAGAACTGGAAGACAGGAGAATACAAAGAACGACAGCCTGTCTAGAGTCTGATCAAACCGTAATTTTAATTTTTTCACACAGGGGTTATATACACATAGAGGCAGGATGTGGGGAAGGGGATGATGCAGGAGCATAGGTGTTCTCAGGGGGAGTACAGATATCTTCCAGAACAGGGTTTTGGCTGGGTGAAGAAGCAGGGAACAGGTCACTATGACTCTATGATTCATTTGTTCTTATCTAAGCTGGTACTTTCTACAGAGCTATCTACCTATCCGTAAGGTCTATGACTACTTGTTCTTATCCAGGCTGGTAGTTTTCCACCAAGGCTACTAGTCCACAAGGTCTATAGCTATCTGTTGTAGGGTCAGTGTTTTCCCACAGAAACCAAGACTTTGTGTTCGAAGGCATGTATGTCTGACTTAGGCCTATGGCTAATTTAGGCCTTCAGTGTATAAGCAAGGTTGCTCCAAACATACATATGTGTGTTTATTTATGTATATATGTATATGTATGTATATTATATGTGTGTATTTATGTATATATGGATACGTACATACAATATATATATATATATATATATATATATATATATATATATATATATAGTTTATATTATTTTCTGGTATGAAACTACCTACTGAAGGTCCTAGAAAGGCTAAGGCTTGTAGCTGGCTGATGATGCCCAATAGAACTTAGACATCCTGCCGAGGTTTTACATTGGGAACGCTATTGCTACACACTGTGAAATTCTGGGAAACGGCCTGGTCGGGATCTTTAGGAGATTAATAGATTAATAGAATACCACTGAAGGGGATTGTGGGCCTGACCCAGAATTTCTGTCCTTTTCTCTGCTCCTGCTGCCATTAGCCATCCTTACCAAAGGCCCAAAGCAAAGGGGAGTCTCGAAAACTACGAAACAAATACACCTGTGTTTACTTCATAAGGAGCTGTATTACCCATGGCTGCATGGATGGATGGCCTCAAATTCACGATTTACCTGCCCTTGAGTACTGCGATTGGAGATGCACACACCACCACACCTGGCCTTTACTTATTCTCTGGACCCTGTAACAAAGTACAGAAATAACGACAGAAAATAACTTAAGGGTTGAAGGGTTTATTTTGGCTTATGTTTTACAAATGGGTACAGGTATCATGGGAGGAAGGGTATCGGGGCTAGAGTCACATTGTGTCAGAAATCAGAGAGTAAATAGAATATGGACAGAACCATTAAACCCTCAGGTCCACCCTTAGTGATCCACTTCCTCCGAAAGACTCCATAGCCTTCCAAAATAACGCCATTAACATGAGTCCCTTCCTTCCAGGTTCTACTAATAAAAGACACAAAGACAAAAACAAACAAACTAAGACCCAAGCCAATGAAAGGACAAGAGAACAGCAAAGACAGGAAAGCAAACTGAGCAGAACTGAATGTGATGCTGAAAGGTACCACAGCCCTTTCAGGACCACAGAGGTGAGCCTTCCCAGACCCAGTCTGTGAGAGGTCTGGCAGTCTCTGCTTACTGCTCTGGGGACTCTGGGAACCCAGCTGCCATGCTGTGAAAAGCACAAGCCACACACAGACAGGCCAAGCCAACAGCCCTGCTGAGCTGCCAGCTGCCAGCCTGTGTCACTGCCAGCCCTGGGAAGGAGCCACTAAAACAGCCCCACCTAGCCAAATGCCCAGATGATCGCAGCCGCAGCCCACATCACAGGCGGCTAAGAACTGGCCCAACAGACCCAGTAAACACATACAATCATTGATGATAATAAAGCGGGTGTTGCTTTTGGCTGCCAAGCTCTAGGACTGTTAAATAACAATAAATCACCAACTCAAGGGCCCAGGGGCAATCAAAGCTAATGAAAGGCTCTCCTTTGAGCCTCTCCTTTTCTTCTCAGTAACCCCCTTCCAAGGAGATTTTGCAAGTAATTTCTGCAATTTTACTTTTTGAGAAAGGTGCACATGTCGCCTAGGATAGCCTCAAATTCACTATGCAGTAAATACATTGAACTTCAGAGATCTTCCCGTCTCTGCCTCCTGAGTGCTGGGATTCCACGTGTGCAGTACCATACCATTTTACTCAGTGCTGGAGATTGAACGCAGACCTGGGTGCATGCTGGGCAAGCATGCTACCACATATCCCTAACTCTGATGCTTGATTTCTATAACTTGTCTAGCACCAAAGTGAGAGAAGATGGGAAAGGCATTTCCAGGTATGAAGAATTACAAAAACTATCCAACTCGGTATGAGAATTTTCTTCCTATAAAAGGAAAAGGGCAATTAAGAAATACAAATAAGAACCAGGAATATAGTGGTCACCCATCATATTCAAGAAATAAGTTCAGCTGCCAGTACCATGAAACCAATAATATTAAATTAACACTTCATGATTTTAGTAAAAACAGTGCTGATTTAGAATAAGTCTAGAAAAAAACAAGAGAAAGCACAGTACTAGTTAGTGTTAAGTTGCTGTGATAAAACCTCCATGGCCAAGGGGAATTAGAAAAGGAAGGGTTGGTTTATTGGGGAGTATGTTTCCTAGGGATGAAAGTCTGTCACCATCCTGTCAAGGCAGTATGGCAGCGGTAGACACAGTGATTCCTACCTTGAACTACAGACATGAGCAGGACCTCTAATGGGGAATGGTACATGGCTCTTGAACCTCAAAGCCTGTACCTGGGGACATCTTTCTTCCAGCAAGGCCATACCTAAACCTACCCAGACAGTACCAGCATCTGGGGACAGAGTGTTCAGAGGCTGGAGACCATGAGAGGCATTCTATTCAAACCACCTCAGGTATCTATAGGACTAAGGGTATTGAGACCATTTCTTCTGAGGAAGGAGAGGGCCTTTGTGCAGAGAATTCAGTACTCCCTTCAAGTTTCCTTCTGTGTCTGCAGCAAATAATGTGGATAAGTGTGGGTAAAAAATATGGCTGGGGAACCGCAGGGTCTCTCACGCTACTCTGTGTGTAGTTGGCTGAGAACACGCCCTGGGTTCCTCCAGCTGTAAGTTAGGCCCGGCTCCTCACTAAAGGCCTCTGCTGTGGCCCCACGGCTTCTCACAGCACGGCCCCAACACACGAGGAAGTCCTTGGGTTTCCAAAACTGGTTTATTGGCATGGCAGATGATGGATGGATCTGGATGTGCACCCCCAAAACCCAGGGAGGACCTGAGTTAAATAGGGAGGGGGAGAGGGGGGGAGGAGCTGGGGAGGAATGTTTAATCAGCTCCACCCTCTGGCCTTCAGGTACCTCATTAATATGTAAATCTTTCTAGGGCCTGGGGCCTGTTTATCATGCCCACCTATGTACACCTGTGTAGGTGACTGAAGGGTGAAGGTGAAATGGAGATTAGACCTCATGTCAGGCCTGACAGATAAGATGCTAAAAATGACGCTTTTGTGGAGTTTAAAACATCTAGAACTGATACAATAGCAAAGCACAAATACTTAATTATAACTATGGAATAGTGCTAAAATGTTGTTAACGCAAATGAAGACGGTAACAAGTGTTGAAAACTCAGAGGGAAAGAACTGAGACTTAGAAATGTCATTAAAAAGTATTCAGTGAAGTCACCAGAAAAAAAATAAAACTTATAAAATCCTCAACAATCTTCTTCATACTAAAGGTTTCTTTTTTTCTTTTTCTTTTTTTTTTTTTTTGCTATGTAGGACTATTCATTATCTTATTAAAACTTTGTAGAAAGTTTACACAAAGAAAGAAATAAAGGAAAAATACAACAATTAACGCTTCCTTCCAACTAGTAGAAATGGAGGATTTTGTCCACTTGTTTTTTTTATTTTTTATCAGTTTCATGTGTATACGAACATAGAACTTCCCCTGTGTGAGCCAGCATCCAATCTGACAGGAAATAGCAAGTCTCTTCTCCTTCCTCTCCATGCCCTTCCTAACCTCTAGTGATCTGCAGCCCTCAGTCTATTGTGTAGTAAAGTCTTTTAGCTCCTCAAAGTGAGGATGTGGTGTTTGTTGTTCTCAAGTTGATTTGTCTCAACATACTGTCCTCCAGATCCATCCACGTGGGGCCAAGGGAAAGATTCCATCCCTGTTGACTGAAAAGTATCCCACCAGGTAAAAGTATTAACACACACACACACACACACACACACACACACACCATGCTCATACTTGGAGATAAAAGGCCTCAGAAAGAATAAAAACAAAAGAATAACCAAATATACGGCCAACCAATTTAACAAACAGAGTATAACAGAAGCCAGGCATGGTGTCATATGTATGCCTTTACTCCCAGAACTCAGAAAGAAAGATTGAGCAGGGCAGGGAGGAGAGAGAGGGGAGTGAGTAAGACATCCAACTTCATCCAAAAGAAGAAAACATAAGTTTACTTAAATATACAAGTTACTTAAAAATACAAGTTACTTAAATATACTTAAAAATACTTATATATAACTAATACGTAAGTATCACAAAACCTTAGAAACTTGGTAGTTATGCCTGGAAGTACTGGCAAGAGGCTGTTAGAAACCGACCTCGGCTGTGTGTGAACTTCTGACAAAAAATGTAATAAGACACAATATAGATGAAAACAGTAATAAGATACAATATAGATGAAAACAGATATGGCGAAGGCAAGACTGGATCCTGGGGGCTGGAGAAACAGCTAAAGGTTGAGAGTGCTGGCTGCTCCTACAGAGCATTGGGGTTCAATTCCCAGCAACCACACAGTGGTTCACAACCATCCATAACTCCAGTTCCAGGGTACCAAGCATGCACATGCAACACTGTAACACAGATGTTACAAAAACACACACAAATTAGTTACGTCTAATTAAGAAAAATTTAAAAACTATACCAAGAAAACAAATTCACAGTTGCCTCCACTCTTTAGGAAATATAAGGTGTCGTGGCTTATGCTTTTAATTTCAGCATCCAGGGGGCTAAGGCTGGAGGTTTTGGAGTTTGGGGCCAGTGTGGATTACACAGGGAGACTCTGCCTTTCAAAAATCCCCCCAAATTTAAACATCTCTTAATAAAATTGAAAGAAAACTTTGACTATATGTGATATAAAATCAGAGTGAAAGAATGAGAAAAATATTAATGCAGTAGAGGTCTTATTAAATAATTAACCACTTTTTAAAATACAAGAAATGGACTGGGGAGTAAGGGCTCGGTAGAGTGCTTGCCTGTTGTGTTAAATCTCTGGGTACCATTTCCAGCACTGCCTAACCAGGCATGGCGGTGCGCACCTGTAAGCCCAGTGCGGGCAGGAGATTCGGAGCTTAGGGTCTTGGAGTGAGTGTGAGACTGGGCTGAAAAGACTGCAGGCAGTACTGCACCTCTCTCAGGGCTACTGCTCTCCTACAGCGGTGTAACTGTACCTCCTAAAGAAAGAAGAATTAGCCGGGCAGTGGTGGCACACGCCTTTAATCCCAGCACTTGGGAGGCAGAGGCAGGCGGATTTCTGAGTTTGAGGCCCGCCTGGTCTACAGAATGAGTTCCAGGACAGCCAGGACTACACAGAGAAACCCTGTCTCGAAAAAAAACAAAAACAAAAAAAACAAAAAAAAAAAAAAAAAAAAAAAAAGAAAGAAAGAAGAAATAGAAGGCCATGTCCTACGGGTGGGACTAATGCTAGCCAGGGTGGTCCTGGGAATCCTAAGGAAACTTCCACAGAACTAGAGAGGACAAAGCCGGAAGCAGCCATCGCCACTCTGTGGTCTGGTTTCCGTTCAGGCGTTTCGTTTGGGAAGTCATAGTGCAAAGGCCTCAAGCATCAACCCTCGTAGAAGAAAATTTTGAGAATGAGTCACAACTAAAATAACAAACTTCTAATTAATTTCGGGTCCTCAGGGCAGAATGGCTCCTTGGTAGCAGTCAAGACTCCGAGCCACAGTCAGTTGTGAAGGCTCACAGTGAGGCCAGGCTTTGTCACCAGGAAAGAACAAATCCCCAGCTGGCTGGCTGCCAGGAACAGAACACCCTTAGGTGCAGCACTTGAAATGGAGGGTAAAGCCACAGTGGGTGTGGGCTGGCATAGCATGAGGTATCTGTTCCACAAAGTCCCTGGCCCCTCTGGAATATGAGTTCAGAAGAGTGATTTAGTTCATTTTTTTCTATCCCTTCTTACCTGGTATCTACTCATGAGTGATGTACTTGTTCTCTTCAAGTTGTTTTTTGCTCATTTGTTTGTTTTTTGAGACATAGCCCTGGTTGTCCTGAAACGCACTCTGTAGACCAGGCTGGCCTCGAACTCTCTGAGATCTGCTTGCCTCTGCCTCCTAAGTGCTGAGATTAAAGGTGTGAGCCACCATGCCCAGTGAATTCCCTTTTTCTTAATTTCAGTGGTTATATGATATATAATGGAATAGTTGAGGAGGGCTGGAGAATGAGTTCTGTGAGAATATCCTATCCCACCCTGAGTAGCATGGCCACTAAATGTCTCTATCAATTCATTAAAGGTTAATAACAAAGTGTATATACTACTTTCTCCATTGTTTTCCTGCATAGTAGAACTCAGTTGGTAACTTGTGCCCGAGTAGCACATAGCTATCCACGAAGAGAACAGTGACAGGAAGTTACCATTAGTATCTGGATCTTGCCTATGTGTGATCTATCTTAATGCTTTGTAGCCTAAAGGCTAAACTCTGGTTATTTAAAACTGAAAATCTCCTGTGCTGGAGGAATGATTCAGTGCTTAAGAGCACTGGCTGCTCTTCCAGAGACTCAGACTCAGTTCCCAGCACCCACATGGCAGCTCACAACTCTGTAACTCCAGTTCCAGGGGATTCAATGCTCTTTCTCTCTGGTTTCACCGTTACGCAATCCGTACATGCAAGCAAAACACCCTACACGTTTAAAAGGTTAGAATTTAAAATCCCATTACTGATTTTTGTCTTGATGTATTATAGTCAGAGAATGTACTTTGCATAATTTTTCTCTGAAATGTTATGATAATCTTCCAGTTTGGGCCAGTTCATGCCCCCACCCCCACCCCAGATATCCCAGAGTCTGATTATTGCCTTTTGACTTTGGAGAAAAGGTGCATTCTGCTTTGTAAATTTGTTCATTAGTCTATGGCAGCCTCCACAACCCATTTTACTCGTTGCTTCTGCATTTTGTCAAAGCTAGAAGGAGCAGGGCAAACGTCTTTAAAGTGATACACTGTTCATTTTTGTCTCTTTGGCTTTTATGTTTGGACACAGGTGTGTTCACGATTTCCAGATACATGAAGTTATATAATCTTTATAACAAGTTTAGCAGCTCCTTCCTCTCAGAAGCAGGCTGCTTTATGGCAAAGCTTTGAATTTTTAAAATGTTCGATTCTCTCCATGTATTTGTGTATTTGTCTGTTTGTTTGTTTAGACCTCTCTTAGGTCGTCTGTGACCTAGGCTGGCCTTAAACTTGCTATGGACCTGAGGCTGGTTCTAAATTCCTCATCCTTATGCGTCTGCTTCCATTTTAAATTAATTAAAGTGAAAATAAATACTGATGTGTCCTCATTTAAGGCTTTGGCCCTGATTTCTCTGTGATGTCACATGGTTAGGTACTTTTGTTTGTTATATTTCAGGTCACATGACAACTCTCTATTCATCTTTTGTTTTATATCAGGAGCTATAAGATAATTCAACACTGTAAGGGCTGATAAGACTCTGGCCCCATCTTTTATACAAAAACCTATGAGATAATTCAACGCTGAGATATCTGTTACCGCTTTAATATAGTAATAGCCAACAAGTTTATTTATTTTTTTAAGGTAACACATCTAAGAAAGCATTCGATACAACTTAGATAAGTATTAGAAAATCAGAAAAAGAAAGTGCTTTTGGTCTTTGTTGTTGTTGTTGTTACTTAATTTTAACGATGTCCCCACAGTGTTATTGGGTCATGCTGGGAGACTTACCTTGCATTGAGGGTTTTGAGCCTGTACTCAGAATGAATACAGTAAGCTTCCTATATTATTTTATCCTGATGAACATGTCCCTCAGCATCAAGGACCATCCATTCTAAGACCCTACTGGGACATCACAAGCTCAGACGCTCAAGTCACTTCTGTGAAAAGATTATATTCAAATTTGACAGTCAACTTGATGGAACTGACAGCACCCAGGAGATCAGTAAAATGTCCCGATGGGTGTGTCTGTGTGGGCAGAGAGAGGGTTGAGCAAGGGGGAGGCCTGCTCTGAATTTTGGGTAACCCTATGGAATAAGGAGGAAAAGCAAAAACTAAACCAAACCAAAAGCTACTAGTACAGATGCCCGACCTCCATGATGTGAAGGGCTCTGCCCCACCACGTTCTCCCAGCCACGGTCAGACGGGAGCTCTGGTGAGGCTATAGCCGTGAGCCCAAATCTTTCCCCATAAGCCATTTTGCTTAGATATTTCATCACACAGACAAACCCCGACTAATACACCTATGCATATCTTCCAGAATTTTAAAGTATTTATTTTAATTTTATTTTTCATTTTTGGAAGACAGGGTCTTACTTGTAACCCTGGCTGGCTTCAAACTCCTAGAGATCTGCCTGCCTCTGCCTTCCAAGTGCTGGAATCAAAGACACATGTCACTATACCCGGTTACTGTCCGTCATTTTTTTATTGTATGGTACATGCTTAAATTATTCTAAGATTAGTCACCCAAAGACTATTTTCGTAGACTCCCACTTTTTCCTTGTTCCATGTGTTTTCTGTAGTTACTTTTTTTTTTAAAAAAAGATTTATTTATTTAATGTATGTGAGTACACTGTCACTGTCTTCAGACACACCAGAAGAGGGCATCAGATCCCATTACAGATGGTTGTGATCCACCATGTGGTTGCTGGGAATTGAACTCAGGACCTGTGGAAGAGCAGACAGTGTCCTTAACCTCTGAGTCATCTCTCCAGCCTCCTTCTGTAGTTATTTTTAAAGAAATTGCATTTACTTTAAAAAAATAAAATTACATTTATTTGGGGGTTGTATAGGGAGTGTTCATGCCACCAAACGTGTGTCAGATGAGTCAGTTTTCTCCTTTGACCACACGTTCCTGGGGCTGACCTCTGGTCCTCAGGCTGACAGCAAGTGCCTCCAATGCTGAGCCACCTCACTGCTCCTCAGTGCACACCTGAACACTTTCTTACCTCCTGGAAAACAATGACATAGGCCTACTTTTAACCTCAACTAGCCATTTTTTCAGGGAGTCCCAATTATTTTTTGGCAGAGACAGCACTTAAATTAATATGTTTTAGTATAGAATTCTTTGTGTTCGTAAACCAGTACTTTCATTGTGAGACATGACTTTAATCTCAGCTCTTCAAAGGCAAAGGCAGGTAGATCTTGGTGAGTTTAAGGAAGATATACAATGAGTTCCAGGATAGCCAGTCTTATTTATCTGTACACACACACACACACACACACACATACACACACACAGTTACACACACACAGAGTCATATACATTTCCAAACTCACATATACTCACACATAGTCACACAACTCACACACTCATACTCGCTCACACATACACAGTCATACACACTCACATACACACTCATATACAGACTCTCACACACACACACTCACATACACAGTCTCACACACACACTCATATACACTCATATACTTGCTCTCTCTCTCTCTCTCACACACACACACACACACACTCAAACACACACTTCCTTTAGTGTTGAACCTGGTGGCAGTGACCCCGGCTAGAGTCTCATTGATCATCTCAGTGACGGATTCATTGACCGTGACACATGAGATCGTCATCTCAGTTGCGCTGTGGTTTTATGTCTCATGTAGTGACAGCTGTACACAACTCATAAGAAATGCTTCCTAAGTTCTGAGTCATGGGAGCGCTGTGTAAACTCTGGTTTTGTGTATTCGTGGTCTACTTAGACATTTAACAATAATATTTCAGAAATGTGGTCATTTACTTACTTTACTATTGTGAAGACAGGAACTGGGGAGGTGTTCATTTCTATCTTTTTCTTTTTTCTTACTGTGGCCAAGGCTGATGTTGGACTCCTGATACACCTGCCTCCGCTATCAGAGCACTGGGATTGAAGGTGTGCACCACCAAATTCTATGACTTTGATGCCTTAATGCATGGACATATTAAAAGAATATACATCATCAAGATTATTAACACTTGTTGGAGACATAATATGTTTGTTAAGCTCCAGAATATTCATCTTAATTAGGAATATTTGTGAATCTTGAGCCTTGTCTTTCAAGGTCCACTTAAAAACTGTTTGCATTTTGTTGTAGAGACAAGAGGGGACATTTGAACCTGGGAGCTTATGATTGCCAGTATGTGCTCTACCACTGAGGTACACCCACAGGCCTTTAGCAAGTTCTCATGTGTGATTGTGCATGTGTGATAAATAAACCTAACAGATTTCATGTTTGCCACTCGTGCCTAGGCATAGCGCTTCAGCGGCATTGAACACCTGTGCACTGCTGTGCAGAAGGCGGGCTCTGGTTTAAGGTCTTTCCTTGTGGAGGTCTGTTTGGGGGTGAGTCAACACAAGCAGGGAAAGACAACTTCAATATGGAACAGAAACACACACCAAGGTACAAAAAGCCTTCCTCCTCCCCAGCTGTGGTGGCACCTGCAGAGCAAGCATGTAGGAAACACAGGCAGGAGGAACAACACAAGTCTGAGGCCAGGCGGGCAGCCAGAGAGAGTTCAAGACCATCCAGGGATACACAGCAAGCAAAGTAATAAAAACATAATACGCCTTCTTGGTTCTTGTGAGAACAAATGCTGCACACACGAAGTTGGGAAACTTCATAGAGAAACTACTTTTCAATCACACACTCACATAAAAACAGGTGACTACAGCTTCTTACAAGTGGGGTTGCAGAGATGGTGCAGACATTAAGACTGCCTGCTTCTACTCCAGAGGACTCAACTGCTCGTAGCCTGAGCTGCAGGAAACCAACAATAGGAACCTGTACACACACAACACAGATAAGGATAAAAATCAAAATAAATCTATATATATTCTAAACAGAATGTTTTTATTATTTGGGAATTTCACATAATGTACCCTCATCACCCTTAATCCCCAGCCCTCCTAGGTCTGCTCTCCCCTTGCATAGTTTTTAATTAAAATTTTAACTTTTATGTGTGTGGGTGTTTTGTCTATGTGTGTGTGCATTGAGTATGTGCCTGGTGGCTGCACAGGCAAGTGGACCCCTACGAGTTTTAGGCCAGCTTGCTCTACATAGTAGTTCTAGGCCAGGCAGGGTACACAGGTAGAGCTTTTCTCAGAACAAATGAAGGAACAAATAAATCAGAACCAAGTCCCTGCAGCCAGAGTTTCAAACCTAGGCCTCCATCCTCAAACTCCATCTGCTGTGGAGTGGCCCCGGACTACTTAATTTAAACTTGTCTGTGCTTTAGTTTCCTTATCTGAAAAATAGCGGTCATGCCCATGAGAGTTTCTACGTTATAGATTAAAAGCCAAATCGATATATGTAAAATACCATCTGCTATCAAAGTGCCCAGCCGCTGGAGCCTTCCAGAGTTCATCCCACAAACCTTGCTGTGGACTGACACATGGTACATGCTATATCCTGCAGTAGCAGGAGTGATTCTGACGGCTAATCCTCCTGCCATGATAAAACTCATAATGCAGAAGTGTTCGGCTTCAGCAGTCCTGCATTTAAAGAAGTTAAAAAAAAAATGATGTTAAGAGATAAAAGCCAGGGGCTGGAGAGATGGCTCAGTGGTTAAGAGCACTGACTGATCTTTCAGAGGTCCTGAGTTCAATTCCCAGCAACCACATGGTGGCTCACAACCATTTGTAATGGGATCTGATGGCCTCTTCTGCTGTGTCTGAAGACAGCTATAGTGTACTCATATACATAAAATAAATAAATCTTTAAGAGAGAGTGAGTGAGAGAGAGAGAAAGAGAGATAAAAGCCAGTATTAACATGAATCTAGTAGAGTGATATTACAGTGTCCCAGACATGAATGTGAAATTAGCAATCACATTGAGAAAACAATTTAAGTAAGTGAATTAAAAGTCATAGAAATATTAACATAATTTCAATAATTTTCAAGAAAAATAGAAAACTATAGCCACGGCCTCAAAGATGACAGCTTTGTAATAACATTCATTATAACGAAAGAAAACCCTAAAAGATTATCAAAAGGGAAATTTTAAATAATTATTTGGAAACTTAATTTTAAAGTATTTTACTTTAAAAATTGATGTGAATGTGTATCTGTGTGAATTTATGAGAAACCTGTGTTGGGGCATCATACTCTCTGGAACTGGGGTTAGCAGTAGCTGTGAACCCCTTTGATGTAGGGGCTGGGAACCAAACCTTTTTTTTTTAGAGTTTATAATTTAGATACTTAGTGTTTCATAGCAATAAGGACATTCAAACTAATACCTGTGTTAAGCAGGATTGTGCCCTCCAAAATATGTCCGGCTCACCCAATCTCATGTATAACGTCTACTGCCTGCCTTACACCAGTCCCTCATGTCAGTCTATATAGGACAGACACAAGGAAAACCCTGGTGAAGGGGGCACAGGTAACCCAGCCCAGAGGGCAGGAGCAAGAGAGAAAGAGCTGGTGGCCCTGCCACTCCTCTGCAGTGGGGGGGTGATGTCCTCCCCCATTTCACCCTTTGCCACCTGAGGCAGTCAGGAGAGCTGGCCCCTTTGGGTCACGAGAGCAGGTAAGCAGGCCCTGCACCTGTGCAGCACAGTGGAAAGGGGCCCAGGTGAGCCAGCCCCATGCATTTGCTGTGAGGTGGAGTGGGCCCAGGGGTGATGCCCTCCTCTCTACCTGTGGTAGTCAGGAGAGCTGGCCCCAAGGTCATGAGATCTGGATAGCTTGTCCCTCACTATTGGAAGAGCAGGCCCTGCACCTTGCCTGGGCAACACAGTAGAGCAGGCTCTGGAGGCATGTGTCAGGAATATAGTGTGTCTAGGGGGTTACCTTTGGCGGACCTATGCCAAGGTGTACCTCTAAGTAATTGTGCTACACAACAGACCTGGTGTAAAAGAGGTTTACTGAGGGAAGGGAAAGAAGTGAGGGCCTGGGAAGGAATAAAGACAGACAAGAGGACATGAAGATAGGCAGATGGAGCAGAGGCATGAGGGCAGAGAGGAGGCCAAGAGAGAAGTGAAGGAGGTGCAGGAAATGATAGAGGAGGGAGTAAGCTGAAGAGGAAGAGGGAGAGGGGGAAAGGGAAGGGGAGGGGAGGGGAGAGGGAGGGGGAGAGGGCTAGAGAGAGCAAACTGGAGTAGTCCTTTTTATCTGTAACACACACCTCTTGCACCTGAAGGTGACGGCAAGGCAGGTTATGACATAAGAAATTGCTAGGTCCTTGAGGGCAGATCAGCAGAAGCACCTGTAAACTAACCTCCTGCCTGTGGGTAAGCTGCCCAGAAGGCATGAGAGGCAGAGAACCGCCCCTGCCTCCTGCTGATGGGCGTATTGAGTGGCCTCGCAGGAGCAGTATTGGTAAGCTAATCCTAGTGATGTGGTTAGAAAGCTTGCTGATGGCCCCATGTTTGTGATGGGTGTGAACCACGAGAAATATGACAACTCATTCAAGATTGCCAGCAATGCATCCTGCACCACCAACTGCTTAGCCCTCACTGACCAAGGTCATCCATGACAACTTTGGCATCGTGGAAGGGATCATGACCCCAGTCCACGCCATCACTACCACTCAGAAGACTGTGGATGGCCCCTCTGGAAAGCTGTGGCACGATGGCCGTGGGGCTGCCCAGAACAGCATTCTTGCATCCACTGGTGCTGTCAAGGCTGTGGGCAAGGTCATCCCAGAGCTGAACAGGAAGCTCACTGGCATGGCCTTCTGTGTTCCTGTCTCCAATGTATCCGTTGTGCACCTGACATGCCACCTGGAGAAACCTGCCAAGTATGATGACATCAAGAAGGTGGTGAAACAGGTACCACTGAAGGGCATCCTGGGCTACACTGAGGACCAGGTTGTCTCCTGTGACTTCAACAGCAACTCCCACTCTTCCACCTTTGATGCTGGGGCTGCATTGCTCTCAGTGACAACTTTGTAAAGCTCATTTCCTGGTATGACAGTGACTACGGCTACAGCAACAGGGGCTTGGACCTCATGGCCTACATGGCCTCCAAGGAGTAAGAAACCCTGGACTACCCACCCCAGCAAGGACACTGAGGGCAAGAGAGAGGCCGTCGGTTGCTGAGGAGTCCCTGTCCGTTGGGCATCTCCCTCACAATTTCCATCCAAGACCCCATAATAACAGGAGGGACCTAGGGAGCCCTCCCTACTCTCTTAAATACCATCAATAAATGTTTGCTGCATCACCGCCAAAAGAAAGAAAGTTTACCTTAGTGGTGTGGATAAGGGAGAGCTGGCGGACCCTAAAATACACATCCATCCGTGAGCTCTTGGGGTGCATGAAAGGGATGGGTCCTGCATTTTCAAAGCTGCAGGATTCCATGACACAGGGGAACAACACGGTAGCTGAGAGGAGGCCCAGTGAGGATCCAATACTGATGGTGTCACAGAAGCCGGAGATCCCAAACCAGACAGATGACTCGTTACAATGAATATCTGCTACTGAAGATGTGTGGACAGAGAGATGCATTGTGGGACACGCTGTGACACACTACAGCTTCCACGGCGAGGTGCTGTCTATGCTTCTTTGTTTTATTGATTTATTGATTTATTTGCTTATTTGTATGCTTTTTATGTTTTTATGGGGGGGGAGGTTGTGAGGGCAGAGGGTGAATATGAGGGGGCAGCGAGATGAGAGAAACTGGGGTGCACGATTCGGAACTCACAAAGAATCAATAAAAACGTTTAAACAACAATGGCAACAAAAAACCATAGGCCTCGAACTGGTTTGCACAAATAATAAAGAATATAAATATAAAAATCCTCCACAAGAAAGTTAGCAGGGGCAATGCAAGCTCCTCTGAAAGGATTACACAGCGTGATCAATGAGCGTTTATCCCAGGAATGCAAGGGTAATGTAACGTCCAGAGCTTAACAACATCACATGCTGTGTTAACACGGGGTGTGAGAAGAGCATGTGGAAACACTCAGTGTTCATCAACAAACGGACAGGTAAAGCAACTGTCCTTCCCACTGTGTGTGTGGGGGGGGGTGGAGGGAAGAGGAAGGGGGAGGGAGGGAGGGAGGGAGGGAGGGAGAGAGCAAACCACCCAAACCAATGAAGTTCTGATTCTTATTACAGCTGTGTAAAATGAGCATTAGGCTAAGTGAAAGAAGCCACATGTTGTATTGATTCTATTAAGATTTCCAGGATGGCCGGGCGGTGGTGGCGCACGCCTTTAATCCCAGCACTTGGGAGGCAGAGGCAGGTGGATTTCTGAGTTCGAGGCCAGCCTGGTCTACAGAGTGAGTTCCAGGACAGCCAGGACTACACAGAGAAACCCTGTCTTGGGGGGAGAAAAAAAAAAAGATTTCCAGGATGGCAGATTGATGCAGACTTTGGGTGGTCACCAAGGGCTTAGAGATACTGGAGGATTGCTTGATAGTTTTGGAGTCCTTTGGAAGTAAGTGGCAGGCAGATTAGTGTGATCGTTCAGTAGATAAAAGTGAAGTCACTGTTAAACACCTTCACAAAGGGGAGGTCACGCTGATGAATCTGTTGATTCTCAGTTGCCTTTGCTCAAAATAATCCTTTTGCCAAAGTGGCATATTTGGGGTGTGTGTGCATAATTCGATTCATTTGAGGTATGATTTACACTGAGATATTAATATGATTTACAGATACTAAGATTCAGTTGTAACCACCAAGCTATCTCATCCATCCATCTATCTATCTATCTATCTATCTATCTATCTATCTATCTATCTATCTATCTACCTACCTATCTATCGTAGAGACAGAGTCTCACTATGTAGTCCTGGAACACACTGTGTAGACCAGGCTGGCCTCGAACTCACAGAGGTCTGCCCACCTCTACCTCCTGAGGCCTGGGATCAAAGGCATGCGTGCAGCACAGCACCCAACCTCATTTTCCATTTAGAAGAAACAAGTCTCTAAACCAGCAGACTCTCTGTTCTAATGGCCTTGGAATATTCCTGTAGACAGAGGCTGAAAGAAACATCAAACCCAATCAGTCTAAGTCAGGTTCCATCCTGTGATGTGACAGAGCTTCCAGGACCCAGGACAGTCCTCACAACAGGTGCCCCCGCCCCCAGGTCACTTGCAGAGCTGGTACTTCAACTGAAATGCATCTAGAGTTATTGTGCAGTTAAGAGAGACTCTTTCTTCAAAGGCAGGCATGTTGGGTGGAAGAAAATCACTGCTTCCATTACCACAGTCAAGTAAACAAATTTAACTTGAACAAGTTCCTTCAGATCTCACTGGTGAAAGGACCACCCACTTTACGGAGTCCAGGTCATAGTTCACCTCTGAGAAACCTACATGCTTATGTTCTATTCCACAAAGTGTTCTCACTGATAGAAAGCACGGTGAGAGAGGTATAAATCTTTCGTGTTTATTATTCGGGACCCCTAAACGTGCTAAAGGAATACCATAAAGGTGAATTTTATGATAGATGACTTTTTACACAGAGAGCCCACCATTTACAGAGATGATTACAATGTACTATCCACCCCCACCCCCTGTCCTCACCCCGACACAGCCACAGCCAGCAAGCCCAAAGAATTCAGTGAACGCTCTGTGCCTTGAGTGGGTTGGGGGGAGATGATAAGCCACGCACATAGAGAACCGCCCTGCTTTGGGCAGTGTTGTCCACGGGGCTGGATGGGTGGGATGGAACTGGAAAGTAAAAGGAGGGGGAAGTCTGGCTCCGGCTCTTCCTCCCAGAGTGGCCCTGGCCCAACCTGAATTCCCCAGCTTGAAAAGGCCAGTGTGAGTCATAAGTCCCACCCTTAACCTGCCTTTTGAGATGCTGGGACAAGCAGGGGCAGAGAATGTCTGCACTCTGTACAGACTGAGGAGGCAGGCAGCAACAGGGAAGCGCCTAGAGTGAGTTTAATAGCAGCGCGTGGGCCCACAACTGTAATCCCAGCCATTGGGAAGCAGAGGCAGAAATTAGGAGTTCCAGGCTAGCCTGAGCTTCACAAAAAGAGGGTCTCAAAGCAAGCAAGCAAGCAAGCAAGCAAGCAAGCAAGCAAGCAAACAAACAAACAAACAAACTCAAAGTCCGCAAGGAACAAAATCAAGAGGAGTTTAAATCTGTGTCCTCAGAGAACAGCAGGAGCTAAACAAAGACCTAGACATGAACAATTAGAGGGACTTTTTGCTTTAGCTAACCTCCAGATAAGACCTGAGGCCCCAATAGCTGATCCCTAGTGAGCAGGCCAATGGCAGTGACTCAGATTAAAAACCCTAGTCCAAAACCAAAATCATCCAGAAACTGAAACTTAAAAAGATCTCCTAGAACTTTGACATCTAAAAGTGGGTCCAACCTCAGGCAATTTTGGATGTTGGGCACTGGATGTGAAAACATGCATCTGTAATGTTGGCGCTTGGCAGTCAGACACAGGAAGACAAGGAATTTGAGGGCAGCCTAAGCTACATGAGACCATGCCCTTACTCCAAAGCATGATACCTCCTGTCTTGGGCTTTTGTGTGTGTGTGTGTGTGTGTGTGTGTGTGTGTGTGTGTGTGTGTGTGTGT
>JANHMN010000020.1:34822257-34863403 GCA_030674055.1 Rhabdomys pumilio
TGTGTGTGTGTGTGTGTGTGTGTGTGTGTGTGTGTGTGTGTGTGTGTAAATAGTCTGAACCTAGAAGTGATGTGTATATCTTTACATATGTGTTTGGACTTACTGGAATGGCTTGTAAGACCACAGATGCAAAGAGTTCCACTCCATGAGCTAGTAGTGTGACTCCATCTAAGAAGTGGCAAGCTACAACCAAGAAGGCAAGGATGCAGCCTACAGGCAGAGGCCAATGATCTCAAGCATCAATGGGCACTGGTAGGAATTTCAGAGCCAAAGACCAAGGAAACTGGAGTCTGAAAGGTAGATGCTGGCTACCTCAGAGAGAGTCCCTGCTGCTTCTTCCTGGGTCCACCCCATCCACACGGGGAGCCCTCCTCCCCAACTCAGTTGGCTCAGTCTGTGGAAACATGCTCACGAACATGCCCAGAAGTGAATTACACCCTCCCTTTACGCATCACTTGGTCATGTCAACACCCCACCACCACCACCAAATTAGCCACCACATGACTAAAACAACATAAATCCCATTCAGAATAGCTAAAGTGTCTTCATCCAAGTGAGCTCAGCAAATACTTCTTTCCACCCTCTGCACATGCATGGGAAGATTACAGCTTTCCATTCCCGCTGACAAGCTGGCGTGGCTAAATGACTTACTTTGCCTCTTCCTAAAGCAGAAGCCTGACACAAGTGAGCAGAGTCCCCACTTAACCATTCTTGAGTGCACAGCAAGAAACAAACCTGCAAGGCATAAGCCGCCATCCACCTACACACTCTCTTCTTTGCTGTATCCGCATGGAACCTGATGAGGTAGGTATTTATTGCACCGTCACAAATAAGGAAACCAGGCTGTGTCTGTGGCTGACACAGACATGTGACTAGTGGGCAATTGAGCTGGGGTGATCCAAACTAAGGGGGCACACGGTCAGTGTAAATCACACATCAGCTTAAAGAACAGAATGAGACGAGGATATAAAATATCCCATTAGGAATTCATACTGAACTCAGGGTGTAACTCAGTGATAGAGCACATGCTTACAGACACAAGGCACTGGGTTCAGTCCCTAACACAATGAAGGCAGTGTGTTCTGGGGAGCTGGAGAGATGGCTCAGTGGTTAGGCGCGCATGCTGCCTTTGCAGACAACTGGAGTTTGATTCCCCACATCAAGTGGCTCACAAATCCCTGTAACTCAAGGGCCAGGAAACTCACTGCTCTCTCCTGGCCTCCTCTGGCACTACATTCAGGTACCCAACCCCCAGGTAAACACATACACATATAACATAAAATAAAGACAGTCAGGTATGGTAAGCACAGCACTCAAGGGGTGGAGGTGGGTGGGTCTTGGTGAGTTAGAGATTAGCCTGGTCTAAATAGTGAGTTCCAGGCTAACCAGAGCTATTGTGTGAGAACTCTCAAAAAATTTCAAATTTTAAGTCTTTATGTGTATATTCGTTATGTGATGAAATAATATTCTAGACACGTTGGGGTAGATAAACATGCCATCTTAAAATTAACTTCACCTGTCCTTAGTTTTAAAGCTAGAGTTACTGAATAAGTACAATTAGGTAGTCAGCTTGCATTTATAGGCTTTGCTGTGCTTTCACTGGCTGGCACTGCCTTCCAGGTTACATGCTGGGAAGGTAGGGGCCAGTTCTTCTGAATTTAATGCAGTATTTCTGTAGCATATGACTCTCTTTTCCCAAGGGCGGCAACTGACCTACTGAAGGCATTGTGGCCGCTTGCACATCCACATTTAAATATTCATGGATTCACACGCAGATATTTTTGTACCATTACTGTACATGAGGCTCTGCAGGAGGGACTATAGGGATTTCTGCTTTGCTCTGAACTCAAGACTCCTGCTGAAGTGAAAGTTTTGTGCTTGAAAAGTTGATCCATGGCCAAGATTGGAAATGAATGAGATGCTCACGGGAACGCCTCTCAAAAGGGGGAAATATGAGCTGAGTTCAGGGGGTAATGAAAAACTATTGAAGAGCACAGGCCCAACTCTGAAATGAAGTTTTCACCCAAGCTTTGTTGAACAGTAGCAGTCCACGAAAACTCTGCATGTATGTCCACTCATCTCTAACCCAACTTACTGAGAGGGAAAAAGAGAACATCTGTAGATGTGAGAACTTAGCACTCAGGGGAAGATGCTAAGGGATCCCCAGTCATTCCGAAATACAGTTACACAGCACACAACAGCATTTGGTCAAGGACGGGCCAACTTGTGACACGGTGAGCCTGCAATGTATCAGCTGGTGACTTTGAGGACAATTTATGTAAGCCTGTTCTGTGATGCTCAGATAGTGACAAAATCACCTATGGATGTATTTCCTGAGAGGCGTCCCTTTTGTCAAGCAGTATGTGAGCATACCATCAATGTCGTGTCTCATAGATGAAGATAACCAGGCAATTTTAAAGTTCCACTCTTCAGTGATTAATTGTTAATGGGAAACTGAAATGCAAGGCGTCTTTCCTGTCTTTCGTCTTTCTTGTCCAGTGACTCAATGTGTCAATACTTCTTTGTGTGTGTGCACGAGTGCCCACAGGTATGTGTGGACATGTGTCTGCATGTATGTTGTCTACAAGTGAAGGTCAAAGGTCAACCTCAGATGTCACTCCTCTTGAGGCTTCTATCTTGTTTTTTGAGACCAGGTCTCTCAATAGGACCTGGTGCTTTCCAATGAAGCTGAGCTGTCTGACAGGCAAACCCCGGGAATGTCTCCACCTCCCCAGAACTGGAATCAAAGGTGCATGCCACCATACATGGCTTTTCTTCCTCCCTCCCTTCCTTCCTTCCTTCCTTCCTTCCTTCCTTTCTCTTTCTTTCTCTCAACCAATAGATTTATATATTTGGAAATGCTCAATTAACAAGATGTTCACACAAACAGAATTGTTACCCAATTATCTAACATAGATATTAGAACTACCTTAGACTGCTAGAGACACAAGTACATCTGCCTCCATCTTCTCTCCTCCTCTCTCTCCTTCCATAACTGGTTTTTCATATGGGTGCTGGGGATTGAACTTGGTTCCTCATGCTTTCTCGAGAAGCACTTTGCCAGCTGAGTCGTCACCACAGCCAAGTGTCAGATTTGTCAGTGACATTTTCTATATCTTTTACAGGTATGCAACTCCCCTCTGGCAGTGCTTTTCACCATGTGGGCTGCAGACAACTCACGTAAGACCAGAGTCATTGTTAATGGATACAACGGCTCTGACCAGACCTTCAGAGAGGGTGGCCCGAGATCCTAACTTCTTACCAGGTGGTTTCTGTACAACCTACTGCTGGAGAGAGGTAAGAGCTAGGAAATATTTGAAGAGTCTTCCATTAGTCAAGGGGAGTGGAGAGAGTTACTCACCACCCTCTGGTGCCAAGAAATCTACAATCCCTAAAGCTATGGGCTAAAACATCTTGCATTAGTGACCTGGCATACAGGAAATCCTCCACCCATGGTGCCAGGAACACAAGACTTGGCATCTTCTAACCATACAAAGTCAAGTTACACAGGGATTCTTATTTCCTATGTAGGCATCTCTTGGGATTCAGAGGGGGATGATTTCAGCTTCCCTGTGGATTCCCACATCTGTGGATGTGCAGGCATCCGATACAAAACAGCATTGTGTCTTCATGAAGCTCACTCAGTCCTTCCAACTATTTAAATAACCCAGATTTCTTAGAATACTGAATGCAAGATCAATCTCATGTAAATGGTTATTATTCTGTACTGCTCAAGGGATAAAGGTCCCTCTGAAGTCCATGAATATTCAGCAAAAACATTTTTATCCTCAAATATTTTTCAGTTCATGGTTTACTGGATGAAGAAAGTGTCTTTTTTCTTTTTTGAGTTTGGGGAATACGGCTGGTGATTTTCTTCCTTCCTTCCCTTTTCTCTTTCCTTCCTCAG
Organism: Rhabdomys pumilio; assembly: GCA_030674055.1. NCBI lineage: Eukaryota > Metazoa > Chordata > Mammalia > Rodentia > Muridae > Rhabdomys > Rhabdomys pumilio. Next base: position 34,826,165 of record JANHMN010000020.1, read on the forward strand.
TCCCTCCCTGTCCCTTCTTCTCTAGACAGGTCTTACATACCCTAGGCTGGCTTCAACCTTCTTGCTGTAGCTGAGAAAGTCTCTGGACTACAGACCCTTTTGTTTCCTTCTTGTAAATGCTAGGATTAGAGGCAGGTACCAGCGCCTGTTCATGTCAGGTGGACACTACTGACTGAACCATATTCCCAGCTCCTGTCTCTTACAACATAAAGGAAATCACAGTCTGAAGGGAAGTGCCACACAAATGGCTCAGGAAAACGGGACTTGAAGTTCATCTCTCTCTGGTGAGAACAGAGCAGCCTGGGAGATGTCGGATCAGCCTTTTTATCTGCTGTAGCACAAACTAGAAAGAGCTCGTGCAGGGGTCAGATCAACAAACTGATTGGTTTCTCACACTTAAAAAGATAACATTAAAATTGAGCCTCATTCAGAAAGTCTGCAATCTGAGTGACGATATCCTAGAGACATGGCTTGCGTCTCACTTTTGGCAGATTATATATGGAGAGAAGGAGAAAAGGAGTGGAAAACAAAGGCAGACATCATTCCAGAGTTCCACCCCACACCTCTGGTCAGGTGGCCAGCCATGTTCCTTGGAGTTGTGCTTTCCCTGTTCCTCTCATTAGCCTTTGGTTTTTTTTCTAGTTCTGTGAGCGTTTGGGTTAGTTTCTGCTGGTATCAATGTTGTACTATTTCCTCCAGGGATATGGGACAGGGACTTAGAACAAACAAACCTTTACAACAGCATCTGTGAAACAACTAATAACACTTATGTATTCCATGTGGAATATGGAGTATAAGTGTGTCACTATAACGTAGAATGTGAAAGTGTATTTATCTTGGACATGACATTTTGTAGTAGTTTTAATTTTCTTTTTGCATGTATTTACTTTATCTTATGTGTATGTATGTATGTGTACTACATGTGTGCCTGGTACCTGAAGAGGTCAGAAAAGGGTATCAGATGTCTTAGAACTTGTGTTACAGATGGCTAGGAATCATATACATGGTAGGAATCAAGCCCAGGTCCTCTGAAAGAATAACAAGTGCTCTAAACCACCGAGCCAACTATCAAGCCCCAACCTTGTACTTGAAATCAACTTTAAAGACACAGAAGTTGCAAACTAGTACAGCTGATTTCTGTATAAAATCCAGTCTCCAGCTCCTCACAGTGATAACCACGGAATATAATCAAAACCAGATTTGAGATTTGTACCATACTGACTTCTTTATAAACTTAGGCATCGCTTCCTGATGTCTCCCCGCAATCCATCTGCTCAGACTCATTTTCCTTCATTCACATTAAGAAGTGAGGACCTTAGGAGCAGGCTGATGAGGTTTGGGAAGAACTTACAGGACTGGAATCAGAGAAAATAAGAGGCACCCGCTGTGAGGGGCACATTCTCACCAGCATTGAATTTATTAATACCTTGACTTTAGACTCGGACCCTAGGATCACAAGAACACATTTCTGCTGCTTATACATTTGTTATATCAGCTCAACTGGATTAAGATAGCCCTTTGGTTCTTCTGGGGAAGATGGCTCAGCAGCAACTCTCCAGGAAACCTCAACATACACAACTCCAGCTTGACCACAAAGGCTCTGGAGATTTTTTTTTTTAAGAGCAGCAACCCTGCCCTGTGGAAGCAAGGTTCCTTTTCTATGACCCTCGGCCACACCCTCTTCTGTGCCCTGCAGTGACTTTCCCTTCAAAAAGGTCTGAAAGCTGCAAGTAACCAGGAGATAGGCGGCTGTTCCTATTGGCCCAGCTCTGCTATCTGAGTTTTGCCTTGTGCATAAGGTAACTGCCTACATTTTGATTGGGTTTTAAGTTCACATAGTACTTACTTTATTCATCCTTTTTGATCAACTCAGGAAATTAGGCTATATCCTAGAGCTGCTATTTTATGAGAGAAAACCCCATCTTACAAAACTGGAAGTTTCCCATTCTGGTGGTAACTGATTTCTTAGCCTCTTTTATGATTTCTACTCTGCAAATTTGCTTTTATGTTTAATACTAAGACGGCAAACTTATATGCATGCCAAAGATTTGTTTTCAAATAAATTAATGATTATTATCAGTGACTGTTTGATTTGTATTCCAATTTATTTTTATTTTATGTCTTAGTCTTTATTTTTATGCCTATTGCTGTGAAGAGACACCATGACTGAGGCAACTGTTTTAAAAGAAAGCATTTAATTGCAAGCTTGCTTATAGTTCAGAGGATTAGTCCATTGTCAACACGGTAGAGAGCATGGCAAGGTGCTGGCAGGCACCGTGGTAGAGCACTAACTGAGAGCTATGCCTAATCCACAGGAAGAGAGGCAATGGACCTAGTGTGGGCTTTTAAAACCTCAAATGACACACCTTCCCCAACGAGGCCACACCTGCTGATCTTTCCTAAACAGTCTATCAACTGAGGACTGGGCCTATAGGAGCCATTCTCATTCAAACTACCACAGTGTGCATGTGTGTCTGAGTATACACTACATGTATGCAAGTGACCTCAGAGTCTAGAAGAGGGTGTTGGATCCCTTGCTACTGGACTTACACATGGTTGTGTCTCCTAACATGGGTCCCCTAGAAGAGGAAGAAATGCTCTGTTTAACTGCTGGACCATCTTGCCATCTTGTATACCTATTTAATACACCTTATATGCCCCGAGTTACATAAAAACTTCATGGGCAAAGAAATGCCACAATTCGGAAAAGTTTAAGAAGTCATGATACAAACTACTGATTTTGTATGTTTATTTTATATTCTGTAATTTTACTGAATTTATCAATTCTAATAATGGTTGTTTTCATTTTATTATTTTGGGGTTTTGTTTGGTTTGAGGAGGGGGAGCTGAGGAAGCCCTGATGAGGAGACAAGATAAAGCCTTGAGTGAATGTGTATTGTAGCCATAGGGGAGGCCATGTCAAGGACCTCAGCTCTATGGGAATGGACACCCCCACTACCCTAGTGGGGCTCCAAGGTATGGTAAAACCTCCCTCTGGTCTGAGTGTGAATGTTGGCAGTGTGTATTAGTGTCAGTGTTTGCTAATGAGTGAATAGAGTGTGCAAAAACTACCAACCACAGCTTTCTCCTCTGTGATATTTATAGCCTGAGACTTCTGCTTGCAGAGACCTCCTGTGAAGACTAGCTCACCCCTCCTCTGCGCTGTACCTGTAGCTGGTTCATTGATTTTCTGTATATGTTGTCTGTGTGTCTGTCCTTTCTTCATTCCCAATACTCCCAACCAGGTTTCCAGGACTCAAACCACACAAGTCACAAAAGGATGGCTTTAGATTTTCCTCTTTATAAAACTATGTCATCTATAAACAGGATTATTTAGCTACTTCTTTCCTATCTGGATGGTATTTCTGTCATAATTCACTAACTAAAAACCCTTTGAGCCATCTTAGGAAGGCTCTTCCTGTCCTTCCTGGCCTCGATGCTACAGTGATTGAGGCCTTGCTTACCTGCAGTAGCCCTTGAATCAGTACCAACATGAAGGACTCAAGTGAGCAGGATTGGTTTCTAGTTGGCTCCATCCTGTGAAAGTCAGCGTGTAAGGTTTTACAGACTTCGTCTGGTGTCTGAGGGAGCTGATGAATGGGTCCCTGAGTGGAGTCCAGGCAGTACACAGATATGTGCACTTGACAGGAAGAATGTGGAGAAAAAGAGATCTGTTCTTTCATTTAATGGAGATTACATGGCCATGATTTAGTATGTGATACTTGTGGAAACAGTGCAACACATGACAAAAGATTCCAGATTAATTGAAAACTCAAAGGAATAGGTTTTTTAAAAAATATGTAGAACTCCTTAGTGTATTTATGATAATGCAAAGTTCTGCTTCACGTTCATAGATCCTTCAGCTAGTAGGGGAATCATTAGAGCTCTGGACAGTATAGCTTGACCTCTGCTACATCTGCTGATGCGACTCTGTAGGATAAAGGACGTGTGTAGTAGTAAATACAATTTTTTTCCTGATAGATCTAGGAAAAACAAAAAGTCAATGTAAATAAAAAGTGTGTAATATCTATTATAAGAGAGCGGAGAGGACAAAGCCTTCGTCTCCTCTCTGAGGCAGATGGGAAGGGAATGTCCTGTGGAAGATGAGAGCAAGGCTGGCTGTTGACTTAGATTAATGGCACCCCAACACCCTGAAAGAACGCGCAGATGTGGTCACGGCACACAGAACTCAGAGAGAAGACAGAGATGAGCAAACGAGTTGCAGATTTTCCAGCCCAACTTGCAGGTCTGTGAACCGGCGAAGTCCAGTGACAGGCTTGAACAGAAGATGAAAGGGAATTCCTTCGTGTTTATTCAAGATCGTGGTGACTGTCAGACATTATCACAAATTCCTCAAATCTGAGCTCATTTTGAAACAGATCCCTGGCAGAAGAGGCAAATGCCACAGTCATTTATCTGGTAATATCCTTGTGAGTGTGACAACAGAGTCCTTCCTGTTCTAGTATTTACCCCATGAGCCCAGTTTTAAAGGCACAGGGGAAGTAAAATTATCATACACACACACACACACACACATACCCCTTTCAGATACACACACACCTTTCAGTGAACATTGGCAATGGCACACAGCAATTACCCAAACACCTCTGTAAACAGACACTGAGTGTTAATTCCTGCCTGTTCTCCATCACTTTAGGAATTTCAAATACATAGATAATCCTGTGGGGGGGGGGGACATAAAGCATTCACATTTTATATTGGCTACATACACAAAGGACTAGTACTTTGGATATACTGCACTGAGTAAAATGTTATCAAGACTAATGTCGTCAGGCGGTGGTGGCACACACCTTTAATCCCAGCACTTGGGAGGCAGAGGCAGGCGGATTTCTGAGTTCGAGGCCAGCCTGGTCTACAGAGTGAGTTCCAGGACAGCCGGGCTACACAGAGAAACCCTGTCTCGAAAAAAACAAACAAAAAAAAAAAAAAAGGAGACTAATGTCACCTGTTGTTTTTCTTTAGTTTTTAGAGATGCCACTGTTACAGAGCTTAATCGGATACAAATGAATCCCACTGCATGTCGACCCAGCAGTGTTGCAACAGTGTTGCTATGGACTCTGGTCTTAGCTGGGCATGGGTGGCACCTGAAGCCCTAGCACTGGGGAGCAGAGGCTAGTGGATCTCTGTGAGTTCAAGGTCACCCTGGTCTATACAGAGTTCCAGGACAACCAAGGCTATTCAGAGAGACTCTGTCTCTGCACTGCCCCCCCCACCCCCAAACAAACAGACAAAACTGCAGGTTTGGGAAATTTAACAAGAGAAGAGAAAAGAAAAAAAATGTCAAGAAAATCAAGGGTCAGTAACAGGTGGGAAGGAAACAGAGATGGCTCAGGAGCTAAGAACACACACTACTTCTGAACAAGGCCCAGGTCTGGTTCCTAGCACTCACATCAAGCTGCTCACAACGGCCTGTAACTGCAGCTCTTAGGGGTCCTATGCCCCTGGCTTCTAAGAGCAATTGGATACTCACATGTACCCTCTCAGAGACACTTGTGCCCATGTGCAAATGCACATGCACACGCACATACATGCATGCACACACAATTATACTCCCTTATATTCGTAGAAGATAAATAGAAATTGCCAGCTCCCAACCAGTATCAGCCATCCACCTAAACATCTTGCTGATACATAGGCTCAAATGTCATGCATTGTGGACCAGCAGGGATGAGACACCAAAACCTGGGGTTTTCATACGGCCAAAGGTGGGAAGAGAGGAAAATCAGATTTTTCCCCACAAAATGGCCCAGAGAAAAGAAACTGCATTATCTCTGGACCCTGCTTGGACAGGGGTGGAAAGTTTAGCATTGCACTTTCTCACTCCTTTGCCACTAAACGTATGAACATGCTGTGTCATGACTCAAAGAGAGTTAATCTTTTTCCAGAAGGCTTGAGATTGAAGAACTGGAGGCAGAGGCCTTTGAACAATTACTCCTTGGGCAGGATCAAATGATGTCAGTCTCTCTCTCCCTTTCCCTCTCCCTCTCCCTCTCCCTCTCTCGTGTGTGTGTGTGTGTGTGTGTGTGTGTGTGTGTGTGTGTGTGTGTTCGCACATGTGTTCTTTTAATAAAGTTCAGCCTTTGTTGCTTTATGGTTGTTACTCAGTAGTAAAGCTGAAGCTACTTTGTCCCCTAGCTGAAACTCAAAAAACTGCTGACACACATTCTTGTTTCTGAGTTATAAAATTCCTGTGGCCCACAAAAGCCCTTGAGGGACTGTCAAGTCAAAGGAACAGGAAGAGCCCTGCCTGGTCACATACTAGGAATCTGACCCCCAGAGAAAATATCTGGGGCCAGAAGGAAACACAAGGCTGAACTGGGTGGCCCCAAATCCCTTCAGCTCACTCTTCAGGGCAGACGACATACAGGTGTGTGATGGAGGGAACATAGAAGACGTCTCATTGTCTCCATTAAATCAAGGTGGATGCTACGATGTAAAGCCTCAGTCTTGCTTCGTCTTGTTGCTTGGGCACACGCAACCCTCCCCACCCCACCCCAGGCCTCTTGTCCACAGTTCTCTTTCAATGATGCTGCCAAAAATATGAACAAATCTTGCTAGGATCTGAGTTCAGAGGTAGACAAAGGAGAGTGACATAATTAGGGAGTCTGGCATAGCAAAGCTGCAACTCCTTCTGGTCACTCCTGCCCGGCTGTCCTTACACACTTCCAGGGTTGTTTCAATCAGGGAAGAAAGCAACAACAAAACCCACCCCTCTGCACAGACCGTTTTTTGACTGGCTTCCATCTCTCTTCTTTGCATTTGTGCCATGCCAGAGATGACAGCAGAGCTCTGCACACACCCCACACTGAGTCACATTCCTGTCCCCATGCTTTCTCCAAGTTTGGAGTAACTATACTACTAGCACTCTTTTCTTTAAGAGCCGGGAGGAGGGTTGCCAGATAAAACACAGGATGGCTTATTAACTTTCAATGGAATAACAACAGGAACATTCTTACAAAAAAAATGTATTCATTGTTCACTCCAAATTCAAGTTCTACTGCTGATCTGTTTGTTTGCTGGCAGCCCTTGTGGGAGAGGGTCCAGCCCTGATCCCCTGAAGAATAAGCCTGACCCTCCTGTGGCCCTGTTATTAGTGAGACTCTGTTTGTGTGTAGTATGTATGTATGGTATGTATGTGGCATGTGTTTTGTGGTGTGACATTTGTGTGTATGGTATGTGTGTTTCTGTACATGTGTATGGTATATGTGTCTATAGGGAATGTGTTTTGTGTTATATCTGTGTGATATGTATATATATGGCATGTGCTTTGTGGTATGTGTATTTGTGTGTGTATGGTATATATGGCATTGTTTTGCAGTATGTGTGTGATATGTGTATGTATATGACATGTTTTGTGGTATTTGTATGTATATATACATGTGTGTGGTATGTGTGTATGATATATGTGTGTCTACATGGCATGTTTTAAGGTATGTATATATATGTGTATGTATGTGTGCTTATATGTGTATGTATATGGCATGTGTTTTGGGGTATGTGTGTGGAATGTGTGTTTATTTATGAGTATGTATATGTAAAACTGTGTGAACCTGGTGACTTCCTCTATTCTTTGTCTTCACCAACTAACACTACCACACCACTCTGCTCCCAGTCTTCTCAAGTCTTAGAAAGAGATTTTGTACCTTATTTTCAAATTCAAAACTGGCTGGAATTTTGTCCCTTGGAATAGTTTTTAGTCAAAAGCATTTTCTTTGGTCATACTGTACATGACTGTTTATTGTCTTCTTTTGGGACAGATCCATGTGGACATATGTAGCCGGGGATGCTGCCTAACGCTATGGAGACAACCTCCAGCTTTGCTGCCTCGGGGGCCCATGCTCATGTGAGTGTCATGGGTAGCCACCTGAGGTGTGTAGAGTCTGTGCAGACACTGAAGGCCATGAGTAGGTTGGTGTCCTCTTGATATGACCAGGGTCCATGTTGATGTCTGTTGCCCATGTTATGATTGAAGCCCACGTGGGTGGATGCCTGTGGTCCGAGCTTCTGCTGGAAGCTCAATGGCACAGGAGTGGGAGAGCTGGCCCTTCGCTTCTCCAGCTACCACATCTTATCGTTAATGGCTCCTGGTGTGGACGCAAGCAGAGAAAGACTCATCTTTCTTTGGAGGATTGGCCCCTAGGAATTTGACTATGGTCCGGTGAGTATAATGGACTTTATTTTCTTTCTTTTTTGTACATGTGTGGGTGGAATAGGTCACAGCAGAAGGAAACAGACATGGGAAGACTGAGAGGTGAGTGCAGTCAGGGTATATGATGTGAGATTACCAAATAAAAAAGTTAAGCACACAGGCAGTAATCAGCATATGGGCGCCACAGTGACTGACCACTCAGCCACCTGTATACTCCAGATGTCCAAACACAGTGAGTTAAACCCCCGTCCCCCTGTGCCTCATTCATTAAAAGAAAGATGCTTGAATCGTGAGGACCACAGAAGATAGTAACAGCAAAGCACTGGAACAGAGATCCGTGAACAAATGAGTGTTTCAGACTTTCCGTGCTCTCTCTCCTCCGAGTGACATTACTTGTGAAGAAATTGTAACTAACCAACTTGTGTGTCAGCTCCTTTTCTCATGCTTGAGACAAGATACCAGACAGAATCAATTAAAGGGAAGAAATTTTATTCAGGCTCATGGTTTAAGGGGGCGGGGAAGGCATGACAGCGGGGCTCAGTGGTCAAGGGAAAGGAATGCACAGTGGCTCCAAGACAGCCAGACAGGAAGTAGACCTAGAACTAGCCTTTAAAGTGGATGTAACCTTCAAAGGGCACCTAATGGACCAGGCACCATATACCACAGTTTCCACAATTCCCAAAGGCAGCAGCAGCCCCTGCTGGGAAATAGACATTCAAGGAAGGAAGATGCTGAAAGGACAGAGCCATTCTTGGGGGGAGAAATATACACTGTTTACAAAACGGATACTTGAAAAAAAATCCACAGACTTTTTTCTGTGAGGGGAGAGAAAGCATCCCTTTGGATTTGAGAGCTTTTCTAGGTACCTCAGAAATATGAGCCTCAGAACAGGTCTATTCTGGACATTTCCCCCTGTATTCTTTTCTTTCTCCCCTCAATATTATGACAGTACTGTGCAGCCGGAGACAACTTAATCTGAAACTCTAAAACATAGCACTTGTTTAAAAGATGTATAGCACTTTTATACATCAAAGGCTTGTGTTCGTACCCACCCAGAATACCTGAAAGTAAATACGGGAGGGGAGGGTTATCCTGGCTCCTTAGTCCAGTCACTTGGTTCCATTACCTCCGGGCCTTTGTGCGCCAAGTTGGAGCATCATGGCACAGAATGAACATGAGTGGAATGGCGTAGCTCACCTCGAGATGGCTGGGAGGCAGAGACAGACATGCCTACACTGGCAGGCTTCCTCCCTCTGTTCTGTTCAGACCTCCCATCTGTTGGATGATGCCACCTCTATTCAGAGCAGGTCTTCTCTCCTCAATTTCTGTCCCACATTCCAGTCAGCCTTGGAAGCACCCACATGAACACACCTAGAAATATGCTTCCCTAACCTCCCAGGCATCGCTCAGCCCACTCAAGTTCATACTGAAGACTTACCGTGACTGGACCGCTTGAGTTGTCAGGTCCCAACAGGCATCCCCAAGACAGAAGCTTTTTGAAGCAACACCAGAACTTTCCTGCCTGGTTTGCTTGTTTCGGTTTGTTTTGTTTTGTTTGGGCTTGTTTGTGTTTTTGAGACGAGTCGCAAGTAGCACAGATGAGCCTAGAACTTACTATGTTTAATATGTAGCTGAGGATGGTCTTGAACCTCTGGCCTTGTATCCCTCCCTCCCTAGTGCTTGACTATCAAGATTAATGAATTAATGCTCAACATGATAAAAAAAAACAAAAAAAAAACCCACCAACTCTGAACCACTGGGTTAGGGAAGGAGTTTACAGCAGCATCTGGAGCAAATCCTGTTTTAAACAACAGAGGTTGTTTGTGATTCCCCAGAGCTTTAGCATAGTGGTAGGTGTTCAGCCTGGACAGTAATGGGTGTGGAGCATGAGCAGTTTTTTTTTTTTTAAAAAAAAAACAAACCTCAGCAGGTAAGCATAACCAGGCTGGTCTACCTCAAGTCCCACATTTCCATTACATTTTAGTGAAGACAGACTGGGAGCTTGTAGAAGTTAGCTCAGGTTCTTCCTCCCAGTCCCATGCCCCTAGAAATAAGACTCAGATTCAAAATATATTTACAAATACCTTGGCCATATAGCTAGGCTCTTCTCTGACTCGATCATAACTTGACCCATTTATTGTAGTCTGTATTCCATCATGTTGCTGGTTACCTGTGCTCAGGTACCATGGGTCCACTTTGTCACATCTTCCCAGGTGAATCTCCCCGAACTTCACTCTATCCCAGAATCCTTTTTGCCTCCCGGATGTCCCACCTTCTATTCTACCCTTTCCTATAGGCCATAATATTTTTAATTGACAGGTGATGCATCCATACAATACACAAGATATTCTCTCTACAGAAGCTCACACAGGAAGTGCGTTGTTTATCGTGTACAGTGTGCACCGGGCTTGTATCAGTCCTGTTCATCTGGCCAGGCTTTTGGCTTAACGCATGTCATTGGGTTTTTTTTCCTGATTAACCTCTTCTATTGCTTTATCAAGGTCTAACCTGAAGTGCTGGATGCAGATAACTCTCAGCACTGGATGGTTCTAGTCACTTACTGTTAAGACACTGGCTCAAGAACAGGAGGTGTGAGCTAGAGCACTGACTCAGTAGTGAAGGACACTTCTTACTCTTCTAGAGGACTCAGGCTTGATTCCCCAGCCTCACAAACATCTGTAATTCCAGTTCTAATGCCCTCTTCTAGCCAACTTGGGCACCAGGCATACACATGGTGAACAGACATGTATGCAGGCAACACACTCATACATATAAAATAAACCCAACAGGAGATGGAACAGTCTGTCTTACACAATGTTGAGACAGCCCAGTGTGCCACTTGTCAACTTGACAGGATCTAGGATCTACAATTGCCTAGGAGGCAAGCCTGTGGGCATGCTTGTACAGGATTAGCTAGATTAGGGTAAACTCTGTAGACATTTTTGTGGGATCATGCAGATTAAGTAAATTGAGGCAGGAAGGCTCCATCTGAATTTGGTCAGCACTAATTGATGGTCAGAGGTCCTGGACTGAATAAAAAATAAAAAGGAAAAACCGGGCTGGGGAAATGGCTTCAGTGGTAAGGGAAGTTGTCTTGCAAGTCTGACCACCTGGTAGCTGGAAGTAGCAGCTTGCCTCTGTAATTTCAACATGTCTATGGCAAGTTTGAAAGCTGATGTCGGAGAACTGGCCAGAAGCTCACAACTGTAGAAACAACAAAATCCCTTTGCCTCCTAAATGCCAAGACCACAGGCATTCGGCACTATATCTGACTCAGAAGAAAACAAGATATTAATGGAAATGGAAGAGCTGGAGAGAGAACTCATTGGGTAGAGTCCTTGCCTCCCAAATTGGGATTGCCAAAACCCATGTAAAAACCAAAGCCATACAGGAAGACACTCAGAGTTGATCTCTGGCCTCTGTATGAAGTACTTCTGTACACACAATGTATGTATATAACACACATACACATATACATTTACACACATATTGGATGCATTGCATATATTGGAAAAATAGAGGATTAAAACATCAGATACCACTGAAACTAACAAGAGCAAGTTTCATGAGGCTTTGTCTTAAAGTATACATAGATGATAAATTAGTTGATAGGTGACCGTAAAGATAATAGATAGATGATAAGACATGTGATAGGTAGATAGGTAGATGGATAGATACATAGATATGGCTAGATGATTGATAGATAGATGATATATGGATGGATGGATGGATGGATGGATGGATGGACAGACGGACAGGCAGATAGACAGTAGATAGATAGAAAATACTGGTTCTTACATGGGCAAAATATGTTCCTTACAATGGTAGGTTTCCTCAAAGTGTACAAAGATTGTTTGCATTGAGAACCTCACACTTTTTATTTTTAAATATTCTTTGAGCGGCTGCTTTGTACTGACAAGTGTTCTGGAGATTGCAATGGAAAAAGGGGTTAGCAGATAGATAAAAGACAGACAATAAAGGCAACTGAGATGGTCCAGCCAGTAAAGGCATCTGCCCCAGCCTGAAAACCTGAGTTTGGTTCCCGGGACCCATATGGTGGAAGGAGAGAATAAACTCCTATAAGTTGTCCTCTGACCTCCACACGTGTACCATGGCAAACACATGTCCTCTACCCTACCCCCCCCACACACACAAAAACTAAATAATAATGTAATTTAAAAACAACAAACAATACTTAGGTTCTCCTTCTTTTACCTGATGCCTCCAGCACTCAGTCAGCCCACACAGATGCAGCTCCCAGAGCTCCAGCAGTACCCCTGCGTGGGTTGGTAAGTTGTTACCTCTTGGCTCAGCTTCGGCCTCCAGTCCGGTCAACCCTCCCTTTCCTGTTCAGCCCATTCAGCCCTCCCCTTCCTGTTCAGCCCATTCAGCCCTCCCCTTCCTGTTCAGCCTGGTCAGCCCTCCCCTTCCTGTTCCTCTCATTACTATCACCCACCCACATTTTTGAAAAAGCTCTCTATTTTGGTTTTGGTTTTGAATCCTCTGGTAAGGTATAGATCATACAAAATACCAATTTTCAGTTCAAGGGCACAAATATAGAAAACCACAGAATACTAGAGCTGGAAAAAATCCCGGGCAGCGTCTTCACAGTTCCCTTAATTTTCAGATGAAGAAATTGAGCTTCAAGAAGGCTAGGCCTTGCTCAAGCATTCCCCTCCCGCAACCCACCCCCCAAATAAAACAACTTTGATTAATACCCGAGTCTCCAGAAAACTTTGCTAAGCTTGCTATGAGGGCCGTTCCAAACAAATCTACCCAAGCAGGGTGTGGTGGTGGTTGTCCACATGGTGCTTGCCTGCACATTGCTTGAACCTTCTGCTCTGGGGGTTGAAGATGGAGGATCACGATTTGAGACCACCTAGCTACACAGCAAGACTGTCTCATTGGGAAGGAGTGGGGAGAATGCGGGAAAGGAAATAGGGGGGCAGAGCCCATTCAAAGAGGATGGAGAAATTCCTTTTCCACATCCATTTCTTGTGAACACATAGGAAGAGTCAGAATTTATGAAAGTAAAAAAAAAAAAAAAAAACCAAAAAACCAAAAACCTCTAAAACAAGAAAAACGAACCAAAACAACAACAAAACAGGCATTGTGCCACATGCCCTGAATCCCAGCACTCAGAAAGCAAAAGGGGGTAGGTACATCTCTGAGGGCAGCCAGGGCTACACAGAGACCCACTCTCAAAAACACTGCACACAACTGTTCATCTCTGGATGCCTTCACAAGGCTGTGATTCTACAAATAACGGCTGCTCTTCTAGTCAGTGGTTGGTCAATCTATGATGCTGTTAATGGGAACAGCCACTTTAGGAGGACTGCTCAGAGCGGTCCATAAAAACATCAGAGGTCTTCATTTGTTTCTATTGCTGTGAGTGTCACAGACTAGAACATTTATAAAGAGAAATGTTCAAGGTCCTAGACATCTATGAACACATGCCAGTGTCTTCTTGGCACCCAGTGAGGACCTTCCTGATGAGCCAGGACGTGTAGCAAGAGAGAGCATGTGTTTTTCTAACAAAGAAACTCCTACAACTCCTACACTAATTCAGAAAACCACTGACTCAAGAATGAGTTAATTTATATACACCTCTGCCATGTCTCAAAGGTTCCACCTGTCCTACCTAGTGTATATATTCAAATACAGCAAGATGCTGCCCCCAAATCGAGACTTTATTTGTGAAATTATTTCGAAGCCTGAGTAAGCCTCTCTCCACTTGTCCAAGTAGATAGGAGCCTTTTATAGAGAAGAAAAAAAAAAAAAAACCTTATTGTTTCACAGAATTCACTGCAGACAACGAGAACAGTTCAGGCCTTGAGCAAACCAGCTTGTGCTTTTCTTTCTGTCTGTCTCTCTTCTTTCTGTTTGTCTTTCTTTTCTTCTTTCTCTTAACATTTATTTATTTATTCTTACTCACTTATTTATTTATTCATTTAGTTATTTAATGGGGGTGAAGACCAGGTGCCAGAGCACCCATGTGCAGTTCATGGGACAAGCTGCAAGGGTCATTCATTCTCTTGTTTGCCACATGGGTTTCAAGGGTTGACCTTGGTCACTGGGCTTGGTAGTAAGCACCTAAAAAGGCTAGAAAGACAAAGAAATGAAAGGAACATAGAAGAGAAAGGAATGCCTCACCAGAATCTAGTTGAAGTCTTAACACTCAGAAGTCAAGATTCAGTACAATTAAAATTGTTATGAAGATTGCCTTTGTATTTGTAAAGACAATACCCTTTTTATAGAGGTATTTTTATCAATTTCTTATTTTTTATGTTAATACTCATACTTAAATCTAAGCTCAAACTTTTTTTAAAACATTTGTTTGTATGTTTTGTTTTGTTTTTTTATTATTCTACGTGTGTGGTGTTTGCCTGCATGCATGTGCACACCACATGCCTGACTGGTGCTCAAGGAGATCACAAGAGGGTGTGGGATCACATGGGACTGGAGTTACAGTTTTAAATAGTTATGCAGGTTCTGAAAATTAAACTGGGGTCTTCTAAAATGTTTGCCACTGCCCTTAACTACTAAGTCCTGTCTTTAGCTCCATTAAAACTATTTTTAAATAAATTCCAACTTTGCTCCTGGTGACTGATGTGTAGCAGTTTCCTCTGTGACCAAAACCATCCATCTTGGAGGAAAGCTTGTTAAGACACAGAATCTTAAAGGGGAGATCAAACAACAGGAAGTAAACTCAGTAGTTTTAGGAAGTCCCTGAATCTGACCAGATGTAAAGACCCCTGCCACTGCCCCAGCATATGTAAGCACTAAGAACTGCTAAGGGATACTTCCACATAAGTCCAGATGCCTGGAAGAGGTTCCGACCAGAAGAGCTACCCAGAAGGACACTCCAACCTGTGGAGCTGCCTGCAGGCTGTGTAGTGTGTTCTACATTTCCAGCTTTCATGACTTGTCACCATGCTGGGGTAGACTGTGATGATACTGCTATAAGCTCATCGTCCATTTTTTTTTTTTTTTTTTTGTAACACCAAGAAAACGAATTGGTTCACCACGTTAGACCTTTGTGGTACCTATAACTTGGTTTGTCATTGGTTCTCTGCCGGGGGTTAGTAGATATTTATTCAGTTTGTGTGTGTGTACATGTGAGTGTGCATGAACATGTGTGTAGTGTGTATGCTTGCACACACATGTGCTTGTCTATATGTGTGTGTGTGTGTGTGTGTGCATGTGTATACGCATGTACTCATGCAAGTGAAGGTCAAAGGAAAACTGTTAAGAGTCAATTTCCTCTTTCAACCATGTGGGTTCTGGGGATCAAAGTTGGGTTGTCAGGCTTGATAGCAAGTACCCATCAAACTGTCTTGCAGGTCCCTTAAAGTTCTTTACTCAAGAAAAATGTTTCTGTATTTTAAGAGCCAAAGAAATGCAAAAGGGCCAATGAATTGATGCAGGAGAAATAGTCTTGACCGGGGGTCAAAGTCTTGGGTTACTTGCCACACCCCTCTCCTTCAATTAAGGAGGAATTGACTTAACAACCACAAGTTGTATCCACTTAGTCACCAAGGACTTCACTTAGCATCCTGGTTAAAATGTGCTGGCTGGACAACCTCAAACCATAATTACACGGGAAACTGGCAGGAGGAATGGGAAGTACCTTATAACCCCAGCACAATTTGAGGGAACTAAACCAAATTGTGTTCGTATTTGGGGGCTAAGGGATTTGTAAATACTTGATGTTATAAATTTGTGTTTGGATACGATTGACAGAAGAGGCACTTTGTAAACAATGCAAATGTCAATCTGAATTACTGATTAAGGTATGTTCAAGTTTATATTCAGGAGTGGGTAAATGAAGAGAATTTCATATCTAAATTAGGGCAAGTGGGATTTAAAATATCAGATTTGAAATTACTCAGTGGTCAGGAAGCTTTAATTCGTGACAATTATGTAATAAAATCAGATATACACTGACGAGTAAAAAATAAAAGCTCTTTGCTTACACATAGGACTGAGCTTTGCTCAAAGCTCTCTAAGACTGAGTATGGTAGGGTACACGTATAACCCCGGTATGGTGGGGAGGCTAAGGTATTAAGGTTGAAAGTTCAAAGCCAGCTGAACTTTTTCAAAACAAATAAAACAATGCCCTGTAAAATGACGGCTGAATCTATATGGCTTATAAAAAAAAAAATCACAGGCAGAACTTAAAAGCCGAGGGAGGCATTAAGTTATAAGACTTGTACTTTAATTTATTGAGTATTAATAGCAAAATTAAAGCATTTTTGGGGTTGAGAGCATAGTTTGGCAGTGGATTACTTCCCTGTCATATGCAATGCCTTGGAGTCAATCTTTAGACTCCAGGGATCTGCCTTTCTCTGCATGACTCTGACCAGCTCTTTATGTGGTATCTGGAGATTGATAGAAATCAGGCCCTCATGTTTGCAAGGCAAGCATTTAACCTCTGAGCCATCCCTAGCCCTGGACTTCCTGAACAGGAAATAATGCACATCTTCATTGTTTGTATGGCTCAGAGTTGTGGTCTCCTGTCACTTGCAGACAACACAACCTCACTGGCCCAGGATGTCATTTAAATCCATTAGGCAATGCTTCCTGAACATCTACATGAGACCAGAGCTAGGTCCCATGTGCTTCTAGCCTTGTGTCTTTGGGCAACTTCCTTGGACTGAAAGTCTTCGTTTACAAATTCACTGCAGGCCTGGAGTAATACAGGTTTTAAGTACCAGTTTCCTCAACTGCAAGGTAGCATTTTTAATGACCAGTGAATACCACTGTGACAAGGATGGGAGAACTGTCTACAGCACTATTTTGTAGCAGTGCTCACACATAGCTATTTTAGCAATTGCTATTCTCAGAATATCACACTGGACTACAAAGACGTCATAGAAGTTCAGCATGGCAGTTGGGTCAAATGCTCGACACGTCTCTGTGCCTCAGGATCTGCTGTCTAAACAGCCAGCTCTGCTACAGAGGCTGCGATCTGAGGCAGCTACTTACAATGTGGTAGGCTAGATCCATATTCAGGATTTCTTTTAAAAACATGTTATCACGCTTGGACATCTCCCCAGAACAATTACGTTAGAATCTCTAAGTGTGGCTCCAGCTATAAATCTGATAACTGTGGGGTTTCTCATGTGGGGTTCTAACTGTCAGGTTGGACAGCCACTGAACTGGACATGGGGTATACCCTTGTACTCAGTAAGCAGGGAGATTTAAATTGGAGGGCAACATAGTAACCCTGTGTCAAAAAAAAATAATTTAAAATGACCAATCTAAGACTTGAAATCTTTTAAAGGGCATATGGGTGGCTAGAGAGATGGCTCAGTTATTAGGAGTGCTTGCTGCTCTTCCAGGGGACTGGAGTTCCCGACACAGCATCAGTTTCTGATTGATCAAAACCTTCTGTAACCCCAGCTGTAGGAGGTCAGATACCCTCTTCTGGCCTCTGCAGGCACACACATGCACACATGCACACACACACACACACATACATAAACACACACACACACACACACACACACACACACACAAACACATATACATACACACAAACACATATACATACACACAAACACATATACATACACACAGACACATTATATACATACACACAAACACACACATGCACACACAAACACATATACATACATACAAACACATATACATATACATGCATACAAACACATATACATAATACAAACACATGCATACAAACATACTTTAAAATAAATCTACAGGGCATATAGGGATGTCAGGGGGCACAAAGGGGACACTAGTTTTGGACTAGAAGATGGAAAGGAGTTACAAGCCTTATTATAGACAGTAAGACACTGTGCCAGAGGCCTTCCTGGTTCCTGATATAATTAAAGAGACTACACATGACAACAGCTACATTAGCAACCACAGCAGGCACTTAACCTTTACGTGTTGAATGGATGTGTGATTCAGAAGCCTGGTGCTTTTATAAATTAGGTTATTTTTAAAGGTGTCTTTAGAATCCTCTGGTCAAAAGTCTGGCTAGCTGCACAGTGGCAGGGACCACAGGACTCGTCATGATTTTGTTTGTTCTAGAAAGACATTAGAAAGACGTGTACTCCTAACCTTTGGCCTCAATTTCGTTTCAGCAGTTCAGACGCCAGCCAAGGTGTGTAAGCAAGTCTGACATTTTGTGAACATTCTTCACGTATTCTGTCTGGTGGTAATTTGAGGAAGCGGTTGGACTCTTGAAGCTCTTGGCAGACTCCGTATCCGACGAATACTTTGGAACCTTCAGTAGCCCTTCAGAACTGGCAGGGTTCCCTCCAAAGATCCGCTCAGGCACACGAGATAATTAGAAGTTCCGTTACTGCCAGATTTTGCATTTGTAAAAGTAACTTTGATAGCACAGTACCAACAAATGGATCTTGTCAGCCACAAATGGATAAACACAGCTGTTTTCTTCAGTCCCCAAAAGGCTGGGAAACTAAAAATTATAGGGTAGCCTATGGGCAGAGCACTTAAGTCCTTACACCGACTCTTCTAAAGTCTAAATAAATTAATTATGCCTTATTGGATTAAATAAAGTACACTGGTATAAAAACCAAAGGTTTGAGAGGATTTTCTTAACTTCCTAAGATAGGAAAAGAGGTTCCTGAACCTATTTAACTGAATTATATGAGAGCCCTTATTGAGAGGGTAAAAATGAAAAATCCACTAAACTCTGAAGGTCATAGTTCTCAAGCCATTGTCTGTTCCTTTCTGTGTCTACTAAGTACTAGCTACTTAAGCCATACAACTGAAGTCTCTTCCCAATGTAACTTGCTAAATCTTCCCTAGTCCAAATACCACAAAGATGCATTTGTGTAATTTGAAATAGTCCGTGGAGATAGAAGTAAGACTAGATGAAGAGTGAGAAATATATCTATAGACAGCATTCCTTTCAGTTGTATGTTTGTCACATAACAAACTGTTTTCAAGTTTTAGTCTAATAAAAAGAGACCCTTGTTCAAGGGGCTGGAGAAATGGCTCAGCAGGAAGAGTAGGTGCTGCCCTTACAGAGGACCTGAGTTTGGTTGGCAGCACCAACACCACGTGGCTCAGATCAGTGTAACTGGAGCTCCAGAGGTGCTCTGATGCCTCTGGCTTCCTCAGGGGCACATGTACAGGGTTTTAATACCCCCATCCCAAACACACATGCACACAATTAAAAAAAAATACTTAAAAGAAACATCCTACCAATAATCTATTAGCATAAATATCGTGACTTTTACATTTTGACATGTTTTTATGTTTGTCTGTCTAAGGTTGAATCGTTCACCTATGCATTTGTTCATCTAATCACCTATTGTACGTGTACACATTATTAGTGATTAGTGTTTCATTTGTTTGTTGTTGATGCTGTTGTGATAAAATACTGTGACCGAAGAAACTTAAGGAGGAGTTTCGTTTATTTCACCTCACAGCTCCAGAGGGGAAGGTCAGATGTCTGTAATGGACAACATAGCAACAGAAGCAGCAGCAGCAGCAGCTGGAAAACCACACATCAATCACACGCAGGAGGCAGAGAGAGCACGCAGCAAGGAGGGTGAGGCTATGAACCCTCAATCCCTGCCCTCAGGGGTGACTTTAGCCAGCAAGGCTCCACATCTTATAGATTCCCGAGCCTTCCCAAGCAGCACTATGAACTAGGGACACTTTGTTGAGGTGCATGTGCCTTGAGGGGACATTTCTCACCCAAACCACCACACTTAGGACGTGTAAGATGTAACCCCAACTCCTATTGTCTCACAGTTTACTAGAGGAAGACAGGCATGTAAATAAGTAACCTTATTATATGGAAAGGCTATAGAAAAACTATTCCCAAACTGCTATTGAATTACTGGGGTAAGACTGGAAATGAGTAAAGGGTTATATCCTACTTCTTGGGACGAGTCCTGTACATCTACAGACTATACCCTGATGTCTTCCAAATCTCTAGGTCACCTAGACTTCCCTAGGCTGTAGAATGGCATGTAAAAACGTTCACCCAAGAGCTACACCTCACCTCAAAATCCCAAACAAAACTTATTTCTGCATCTGTGATGGTGAATTTTGATCATTGTTTTCAATGAATTAATAAATGCCTAGGAAGTCAGTAGGGCATGTGGTGGGCATGTCTGTGAGCAAATTCCCAGAGTTAGAACATGAGGGCTGCAAGCTCCGATGAATGAATCCTCTGATGGATTCATCTTACTATGGCATTATTGGGAGGTGAAGAAGTGTAAGAGATGGGACCTGGCTGAGGCAGATAGGTCACTGGAGGCCCATCCCCAGTATAAATATCTTGCCTTGTCGAATTCCTGAGTCTTTTTTTTTGGCTTTCTGGCCGTCATGGTGGTAGCTGCTGTGCTCTGCCATGCCCTCTGACCATAATGAATGGAACCCTTCAGAAATGTGAAGCAAAAGAAATCTTTGCTCCTCTAAGTTGTCTCTCTGAGGTCACAGTGATAACAACTGGCCAGTATACCACCCAAAGCCTTTTTTCCCTAAACAAGTTGTATATCTCAACGACTCTATCCTCATTCTCCCAGACACCAAACTCGACACTGTGAGTTATTTACATGTGTGTGTATATATGTATGCGCGCACACACACACACACACACACACAGACATATATTCTTGAAACTTCATGGCATTGAAATTTGTTTTCTCTCCCACAATTCCGTGCATCATTTGGGCCCAGATAACTGCTTCCTGTTGCCTTGTCTTCTGAGGACTGAAGTTAGATATGTGCCTGAGACTCACCTCTAGACTTGGTTGGACTAGAAATCACATGGCTGGTGAGTGATTTGACTGGGAGCTCAGTTAGGTGGCTTGGGCTTCTCACAGAACTTCCCTGGAGTCTGAATGAACCAGTCTTGGGTCAGTGTGCTTCTTTGGTGACTGGGTGACCGGGGACTGTGTTAAGTAGCTCTGTTATATCGGTGACAGACACTTAAACAGCATATAGTCGGAAATGCTTCTTTTGGCTCAAGGCTTCATGAGTGACACAGTGAGGGCCTAGAACACAAGGGAACTTAAGGAAATCTCCCAGGGACTTATTTCCTCCAGCGAGGCCCCACCTCCTAATTCTCACAGTCTCTCAATAATGCTGTTGTGTGATGACTCCACGAAAGGGTTCACCACTCATTATGTGAGAGGCTAAAGGTGTGCATTATTAATTGATACATATTCATTTTTAAAATGTTAGGCTTATTGATTCTATTATGTTAGGCTTATTTATTTTATGGGCAGGAGTGTTTTGTCTGCATGTATAAGTACACACCACATGCATGTCTTAGGTGCCCTCTTAGGTGTTTCTCAATTTAGCCAAATTGACAAGACAGCCACCACAGGAACAATCTTTAGAGACAGATGACCACATCTGGGTCTTTCACTCCTCCTTTCCTTCTTTAGTCATTTCCCATCCTCAGATCTATATTCCACTAGCCTCGACTCTCAGATCTACCCCACTATTCAGGTCCCAGTCCTGCTCTCGTGCGCTCGTCTGGATGCTCCTGCATCAGCATCATTGCCACCACCTCCTAGTGCTGCCTCGATGCCTAGATTTCTCCTCTTCAATTTGTGTAGACTTTCTCCCCAACAGTGAGAAGTTGTTTGTTTATTTGTTTGTTTGTTTGTTTTTAGAAAATAAGTCTTATATTAAGAAATACAGTTGAGGGCTGTTGAGGTGGCTCATGGGTTAAGGCACCTGCTGTCAAGCCTGACAACCTGAGTTCAAACCTTTGAGAGCTACAAGCAGAAGGAAAGGACTGAATCCTGTAAGTTGCTTTCTGACCTCCATACCAGCATCTTGGGATGTTCCTCAACATGCATGTGCACACATGTGCAAACACACACACTCACGCACTCACAAAGTAAATAAAATAAAATGTAACAAAATGTTTAAAAAGAGATGCGACTGTATAAAAAGCACACCAAATATAAATGTATAATAACGGAAGCTGCCTATGACCATAAGAAATAAAATATTGTCAGCACCTAACACCCCCTTACCATATCCTATATGGATAATACCCCTGGCCCACACCAGAAGCATCTAGTTTCTTGACTTTTACAGAAACTTTCTCTACACTTTGTTTCAGCCTTTTACCACCTAACTGTTCATCTTTAAAATATAGTTTAATCTTTTTTGCTTCAATTTTTTTTATATAAATAAAATTATACAGGATCTAGGCTTTTGTGCCCAAGTCTTCATATTCTGAATGTGAACCACAATAAAGTATGAGTGTTCATGGCCCAGGAATGTGCCTCAAAATTCCACAGTCCACCATGGAAGTGGTTACCTGGGGTTTTGTTGTTGTTTGTTTGTTTTTGGTATTTAGTGAGACAGTTCTCACTATATAGCTCTGGCTGTCCTGGAACTCACTTTGTAGACCAGGCTGGCCTTGAACTCACAGAGATCTGCCTGCTTCTGCCTCCCCAAGTGCTGAGACTAAAGGTGTGCACCACCACACCCAGGGGTTACCTCAGATTTTACTAGTTGCAGAATCAAGAGAATCATAAATCAAGGCATTTAAAATACATTGGCAGGAACCTCAGCTGGGCAATTGCAGTAAAGTACCCTGCAGGGAGAGAGGAGAGCAACACCTGCAGCCTTGGTGGTTACTAATGGCATCCTTCAGCTGTCGCATTCCCAAGTGTTGGAGACAAGCTTGATCTTCGTCCAGACCAAGAAAGTTGAGGTTACACAGTGGGACCCTGTCTCAAAAATACCATAAAATACATTTTAAAGATTTTTGATAGCTCCAAGGATGAGAGTCCAGACATGGGAGGGCAATGCGAGGGACTAAAAATAGCCCAGGATGCTCTGGTCTGCAACATTTTAACTCTCCATAATCTCGAGGTCCCTCATTTGACCTTGGGGAATGCTCGCCACAGGTGTTGCTTTCGCTTTCCCTAGACTTTCAGTTTCCAGTATTCTGTATTAAATTCCACTTTCTGATGTTTCCACTTCTCTGCCCATGAGCAAGGCTAGCCTCAAAGGCTTTTTGTTTGGTCTGTAGGCGTTTGTTTTGCTTCTGTCTTTGGCTTTGCATTAAGGTAATACCAGCTGTACACATTAAAGCACTCTGCCTTTCTACCTTCTGGAAGATTATGTAGAATTGGTGCTGAATATTTTAGTGTTTGGCAAATTTCTTTAGCGAAACCATCTGGTCCTGATGAATTCCTTTTTCACTGCCTTCACTGCTGCTCTTTGGCTCACCTACAGTTAAGCTTTCTGACTTTAACGTTTCATACTTGGTACTCAATAATATGCTGTATCCTTTCCTATGTCTGGTCATTTTTTGTGTTCTCTGTAGCCTGCCTGGCATTACAAGATGGCACTGGTTTCCTGCTGCACCACTTGTAAACAAGTCTACTGCACATGTGTCAGCACAATTCTGGTGCGAACCCCTCCGGAGTGGGTATATGCAAATGAGGTATTGGTGCCTTAGCCAATCCCTGCACAGCAAGCCCTCCCCAGGTGGGGCCCATGCAAATTGGTCTATGCAAATTATGTCCAGGCAGGGCGACCAATCAAAGAGGATATGTAAATTAGGTCCGACAGGATGACCAATCAGAGAAAGTCACGCCCCCTCTCCCCTCTATATAAGCAGCACTCTCTGGCTTCTCGGGGTCCCCACTTCACAATGGGGTGCTCCTGCAATAAAGCGTGTTGAGAAGATCCCAGTCGTTGTGGCCTTCTTCCTGGTCGAGCGGTCGCGACAGTTCTCAAGTCTGCTTTACCTGATGTTGATATGAGCTTTGCTCTCTTTTGATTGTTTTTATGATGTGTATATGTATCTTCCCTTTTACACTCAGCATGCCTCTGTTATGTGATATGCAGTGACTCTATTGTAGATGGATTTTAGTTAGGTCCTACCTTTCCCCCTTCCACCCCCAGCCTACCCTATCAGTCTTTTAATCTATTTATTTAGGCCATTTACATTTGCTGTAATAACCAGTATGCTAGTGCTTGAGTTTGCCATTTTATTTCCTGTGCTTTTATTTGTCGTTTTTCTTTCTCTGTTTTCATTTTTCTGATTTTTTTTTAAACTAATTACTTACACTTCTCTTAAGTGTCCATTTGACTCATCTACAATGTTTTCAGTGTATCTATTTATAAAGGTTTTTACTGGTTGTTTTAGGAGTTGTGTTATGTATAGCCTTTCACTACTTATCACTTTTGGATTTTTGACTAGTTCAAAGAATGTGCACAAATATCATCTCACATCTTTTTAACTCCCCACGTATGATTGTATTAAATATTCCCCTTATCTACATTTATGATCACATTGGGTATTATAATTTTGTGTACATTAAGTTTTATTGTAACAAAGTAACTTGTTCACTTGCTTTAAAGGAATTATTTATTTAAAGTATGTGAGTACACTGTATCTGTCTTTATGCACACCAGAAGAGGGCATCAGATCCTATGACAGATGAGCCACCTTGTGGTTGCTGGGAATTGAACTCAGGACTTCTAGAAGAGCAGTCAGTGCTCTTAACCACTCAGCTCACTTTTAATACTTAAAGCCAAAATCACTGCAGGCTTGTAATTTCACCTACTTTTAGATCACAGATGCTCTAGCTGCTGTCCACCTCCCATCTCCCCCCAAGCCAAGCCTTGCCCTACACTAGCTCTTTCTCTGGGACAGAATTGATTAGAAAGAACTTTGAACTGTGGCCTTGCACCCCCTCCTCCTTGTGACTGCAAGATAAATTCATGGTCCCACCTAAGGCCGGCCTTCTGTGTCCTTTAGCATAGAGGCTAGGCCAGGCTAGGTCATGTGGTGTGAAGCTTCCTCCAGCCCCAATAGCCTGCTTTGTTCTCTGGAATGAGGGTCTGTCTCTCTTTGGGGATCTCTCATGCCTCACACCGTGTTAGCCCTCCTGAGAAAGCTCCTCTTTGGACTGACAGCCTGTTCTTCCCTGCAGGACCTACCTCCTAGAAGCCTCTTCTCTTCTGAAGGGTGATCTTGCAGCAGCTCCCTTCCATAACTGACGGTTAAGTTAGATCGTGCTGGAGACTATGGCAGGACAGCAGCTAGTTCAAGGCAACTTAGAAAGACCCTGTCTCAAAAAGCATCCTTAATGGAAAAAAAAAAAAAGTGCTGGTGCTGATAGCAGTCTTGTCTAACATCCACAAGGCCTTGGGTTTTACCCAAGTTACCCTGAGCAAAAACAAAAAACAAACAAACAAAAACTCCATAGAATCAACATGCCCACTTACTCCCACCCAAACATCTCAAATTCACCTTTTGCTGGTTCTTTTTCTTTTCTTTTTTAAAGAATTATTTATTTTATGTATATGAGTACACTATCACTGTCTTCAGACACACCAGAAGAGGGCATTGGATCCCATTACAGATGATTGTGAGCCACCATGTGGTGGCTGGGAATTGAACTCAGAACCTCTAGGAAGAGCAGTCAGTGCTCTTAACCACTGAGCCATCTTTCCAGCCCAAAATGTATAGCCCAGGCTGGCCTCAACTAGTGATCCTCCTGCCTCTGCCTCCTTCAGCAAATCCTACCAAAGTGCACCACCACAGCTGGCTTGTTGGATCTTTACAACCGCATTTGTAAACGCTTTTCTTTTTTTAATTAAAAAAGAGAGAAATAGACATTTTAGCACATGCTATATATAGTCACATAGAGACTCTATTGGACCAAATACAAAGAGAAAGGAGGGGGAAACATAGCTTTCTATGCAATACTATCCAGAGCCGACTACCCGTCCCACCCCACCCCCGCCCCTGCCCTCCAAGGCAGTAACGTGAGCAGCAGATTCTGCCAGAGAAGGCGCATGACGGTGAATTGGCTAGATATAATTTTTACTAGGAAAGGATGCAAATGATTTTTAGACTACGAAGAGAGCCTTTTCCCATTATAGTCTGCTCAAGGTTTCCCCCTAAAATAAGTTGAGAGGACTGATCCTAGGAAGGTGTGGCCAGATCTTACGATGCCAGTGGGCAGCATCCATACGTTTTCTTCCTCTTCCTCCCCGAATCTTCATCTTCCTCTGTCCTCAGCCTTTCTCCATTAGATTCTCTCAATTCTTCCTCTTTATCAATGTCGTTGATGTCAGTTGTCTTCCACTCCGGCAGCATCCATATCAGGAACCAAATACCGCATAGATCTGGCCATGTATCCTCGATGAACTCGGTCTGCGCCTGCTTTACACAGTCAACGTGATGGCCCACACTGTTCACTTGATGGGAATCTAGACTCTCCAAGGAGAGAAGGCTCGGGACACCTACCTATTCGATCAAATAAAAAACAAAGCCGGCGGAGCACTAGCTCTCATCGCTCTTCCCTGACTGGATACAATGTGACCAGCTGCCTCCACACCTGCCACCAAGCTTCCCCAACACGTTGGATTCTCTCCTCTCAAAGCCCCTCCTTCATCCCGTTGCTTTGTTCAGGTATTTGTTGCAGCAATAAGACAAGCCACTAATATAGTCAGTAAACCATGGGAAGAAGCGCCCTGACTCTTCCTGCTTTTTGCTCTCTCTGTGTCTCTGTGTTTCTATTTGTCTCTCTCGAGCTCATGTGTGAGCTCATGGATGTGGAAGAACCATGCTTGATCACCTTTTTCCTTTTTCCATAAGGTAGGTCTTTCATTCAAACCCGGAGCTCACCAATATGACTACTTCTGCTAACTAGCTTGCTCTGTAAATCCCTGGTCTCCACTTTCTGAGGCCAGAATGACAAGCGGATCACCATGCCCACCCAAAGTTTGCGTAGTTCTGGGATCTGCACTCCAGTCTGCAGACTGCGTAGCAACTGTTTAACTACTACCGAGCAATCCTCCAGCCTTTAGACAGTCTTACTCCCTGGTCCAAACTCACAGTAATCCTCCCCAGAGTTCAGAGGGCTGGGATCACAAGCATGAGTCACCGTGACTATCTTTGTTAAAAAGTAATTTCCTAGAGAGATGGTTCAGTGGTTAGGAGCTCAAATTGCTTTTACAGAGGACTTGAGTTCAATCCCCAGGACCCACCCCAGGCAACTCCCAAGCACTTGAAACTCCAGCTCCAGATATCCTTACATTCTCTACCGCCTCCCAACTCCTCACATACACACATAATTTAAAAAAATAAATTAAATATGTTTTCAAAACGTGTGTTTTCTGCTTAAGAACTCCCATAGGAATAAGAGGTTTGAGGTTAATATATTAGTTTTCTTTTCTCTGAGAATGTTTTTGTTTTCTTTCCATCCCTGTAAGATGTTTCCTTTGGGTCACTGGATGTAGAATTCTGGGTTAACAGCTCCATTCTGTGTTTCTTTCAGTTTGATTGGTTTTAGAATTAACTTTTTGAGATAGAGTCTCTCTGTGTAGATAAAGTGGACCTGAATTCTTGATTTTTTTCCCCTCTCCTTCCCAGGTCCTGGCATTACAAGTGTGCACCCAGGTGTTTAAAAATATTTGTTAGATAATTCTAACATCTTTGTCCTTTTGGTGTCCTTTTCTTTCCATTCAGATTTGAGATTTGTATGAGTTTTTTTTTTTTTCAACAGTGAATGATGTTTCGATTTGATTGACGAGTATACATTTGTGTCTATGCAGGACTCTTTCCTTGCTATGGCCTCTGTTTTTGTTGGCTTCCTCTGGTACAATTTCAGGAGGCAAACAGGGTCACCCTCTCAACTGCTGTCAGACGGAAGCAGGAGGGCAGGTTTCCTATGTGAACAGACTTCTCATTTCTGCTGAACACTGTTCAGACAGAGTTCTGGGGCTCCACAAGTTATCCCCTGAGACCACCCTTAGTGTATATGAATGTCCCATTCTTGGCCCAGTGTGACCTCTGCTGACAACAGAGGGTGACAAGATTGTTGTAGGAGTGTCCTGACTCTCCAGTGGGTATCTGCTGAGGTCAACCTGGAGGGGTATTTGGGGTTCTTGTTGCAGTTGGGCCAAGGGAGAGGGCTAAGCTCCCCATCTGGCTTCTGCAGATAAGAGTGGCATTTGGGTAGAGTAGCCCAGTTAGACGGCCCCTTCCTTGGAACAGCTGTCTACAGAGAGCAGGCCTGCTGTTTTATCTATGTCAGTTGGAATTTCTGGGGTTTGGCTTCTTCAGAATATTGACCAGAGGAGGCAAAGACAAGCAAGCCCAGGGGTGGGTGGGGGGTGTGTTATCTTGTTGTCCCTTGAATCTCAAGGTCCTTTGAATTTCAAGGTCCCTCATCTGCCTGACTTTTCTATGTTGCAGAGTCTTCTGTTATATGCATTGAGCTCTGCAATTAGCATTGTAGTTCCTAGGAGAGATAAGGACAAGTGTATCATGCTTCCTGAAGTAAGTACCACCCCCCCCCATGTTTTTAGCATGTAAAATGATTTGTGATAGTTTAACTTGTTGTTTTCTAATGTTTCAATAGAGCAAAAGAAAACTACATAGAGGCTGGAGAGGTGGCACAGCACTGACTGCTCTTCTAGAGGACCCAAGTTCCATCCCCACCATTCAATCTGTTACTCAAATTCCAGGGGACCCAATTCCCTTTTCTGGCCTCCTCAGCCCCAGGGACACAAGTGATACTCAAAACACACAGCAAAATGTCCATATATGTAAAAGAAAGGAAAACAGATACATGATAAGGGAAAGTCGTTCTTGGAATTTTGAATTCTATCTTTTTCTGTTACTACTGTTTCTAGTGAGACTAACAGGGATACTGTTTCTAGTCATAGAAACAGTGTTACTGTTTCTGATGATAAATAGTACAAAACTGTTGCCAGTGTCCACCTGGACACTGCTGCCTGGGTTCTGACGTGTTCCAGGTAGGCTAATCTAAGCTATGATTTTTAATAGTTAAGTGTATCAAATTCATGCACGCCCCACCCCATGTTATGTAAGGAGCAGCAAAGCAAAGAGGAGTGGGGTGTGCTCTCAAAAAATGGTAATGAGAGAGAAAGAGAGAAAGAGAGAGGGGGCATGGAGGCAGAAGTTCACGTGTCTCCACTAGTCAAAGATAGTTTACATAGCTAGGTTGGGTATTAGGTTACACTTCTGATTGAGCATTACCATACTTATAAAGTCCTTGATTAACATTTAAAAAAATTGTATAAAAGCCAAATGGAAAAGGGGGGGTACGGGATAGGGGTTTTCTGGGGAGGGGAAATGGGGAAAGGGATTGGCATCTGAAATGTAAATAAAATATTCAATAAAAAAAAAAAGAAAGAAAAAAAACATGGTTTGGTTTTGCTTGAGATAGTCTTCTTATTGGTCCAGGCTGACCTGACACTCATGATTCACCTGTCAGCCTTCCCAACGCTGCCTTCCCAGGCCTGCTCCACAACTCTCAGGCAGTGAATGCTTTGTTGATACTTTAAATATACAATAGGATTATCAGAGCATAACTTTGCTGTACATTGAGGAGCCAGTGTACTGCTCAGTCTTTGTCAACTTGACATAAGCTCAGGTCATCTGGGAAGAAAGAACCTCAACTGGAAAAAAAAAATGCCTCCATCATATTAGCCTGTGAGTCATTAGACAAGATGGGCTAGTCTGTGGGTAATTTTTTTTTTTTTTTTGATGAATGATTGACATGGTGGGAACCAGAACACTGTGCCACCCTTGGGCAACTCGTCCTTGGTTGCATAAAAAAGCAGGCTAACTAAGCCATAGGGAGCAAGCCATTAGGGCAAGTCAGTGAGCAGCACTCCTCCATGGTCTCTGCTTCCGTTTCTGCCTCCAGGTTCCTGCTTGAGTCCCTGCCCAGGCATTCCTTAATTGATGATGGACATGTAAACCAAATAAAACCTTCTCTCCCTGTGGCAGTCATGGGGAATTATACTACTTGAGAGCAATTATGGGGTATGGTCTTGTTGGATGAAGTGTGTCACTGAGAATGTGGGCTTTGGAGTTCCAAAGCTCAAGCTGGCACAGTGTCTGGCTCTTTCTGCTGCCTGCAGATCAAGACGTAGAACTCCCAGCTCCTTCTCCAGCAACACACCTGCCTGCATGCTACTGTGCTCCCCTGCCATGATGAAAACGAACTAAACGTTTGCAACTATGATCAAGCTTCAATTAAATGCTCTTCCTGATAGGAGTTGCTATGGTCATGGTGTCTCTTGTCCCAGCAATTGTTACAGCAACAGAGCACTGACTAAGACACCCCCTAAGTTGCTTTAGGTCATGATGTGTATGAAAGCAATAGAAAGCAAGCTAGGATAGGACTCTAAACATCTTGGTAGTGATGTGAGCTCCGTTTTCCACACTGATAGTAACAAACATCTTAAGAGAATCTTTTGCATTGATTCATATGGCCTGGTTTGATAGTACATACCTATAAATCACAGTCTATAGATAGTTGAAGCAGGAAGATTGTGAGCTTGTTGGCTTGGGTTAAGTAGTGTGCTTCAGGTCATCCTGGGATATATATATATATATATATATATATATATATATATATATATATATATATATATATTTGATGCATGGTCTTGAGATATATATATGAGATATATCTATATATATCTTGATATATATATATATCTTGACATATATATATATATATATATGCATGTGTGTGTCAAGAACATGATTATCATTATATATATGATATATATATATGTCTCAAGACCATGCATCAAATAAATGATTAAATAATAGAACCATTGTACCACCCATCACTTTCTAGAGTCCAGAACTCCAAACCAGGGCACCACTCAATTATCATCAGAGAAGCTTCTTGTGGAAGATGTTCATGCACAGAAATGCTCCTCTGGTCAATATGCAAAGAATAAGAAACCATAGCGGGCTCATTTCTAAAGGAAATAGACAAATCATATTCCTCCTTGCAAGACTCAAGGCTCTGCATGGAAGACAAGGTGAGTAACTTCGAGGAAACAGTGCTTTGGGGCTGTAAGAGGGCAGCTGCATATATGGACTCATGACAACGATTACAGTTTGCACAAGACCTCCACAAGCTCAAAACAAACAAAATCCAAGAATGGGGGTGGGGATGGGGACACAAACTCCTACTACAAACTGAGGCACCACTGACACTTGATAACAGAGTAAGGAGACTCGGTTTTCTTCAGCACTGTGATCCCATAGGTCAACCTCACTCCAGGGCCCCACTCCCAAGAACAGCTGAACAACAGATATTGGACTCAGAGGGAGACAAAGAGGAAGAGGAGAAAAAGAAGAGGAAGAGGGGAAAAGAAAGGAAGAGAAAGAAAAGAGGAGGAGTAAAAGAAAAAGGAGAGGAGGAGAAGGAGGAGCAGAGAAGGAAGAAAGACAGGAGGAAATAAAGAGGAGGAGGAGAGGAAATGGAGGAGGAAGAGGAAGCAGAAGCAGGAGCAGGAGCAGGAACAAGAGGGAGAAGGAGAAGAAGGAGACTTGAAATTGTTTGGGTAGAGAGGGTAGACCTGGGAAAAGTTTGAGGGGATGACTTCTAAGACATGATTATCGTTATTGTTTAACAAACATCTCCATGCGTATAACGAGGCATACTTTTACAATTACATCTCATTTATAAGTCACAGTAGAAATAGCAGATCAAGTAAAATTTGTTTAATTATCCCTCTATTCTGGTTTGCCTTAAGATTGGGTATAAAACAGCCTGGAGACATCTCAGAAGAAAACCTCAATTGAGGAAATGCCTAGCTCAGGTTGGGCTGAGGGCATTTCTGTGGGGAACTGTCTTAATTATTAAGTGATTCAGAAGGGTCCAGATATTGTAGGCTATAGCATCCCTAGGCAGGTGTCCTGGCATCTAAGAAAGCTAGTTAAGCATGGGTCTGTGTGTGAGCCAGAGAGTAAGGCAGCAAACAGCATTTCCCTATGCTTCCTCGATTGAGTTTCTTCCCTGACTTCCTTTGATAATGGGTTGTGACCTGGAAGTGTAAGCCAAGTTGCTTCTAACTGGAATATTTTATCACAGCAACAAAAATCAAACCAGAACACAGTCTAAAAGATCTTGTCAGTTTATATTCCAACTGGTTATGTATCAAAGGGCTTACTTTCTTCTGCTGGGCGTAATTGATGTTTTATATTTCTTGTCAGTAACAGATAAGACATTGCTGAGGGGTAGATATTAAGATCAAAATTAAGTGCCAAGATTCACAGTTCTTCCTCCCTTGCGTTTGGCCTGACAGAGAGACTCCCCTCGTCCTTCTCTGTTCAGTGTTTTTCATTATTGGTTTATCAATAAAATAATAAAAAAATCAAAAAAATAAAACGTTCAAGCTGTGATAGCTTGAATGTTTAACAATTAACCAATTTGCTTCTGTGACTCAAGAGAGTCACAACTCACTTTAACATTTGCTTTTATACTTCAACCATATTCAGCCCCTCAAGCATTTTGTTTAACAAATATACCCTAACAGCCACATCCCTTGTGACTGAGCCAATACTGATGAGAACACGGTGCACACTTCATTGGATGTTTGGTCCGTGAGAGGCTTCCTGAGCAAATGGGTAAAAAGAAAAAACAGGTCATGCTCTCCAGAATCCGAACAGTTTCCTCCTCGGATGATCTCATGGTGGACTTTCCCTCTGAGCTGGTTCCATTCATCCTAACAGCAACCTGCTAATCCTTCTAGAAGGGCAGAGTGCACAACTCTTTAAACTGCTTCAGGCAGAAATGTCATAGTTGAATATCAACTGAGCTCTGTGTTGTACCTGGCTTCCTAGACTACCATGAGCACGTCTTATAGGAACGTGTTTATTTACAGCTATAGGTGATAAATTAAAAACTCTCACATTAGAACATACCTAAAAAGCCGTGTCAGACTTTTAAAGCTGATCACACAGGTGCTGGAGTGCAGCTCAGCTGATAGAATGCTTTCCTAGTATGCCTAAAGATCTGGGCTCAGTTCCAAATGCAACATAAAACTGGATATTGCATGTATGCCTGCATTCCCAGTATTTGGGAGGTAGAAGCAGGAGAATCAAAGGTTCAAGGTCTTCCTCAGCTAGTTTGAGATCAACCCTGGGCTATATGAGAACCAGTCTAAATAAATAGATAAAATAAAAATAAATATACACGACCCACTTTCACTATTCCCATAATGAAATGCTAATGATCACAGCTGTCTTTGTAATTTTCCTTTAAGCTGTAAAAATAATCAGCTATCAGCCAGGAGCAAATCTCCAGACTTTGCTTACAGGTATCTTATAGATATGATGCTTAAGAGGTAAGGAAAGCAAGACGAAGAGGAGGAAGGAAGAACACTGGAAGGGGGCCTGGGAATATATTGATAGTTTCATGTTACTGTGCTGCCCAGCATGTGTGTCTCTGAAACCCCCAGTGTTATTCCTCATATGTGCCTGTGCACATATAAAAGAAAGAAACAGGAAGGAAGGGTAGGGCTGAGGGTATAGCTCAGTGGTAGTGCATTTGCCTACCATGCACAAAGCCCTGGGTTCAATCCCCAGCACTCCCCAAACAAAATGAACAACAACAATAACCACCACCACCACCACCACCAGTCAGTAGGGACAGTCAGGCTGAAAAACACAGAATCAGCACGGGGAAGTGGGAGACAGGTAGTTATTTTCCAATTCATGTTCCTCCAGCCAAATTTATTTCACCATTATATAGGTTATATGTCTCTTTATTTATTTGCTTTTAGAGTTATTTTAGACTAATTTTTGAGAATTTAATGGAGAGAGAGGCTAGTTACTTTTGTGCTGTTGTGACTACAATATCTGGTAGGGTATATGTTGTCCATCGTGGTGGGGAGGCATAGCAGCTGAGACTGGCTTCATCTGATACATAAGTTTGCATGGTGACTTCCTTGTGTCTCAACAAGTCAGAAATCAGAGAGTTCAGGCCTGAAACAGGATTGGGCTATAACCTTCAAGACCCTCCCCCAATCAATCTACTTCTATAAGGAAAGACCCATCTCCTGAAGATTTTATAGCCGGGGGGGGGGGGGGGGGGCATATACTCTAGTGGTGTGTATAATCCAAGCACTCAGGAGGAAGAGGCAGGTGGATCTCTGTGAGTTCAAGGCCAGCCTGATGAGAGTGTGTGGTGCAGCCTGAAATGTCCTTAAGGTTTCTTTCTGATGCAAAGCACTTGCCTTCTCTTCAATCATCTTTCTCTCAAAGGCTTACTGATTTTTACTTTCCACATATGAATGTTTTACCTACAGGGATATGAACAATGTGCATGCCTGGTGCTCACAGAAGTGTCAAATCCCCTAGATGTGGAGTTAGAGATGGCTGTGAGCCACCACATGGGTGGTGGAAACTGAACTTGTGTCTTCTCTTAACCGCTCACCCATTGTTTCAGCCCCATACCGCTCATCTCTTTAACAACTGCTCTGTCACAATTTTAAGTGGGCTCTTTTTCTGGTCACATGGCATGGTTCTTTTAACGTTTTGCCCTGCTTTTGCTTCCAGTTCTCACTATAAACCTGGCTAGATGTGACAAATAATAACCGTGCCACAGCCTGAATCTATGATGTTTTAAAATTTCTTCCATCAAAACTACTCTATTACTTTAATACTTAGTTGCCCTCAAATTTTCCATATGTGGACAAAATGTAGACTTTATTTTGTTTGGGCTTGTGGTTTTTGTTTGTTTGTTTGTTCTGTTTTGTTTTGGTTGGTTTGACTTCTGTTTTGTTTTATTTTTGTTTTGTTTTCTCTGCAGTCCAAACCTCATGAGTATGGTCTACTATCTGAATCTCTGTTGGCATTCTGATCTTCCACACACATACCACAATAACTATCCATCTCTGCCTACAGCCTTCTACAGCTTCTCTCACCAGCATCTCCAAACAACGCAAAAATTCCTCCCACAACCACTTCCAGAAGCCTAAGAACCACATGGTTAGTCACAGTCACACAACCCCACTCTTGATACCGACTTTCCGTGTTAGTGACTTTTGCATCACTGTAAGCTTGATACCTCACAGAAACAACTGAAGAGAGGAAAGATTAATTTTTGGCTCATGGTTACAGGAGCTTTCAGTTCACTGTGGTGAGGAGGGTGTGGCAAAGCAGTCCAGTGCACGTCAGTTCAATGAAAGCTGTTCATGTTACAATAGAGCAGGAAACAAAGGCACAAGGCAGGGACTACTAGGTGTGGGTATATGCTTCAAAGACCCAACTCCAGTGACCTGCTTCTGCCAGGCAAATCCCAACTCACAAAGGTTCCACAATCTCTCTAATGGTGTCACTAGTCAAAAAACAGACATAAGTCTGTGGCAGGCAGTTCAGATTCAAACCGTAACAATATAGGCTGTGCTGCTTGAATGGTTTCAACACTTTTGGTTTTTGTTTTGTTTTGCTTTTCGAGAAAGGGTTTCTTTATGTAGTCCTGGCTGTCCTGAAAGTAGCTCTATAGACAAGGCTGGCCTCAACTCACAGAAATCCAACTGCATCTGTCTCCCAAGTGGTGGGATTAAAGGTGATGCCACCACTGCCCAGCCTCTTGAGGTTGTTTGTTTTGCTTCTTTATTTTTTCTGAAAAAAATCACCTCACTCAATGGGCACAGTCGAATGTCCAATATATTTAAATGATTTGATCACATTCACAATAGTATAGTCTCATAATGTGCAAGTTGAGACCTTCATAAGAAAATGAATGTCAGATGGGTATGGTGGCATACACCTTTAATCCCAGCACTTGGGAGACAGAGGCAGGCAGATCTCTGAGTTCAAGGCCAGCCTGGTCTACAGAGCAAGTTTCAGGACAGCCAGAAGTACACAGAGAAACACATAAATAAATAGATAGATAGATAGATAGATAGATAGATAGATAGATAGATAGATAGATAGATTAAATGGAAGGAAGGAAGAGAAAGACAATTGAGTCTAGAACATTCAGTTGCTTGGACTGATTGAGAAATAGGCAGCACAGTCAAAATGGGAAGATGGGCGGTCAAGCCCCCTCTTCTTTTCTTTTCTTTTCCTTTCTTTTCTTTTCTTTTTCTTTTCTTTTTTGGTTTTTTCGAGACAGGGTTTCTCTGTGTAGCCCTGGCTGTCCTGGAACTCACTCTGTAGACCAGGCTGGCCTCAAACTCAGAAATCCGCCTGCCTCTGCCTCCCAAGTGCTGGGATTAAGGCATGTACCACCACTGCCCGGCAAGCCCCCCACCTTTCTATCTCTGTCTCTCTCTGTCTCTCTGTCTCTCTGTCTCTCTCTATTTGTCTGTCTGTCTGTCTCTCTCTCTCTGTCTCTCTCTGTCTCTCTCTCTCTCTCTCTCTCTCTCATATTGGTCTTGAATTTGAATTCCTGGGCCTTGCCCACACTAGGAAAGCACTGTGACACTAAGTTAAACTCATGCCCTTATTTTTCGAGACAGAATCACATATAATCCCTACGATCCCCCTGCCTTAGCCTCCTCAGTGCTGGGATTATAGGCATGTGCCACCCTGTCTGACATGAAGTCAGGTTCTCAGGAGCCCTGGTCAGCGACTAACCATATATCCTGTGGTATCTAGGAAATTACTTCTAAAGGTATCTGAAGTTTCAATCCATTTAGACTCCACTTTCCATTGGCTAATAGTGAAGAGGCTCAAATACATTGGGATAAAAACCCACATTCAAACCGCAGACAGTGCCGGTGATCAGACATACTTCAGGTCCTTTGAGGACTGTGATGTGCAGTCCCATGTGTCAGCTCAATATCGTGTTCTCAGAACACAAGTGTGGGCTGTTGAGTGGCCTAGAGCACTGCCCCAGGGTAGCTACAAATGGACCTCTTAAGAAACGAAACTGAGTAAACCCTTCACTGATTTTTCAAGTCTTATTTGTTGAAGTGTAACTTGCATTTAGAAACAGTGTGAGTCACAGTGTTCAGCTGACATCTTCACACGCAAACACCTTACACTGGGCCCTGACCTCTGCCCAAAGAGTGCCAAGTAGACCTCCAGGGCCGCTCTGAGTAAATATACAGCAGAAGCCTATAACTGGCTTTAACACTAAAGATTGGCTTTCAAAGTTTATTCTTTATTTTCTTATTATATCTTTGCTTATCTGGTGTGTGTTTCTATGTGTGTGTGTGTGTGTGTGTGTGTGTGTGTGTGTGTCTATGTGAGTGTCTATGTGTGTGTGCCTATGTGTGTGGGTGTCTATGTGGGTGTGTGTCCGTGTGTGTGTATCTATGTGTGTCTG
>JANHMN010000020.1:34863413-34891699 GCA_030674055.1 Rhabdomys pumilio
TGTGTGTGTCTGTGTGTGTGTCTACGTGTGTGTCTCTGTGTGTGTGTATGTCTATATGTGTATGTGGTGTGTATGTCTGTGTGTGTGTGTCTACATGTGTGTGGTGTGTGTGTCTGTGTGTCTATGTGTAC
Organism: Rhabdomys pumilio; assembly: GCA_030674055.1. NCBI lineage: Eukaryota > Metazoa > Chordata > Mammalia > Rodentia > Muridae > Rhabdomys > Rhabdomys pumilio. Next base: position 34,863,545 of record JANHMN010000020.1, read on the forward strand.
AGGTGGAAGTCAGAGGTTAACCTGCAGGAGTATGTTCTCTCCTTTCTCCATGTGGACCTGGATCAAACTCAGATTGTCAAGTTTCCTCACCATCTCTCAAATAAAAGTCACACAGAGCTGGGTTTAAACTTAAGCAAAAAGGGAAAAATGTGTTTTTATCTATTTTGTTCTTTAAAGAAAACCTCTCGCTATCTTTGAACTTATCTTCTGGGCTCACCATGTTCTTTTTGAAAACCATTATGCAAAAGATCTTAGATTGAATAAAGCTCTTTTAAAGAGAATTTTTCCAAGGCTTCTCTATGGTTTATTTATGCTTGAACTTTTAGCATGCTCTAGAGATCAGAGAAAACTTAACAAGGTGGAACAAGGAAATGAATTACAGAAGGATTTGACTTTTTCTTTTTGTATGAGTTCTGTTTTTCCCGCCTGCTCCATCTGCCGTCACCTTCCTCAGTATTGGGTTGTAGCTCTACAAAGTCACAGATGCACATCTCCTGTCTCTGAAGAGTATTGCTGACTTGACATGTAAGAATAAATGCAGGGAGGCTTTGGAGAGACAGCTTACTATTTCACAACACTTGCTGCTCTTGCAGAAGACCTGGGTTCAGTTCCCAGCACACACACTATGTAACTCTAGCTCCAGAGGATCTGATACCCTCTCCTGGCCACTTTGGGTACTGCATACACATGGTACACAGACATACACGCAGACCAAACCCCTATACACATAAATAAAATAAAAATTAACAAATCTTTTTTTTAAAATGAAGAATAAGTACAGGGAGATTGTAGAGTTGGAGCATAGAGACCACAGGAAGGCAGGGCCTGAACCGAGTTTGTTTGGATTTAGGGAATTACTAGAGTCCCAAAGTACCAACTTAAAGATTCTGAAATTGAACTTCCTGCAAAGGTATGACTTTGGTGAGGTCCCAGTGTTCTTGAGAAGGACAGCTTCTGTTTTGGCACCACCAAACCCAGGGTTCCAGCCTGGCCATAAGGTGACTTCATGGGAATATCTCCATCTACCACTGCTGTTGTCTGTGGGGACTGAGGATATTTCAGTCCAATTGCCTTTCAGCTATGCTGAGCAACACTGAGAAACAGCCTTCAGGAGGTCACAGTTGGCAGCGGCAAAACCAGCCCAGCCTGTACAGACATCGACCCTGACCTGATTATATGGTCAGAGTTGGAACGTGGGCACAAAGCCTTCAAAAGCAATCAGTATAAACGCCATTTAGTGTCATCAAGAAGGGTGTCAGGAGTGGCGTGAAATTACAGAAGTGGTCCTCATCAGATGTCCAGACTGTAGAAGCAGAAATGGTAAGGTGTATTTACTCAGGGTCTTGACTGTCTTACCACATCACACTCACCCTTTAACCTACTTCCTCCAAAATATATTGATGTATTAACACTGAATACATGCCTGTTAGGAATGGCCCAAGCAAACTCAAGTCGTGGTTAACCCTTAGAATGACAGAACATGATATTTCACCCAGAAAGAGAGAAATAGCAGCCAAGGGGCTGGTGCTGAGCAACCCAACAACAGAGACATAAAGCTATCACGGGGCACAATTCTCTTTTGTCCTGATGCTCACAGGAGTGGGAGACTCCTGGGAGAAAAGAGGACTGAGGGGAGGGTCCCATTCGTCAATTACACTGCATTCAAGACTTGTGATTTCATCTAAACTCCTGTTTAACTCAGGATTTCTGTAAAGCAATGAAGCAAAGCAAAGGATAGAATTCATCCCTCTTGACCTGGCAGGGCTTTACCTCAGAATTTACCACTATCACTAAGACATTCTTACAGTTCAATACTAGAGAGCTTGCCTACTATGAGGTACTATGTTCTAGACCCTGTAATCAAAAAACAGACACACACACACACACACACACACACACACACACACACAAACACTATGGTTGGCAGGAGCCACGGCACATGACTGTGAACAAGTAAATAAGTAAATAATTTAAAATAATAATAAAACATGCTAATATATTCCCTGACAAATTTTTTTTTCTGACAAAAAAAATCTCTGTCTATCTCTATATATCCAAAAGTTGGATGGAAACACACACACACACACACACACACACACACACACACAGGACCACTTGTATGCACAGCTACACACACGTACACATGCACACGCACATGAAACCAATCATGTCAGTGACATTTCAGGCGGTTACCCAACAGTACTTAGTATGGATACCAGGAAACAGTCATAGAAGGCTCTGGGGCCTGACCTCAGGAGTACATGTGAGGAGCTGAGTAGGACACCTCCAGCACAAGTGTCTATTAAAACAGAGAAAAGTGGGAGCATAGAGGAGCAGAGCTCTGAAGGCACTGAAACCTGGCTATGATTGGAAAGGTTCCAGTGATGCCACTTATAAACACTTCTCATTATTACTGTGCCAGACAGAACTTTCAAATGACCTAGACTGCTACTATAGGCCAGCTGGAATATATACTTTAGGACACAGCTACCTAAGGAGAAAAATGTAAACCACAAGCATCACACAACAGAATTCCATCAGAGTGTCTCCTTGGCTTCCCCAGCTCTCTACTTATAGAACCATCCCAAACTGTCTTCATTTATTGAAGACTATTAAATAGTTTCACATGAGTAGACCCATCCGTGAGAAGCTAAGAAATAGATAGTGACACCAGCAGTGGCAAAGCTGTCCCTTCTTAATAAAGAGCCACTAATCAGCTTTTATGTTGGGTTGACAAGATGGCTCGGTCTGTAATGCACCACCCATGCAAGCATGAAGACCTGAATCCAAATCTCCAGAACCCAAGTAAAAAGCTTATCACAGTGGCAGTCACCTGAGACCCTAGCACTGGAGGTCTAGATACCTGAAGCTCACTGGCCAGCTGGTCATGACAAGTTGAAGAACTTCAGGTTCTATGAAATACTCAGTCTCAAAAACAAACAAATAAGGCGGAGAATGATTGAAGACCCTTCTCAGCACACATGTGCACAGACATACACACACTCCCTACATGCCACCTCCCAACAGACACCAATGAAAATACATACATCGCCAGGCGGTGGTGGCGCACGCCTTTAATCCCAGCACTTGGGAGGCAGAGGCAGATGGATTTCTGAGTTCGAGGCCAGCCTGGTCTACAGAGTGAGTTCCAGGACAGCCCAAGGCTACACAGAGAAACCCTGTCTCGAAAAACCAAAAAAAAAAAAAAAAAAAAAAAAAAAAAAAAAAAAAAAAAAAAAAAAGAAAAGAAAAGAAAAGAAAAAACATACATCACCAGACACCCAAAACTCATCACATTACATCAAAAGAACACAGGAAGCACAAGATACCAATTTTTCATGCTGGATGTGGTGGCTTATGCTGCTAATCCCAGCACTCAGGAGGCAGAGGCAGGAGGATCTCTGTAAGTTCAAGGCCAGCCAGGGATAGTGAAACCCTGTACAAAAAAGGGATGGTGGAGAGGGACACAGGCTTTGTTTTTCTGGTGAATTCATCCTGCCAGCCCAACTTTCCATATTTGTTTTTAGGGACTGTTGAAGAAGATAAGATGAGACTCTTTAAAGCCAGATCACAGAGCATTCTCTTAAATTAGAACAACAGAGAAGACGCAGCAAACCCTGTTGGAAACATCCTCCATGCCCCAATCTACCTACCTTTTCCTAAACTCCCACCCACCAGTACACTTCCAGAACACTTGCTGCTGGAGATGCAGCCCAGGGCTTCCTCCCTACCAGACAAACACTCTACCAACTGGGCTACAGCTCCAGCTCCGGCCCCATTTATTACTTTAAAACAAAGTTAAAAAAACATTTCCTCACTGGGTGACAAAGCGTTTAGCATGGGAGCTGGAGATATTGTTCAGTTGTAGGGCACAAGGCTTTCTGGTTCCATTCCCAGTACCACTAAACAAGCAGCAGACTAAGGCTTGATGATTGTACCAAATACTTATTCTTGAAGCTTTTGGGTGTTTTGTTTTGTTTTGTTTTGTTTTGTTTTGTTTTGTTTGACAGGGTCTTACTATGTAACCCTGATGGCTTGGCCTGAAACTTACTCTGTAGACTAGACTGGCCTCAAATTTACAAAGACCTACTTGTTTCTCCTGAGTGCTGGGATTAAAGTCTTGTGCTATAACGCCCAGTGTATTTTTCCATAAAGCACATAATTCAGAACAACAGACCTTCTGAAATGCCCTTGTGACAACATGAAACAGCTCTTACACTTTGCACAAGGACAGTCCTTGCAAGGTCACCCTTGAGTATCTATCCACGATATTCTAAGTGTTGACAGGCCATTTGTTTAAGTAATATGGAAAGACAGGGAAAGAGTTGATTTAATTTATTGATTGCATAACTCATTTCATCTTATCATCTTGGTCCTATTCCTCAACATGTTTTTTTTTTAAACCAAGAATGACTGCATATTTAATGATAATGAAGTGTTTGCAAGGCTGAATATTTGTCAATATGCCTTGAAAAAAATTAACTTGTGAATCTTGAATATTTGTAAGGATCCAGACAGGAAGTGACATGTGAGCTATGGACTACAACAACCATCATGCATAGGGCCTCTCCGAGATGTGAGCTAATATTTTCTGCATTCTCTTGGTGATTAAAACTTAGGCTTAAAAAGATTCTAAAGACCAGGGAGGTGGCTCAGCAGGTAAAGATGCTGCTAAGCCGATCACCTAAACTCAACCCTGGAACTGAGAGGTAAGAGAAGAGAACCAGTTCCTGGAAGTTGTCATCTACTCTCCACATGCTTGCTGTGGCAGGTACTCACAATAGGCTGGGTGAGAAGAAAGTTATGGGGGCTGTGGCTAAAGACAGATCCATGCTGGGAATATGGAGGGGTGTGTGGAGCTGGAAAGAAGAAGCAGGTTCAATTCCAAGCAGGAAGTCTCTATTAAATCCTTAAAGGCAGTGCATGCATTCTGAATGACCAAAGCCTGAACAGAGATAATAACCACAAGCAAGCTGTGGTTTGGGGCAAGCAGGAGAATCATGTAAGATAGCCGGGCCAGGAGAACAGAGGCCCAGGCTTCATTTCTCCCATGGTGTCTGTCTTAGTCAGGGTTTCTATTCCTGCACAAAACATCATGACAGCACTCATCAAGTAATGAGTGAATTTTAAAAAAAAATGTAATTTAGGGCAATAGTTCAGGTAAAGTGCTCGCCCCAGAACCCACAAAAGTTGTGTTAGGTGAGAACACACGTGATCTTGGAGCTGGGGCAGAGATAGGTACATCTCTGGGACTGCTGGCCAGCCAGCCTAAGCAGTAAGCTCAGGCAACAGGAGACTCTGTCTTAAAAATGAAGATGGACGTCACTTGAGGAACAGCATCTGAGAAAACCACTGGTTTCCTCATGCATGTGCACACAATGTACCTGCATAAGAATGAACACACATATATACACATGCAAGCATGTACATGCATGCACACAGGCACACAAACACACATACACAAATGCACATGAGAGAATGCACATGCACAAACACACACACACAGGCACACACACATAAATGCACAAGAACATGCACATGCACACACACACACAGGCACACACACACACAAATGCATGTGAGAATATGTACATGCACACACACACAGGCACACTGCACATACACAGGCACATATCACACACACAAATGCACATGAGAGCATGTACATGCACACACACACAGGCACACTGCACACACACAGGCACACCACACACACACACACACACACACACACACACACAAATGCACATGAGAGCATGCACATGCACACACACACACAGGCACACACACATAAATGCATGAGAACATGCACATGCACACACACACACACACGCACACACACACAAATGCACATGAGAGCATGTACATGCACACACACACACAGGCACACACACATAAATGCACATGAGAGCATGTACATGCACACACACACACGCACACACAGGCACACACACACAAATGCACATGAGAGCATGCACATGCACACACACACACGCACACACAGGCACACACACACAAATGCACATGAGAGCATGCATATGCACACAAACACATGCACACACAGGCACACACACACAAATGCACATGAGAGCATGCACATGCACACACACAGGCACACACACAGAGAAATGCACATGAGAACATGTACATGCACACACACACACAGGCACACGCACACACAAATGCACATGAGAGCATGCACATGCACACACACACACAGGCACACACACACAAATGCACATGAGAGCATGCACATGCACACACACACAGGCACACACACAGGCACACACACAGAGAAATGCACATGAGAGCATGCACATGCACACATACAGGCACACATGCACAAAGTACATAGTACATATACACAATGGGATACCAGTTGACCTTAAAAAAAAAAAAATGAGATCTCGTATTTGTGACAAGAGGGACGGAACTGGAGATAACTGTGTTACGTGGGATAAGCTAGGCAGAGAGGGACAAGCACCACATGATCTTGTATAAACACAAAGGAGAGTAAAATGGCAGCTATTAGTGGTAGGATTACTAGGTGGGGGATGCAGGGGAGAAGGTTAATCAATGGGTCTACCATTACTTTTCTGTTGCTGCAATGACCAAATGCGACTGATGGAGGACTTTATTTTGACGTGGGGTTCCAGAGCGTGAACTACGGGTAGGTGAGGTATAGACTCTCAAAGCCCACCCCTAGTGACACACTTCCTTTAGCAAGGCTGTGCCTCCCAATTGGAACCTCCAACTTGGGACCTAGCCTCAGCCTTTGGGGGTACGTTTCTCACTCAAACCACCGCAGTGAGTATTAAGTTATAAAGGAGAAAGAGACTTCAGTGTAGTGCCTCGCGGTACTGTGATATAAATGGCAACCACTGGCTGTGTGTTTCAAAGAGTGGGAAGGTAAGGTTTTGAATACCTGCATCACAAAGAAAATTTGAGGAAACAAATATTGCTTAAATGAACCAGAATACTAATGTCTAGACGTACATTGATTACATGGTACCACATTGATATGTATAAACATTTATGTCTTGTGAATCGGGTAAGAATGCAATAAATAAATAAAATCACAGTTAATTAAAAATGTGTGTGTGTGCACGCGCGTATGTATGTTTACGTATATCTGTGTAGCAGAGAATTAGTTAAACACTCTCTTTCTTTCCTGGGTCGTGTGCTCACTGTACCCACCCTAGAGCTCTAGATTCTTGAATAAAAGACACACACACACACACAGAGGCACGCACGCACGTGCGTGTGCCAGCTAATTTTGATATTTGATATGCCTTGACTAGTTCAATGGCTAGGCACTTCTAAGCCTCCCCATGACTAGCAAGAACTCTCCTCCAGCATTCCGAGGTTAACATCTCTTAAAAGGAACCTATATTTCATCTCTGCTACCCCAGACCCAATCGGAGAAATAGCCCCTAATCTTCCCTCAATCTTTACACACTGTGGGTCTTTGAGTTTCATCTTTCTGCTTCCCCAACATGGTGATTCTTTCTGTTCTTCATCCTCTGTCCCTTGCCTGCGCAATCTAAAAGTCCGGCCTCCGTCTCTCGGCCCGACCATTGGCTGTACAGCAATTCTTTATTACCAATCAAAGCCAGCAGGGGGCAGAAACCCTCAGGTCTGAAAACATGGCTTTTGGGAGCTGAATTACGACAAAGCACTAGAACCAATTCCCAACATATGTGTCCTTGGAGAAGAAAAGAAGGAATCGGATGCTTTGGATCTGGATTATAGACAGCCATGAGCCACCCCTGTGGTGCTGGACCTGAACCCATCTCCTCTCTAAGAGCGGCACGTGTTCTTTATCACTGACCCATCTCTCCAACCTCAGTGAATTTTTTGTGCCAGTACTGGGGATTGAACTCGGAGCCTTGTTCATACTAGGCAAGTCTTTTTCCAGTGAACTATCTCCCCAACCTTATTAATATTTTACAATTAAAAAAAAAACAGCTTGTGGTTATATTTAAAAAGTAAGGGAGCCTTGTCTTTTAGAGGAAAGACAAGGCTCTTATTAACAGGAAGACAGGCTGACAAGGTGACTCAGTAGGATTCTTGCCACCACGGAGCATGAGGACCTGAGTTTAATCCCTGGGACTACAAGGTGGAAGAAGAGAATCAACACTTAAAGTTGTCCTCTGACCACCACAAGGAAGCCTTGGCATACACATTTAATCTCAGCACTCAGGAAGCAGAGGCAGGTAGATAGATTCCTGTGAGTTTGAGGCCATCTGGTCTACATAGCAAGTCCCAGGCCAACCAGGACTACATAGTGAGACATTGTCTCAAAACACAATCAAACAAACAACAACAACAATAACAACAACAACAAACCTAACAGTTGATTATAGGTGAAATTATATGGTACCTACATGGGGGCTCATTATATTACTTTCAACAATGTCTACCCAACACTAACTGCCTAGCGTTAGGTCAGATTTCACAGGTTCAAGGTACAGTCTCCCCCAAGACCCTCTTGACCTCCTGACGCTTGTTCCCAGCTGTAAGCTCCAGGGTTCCTTGACCATTCATGATTCTGACAGCAAATTCAGAGGTTCCCACTGTGCCCCCAGGCTTGGTGGTACCCTGGAGTGACTCGCACAGCACAGGAAAATCTCACACTTATGAGAATACTTTTACTACAAAAGATGTGCCAGAGAGCCCATGCAGATACTTTGAGCACCGTTTGGGAGAACGTAACCCAAGTCCAAGCTTCCGAGAGTTAGGGACCCATCACCCGCTGCTACACTGACATACAATGACCAGGCTAAGGAGTTTGTCATTGAGCCCATGTTCAGGTGACACTGGCGTTTCATTATGTAGCTGTGACTGGCAGAACTATTGAGCACAGAAGATTGGAAATCAGCGAGCTGAGTGAAGATGATCAAGAAGCAGACAGGCCGTGCATCACCTGAAACCCACTCCTGCTTACGCTCCCCAAAGTAAGCTCTTGTGTCCAGAGCGAGGGGAAAGGGGTTCATTTAGTGCACGATCCCAGGTGTAGTCTATTATTGCAGGGAAGTCAATGAGCAGGCAGAAGCTACTCACGTCACAGCCATGGGCAACAACTGAGAGCAATAGTGAACACTTAGTGCTTAGCTAACCTTCACAGCTCATACAGTCCAGGATCCCAAACCGGGGATTGTGCCTCCAACTTCCTTATGTGTTTCCTGAGGTTTTGCCACCAGAGCTCCCAAATGATGCTGTTCCAGTAGCATCTGGCACATAGATGCATATTTGTACTTCATCATCTCAGTAGCAAAGCCGAGCACATAGACCTGCTATACTGCCTCCCCTCCAAGTGCGGTGCTCAGCGGGACTCCACTACTCTATGTTAAGAGGAGAGCTACCCTAAGGGAATTTCTTTTAAGTTTACCTCATCTTGTGAAATATGTTGTTTTGCTGGGATGGCTAACCCACAAGCTGCCCTCTGACCTCAACATGTATGCTCTGGCACACGCCACACACACACACACACACACACACACACACACACACACACACACACCGTTCATAGTACATTGGTGGCCTTCTAGACTCTGTTTTAACATGTGGCCACAGCGGGCATATCTTGCTGTCATTTCTGACTTTGGTGACACAAAAAGCCCAAAGGAGGGAAGGTGCCCTTGGCCTGGCCTAGCCCACCCAGCCAACATCTGCCAACCCCTACAGCCAAGGGCCCCAGAACTTGTCAGCTCTCTACGGCCACTCGGAGATAAGCCATTTTGTTACATTCCTCTAGTTCATCTCGCCGGTAAATAAAGTAGACAATGTCTTTGTGTTTTCTAAATCCCAAAGTATCTTTTCAACAAAAAGTGTGCCAGCAAGACTTAACCTTGAAGTATGTTCTGATTGTATCCAAGTCAAGTAGCAAAGGGGTGAAAGTGACATGCATACTGAACTCAGACAGTAAAAAGAGAGAAAGCCTAACAAAAGTTGAACACACAAGAAAACGGATATACACTGAAGAGATCAGCAAGGGTATTAGCAACCCTCACAACTGTGGAGAGTGCAGAAATGTTTATCTGGTTTCTTGAAAATTGCCGTTTCCTTTTTGTAACAATTTGATTACATCCATATGTCTTCCACCCCTGGCCCAGCCTGCTGCCTCTAGGGGGCCAGCTCCCTTTGTAGGTCTTCCCAAAGCAGCCATCTTAGACTGCTATGGGTTCTACCTCCTCTGTTCACTGTTCTCCCTCTCTCCTTCCCTTCCCCCTGCTCAGCAGTACGTCATGGACTTCCAGACAGCTAGTGTGTCTGCACTGCCTGCTCTAATCCGCAAGCCCATTAGATGAAAGGAGTTTCTGTTCTTGTTGGGTTAATGTTCTGTGAAGAGACTGGACTGTAGAACCCGTTTGTCTTTAAACAGACTTGTGAGTAAGACAGAAAAAAAACCATATATCGAAATGTGGTGCAGAATAAGAGGATGTTGGGGGAAAAGATCCCCGTGTTCTCTTTTAGTTAGGAACCAACACACAAAATGGGGAAGCAAAGAGGCTCAGACACAACAGACCTTTTGGGTTATGGAGGAGTTTCTTAGAATCACTGATTAAAATTGGCTGGCAAAATAGTTTTCTAAGATTGCTCTGTTTATACAGACAAAAGCAGGCACTGTTTCCCACTGCCTCTGAATTTGGAAGTTCTTGTCTTTCTCATATTAAAGGTTTGGGTTCTGTCATGGTTTTCAGATAGTAAATGCCTACCACAGGCCCTTGTACTGAGAGAGCTTAGTTCCCAGCTGGTGGGGGGGGGGGGCTGTTTTGGAAGGTTCTGGAATCTTTAGAATATAGTATCTTCTAGCTGAAGGAATATGTCACAGTATGGATTTGAAAATGATACTTGGTCCCCAGTCCCTTCTTAGGGCTCTCTGCTTCCTATCCACTGTGAGGTGGATATTTTTTTTTTTCTCTACATGTGGTACTGGACAGTGAAACCATGACCCTAAACATATTCTTTCTCCTTTGAGCTGTTCTCAGAAATTTTGGTTATTGCTGCCCAAAAAGAATTAACATAGGCCCAGCATGGTGGTGGTGGTACATGCCTTTAATCCCAGAACTCTGGAGGTAGAGGCACTGCAGATCTCTGTGAGTTTGAGGTCAGCTTAGTCTACAGAGTGAGTTCCAGGACAGCCAGGGTTACATAGTGAGACCTTGTCTTGAAGACAAATAAAAAGAAACAAGAAGGGAAAAAAAAAAAAAAAGAATTAACGTAGGCTCAAAAGTTGTGAAAACACTTTGTTTTTGCAACTCAAATGTGAAATTTAAGGGCAATTTCTTCTTCATCATCCACCATAAATCAGCAAGCCAATCCCACTTCCTGATAGACTGGGAAAACAGAGAGCACAGAGGCCAAAGGACCAATGAAGAGCCTGGAGTAGGAGCTGCTCTGCTATGACTGGCTGTGACTTTAGTCTTCTCATCGGAGAAGCAGGAGTTGCTTTCCCCAAATGCCTCTTAGCAAATAGACCCAGCTCCCAACTATGAACAAAGAATATCACAGACATTTCCAAAACTATGTTCTGGTGGAAATCTGATCTATGGCTTTACTTTGTTACATTCTGGTCCAGTTCTTAGTGTTGCCAAGGTAACTGACCAGCATTGCTGCCAACAATGGGACTGCAGAGGAAATAGGTGTCATTCTCCAGCAAGCAGAATTTAAAAAGTAGCTTTGACAGCCTCCTGGGGTGTTACACATTGTAGCTCAATAACAGCTGTCGTTCACACTGATAAACCAGGGCAGCTGACACTACAGTGCACTGGGCAAAAAAGTAGCGCTCTCTCTCTTCTCTCTCTCTCTCTCTCTCTCTCTCTCTCTCTCTCTCTCTCTCTGTGTGTGTGTGTGTGTGTGTGTGTGTGTGTGTGTGTGTGTGTCTGCCTGCGTGGAAAAAGGTTATTTCCATGCAAGCAAAGCACGAATAAAGGTTATTTGGGAATCTATAGTCAGCCCCTTATATGAGCCAAAGTCCGTTTGCACTGAGATGATCAGAGAAGAGCCAGTGTAGAAAACATCCGGATGCATTTTTGCAGTGCTAGCTACCAGAGTCCAGGAGGAAACAGACTTCATCATACTCCATTGGAAGGAGGATCTGAAAGGAAGCATTGTGCCCTGAGAACTCAAGACAGCAGACGCAGGACTGGAGGGATTAGGGGACTTCCTGAAAGTATGTCCAAATAACAATTTCTCAAATTTAAACATGAACATGCCTACTCATACACATCCCACAGAATATGTCTAGTCCCCCTTCCAAGCACTTCAAGTCTTTTATTCATTTGGTATTCTTCTCATATTAATCTGATGATATTTCCAGGAGATGGGGGACTGGGGGAGGAAATAGTATTCAAAAGAAGCTGTCTTACAAGCTATTTGTGTTGTCTTGCTACATTTAGGTTGTATGACTTGGTAGACTACACTATATAGAGCTATTAAACAGATGGTGCTCAGAATTTTTGAGGCAGGAAAATAATGCATAATTTCACAACATAATTTCATACACATCTACCGGCTTGTGGCCGTAGCCTCCCCTTCTCTACAAACGATGTGATAATAGCAAGAATGATAAAGACTTGCTCACTTGTTCACAGGACCATGGAAATGATCTGAGGTGGGACTTGCCTGCAAGCCCCAGGAGACTAGGAGACTAAGGACAGAGGATAGTTTGATCCCAGGACTCTGAAAGACCGCAGGGCTGGACTCTGGAACTTTCTAATCACTTAACAAATATTTAGGGGCTGGAGAGATGGCTCAGTGGTTAAGAGCACTGACTGCACTTCCAGAGGTCCTGAGTTCAAATCCCAGCAACCACATGGTGGCTCACAACCATCTGTAATGAGATCTGATGCCCTGTTCTGGTGTGTCCGAAGACAGCTACAGTGTACTCATATGTAATAAATAAATAACTCTTTAAAAAAATCCAAATATTTATATATGAATTAATGGTGGATGGATGGGAGGAAGGGAGGGAGAGATGGAGGGATGGAGGGAGGGAGGGAGGGAGGGAGGGAGGGAGGGAGGGGAGAAAGAGAGGGAGGAGGTAGAGAAGGAGGAGGAGGGAAGAGGGGGAGGGAAGAGAGAGGGGAAGAGGGACAGAGGCACTTGCTATGTATGAGTTCTTGTAAAAATTGAATCCCAGAAACTGCTCCCTAAATCTGGGATGTATAGATGTATGAAATCCTTGTAGGGGCTTCACGCAGAATTGTTCTCTCTAAAGAACTCTTGACAAAGTGGGGCCAGTGCTCTGAAGCTGACTTCACGTTGTACTCTAAGGCTTAAGTTCCTTAGGGAATGGTTTACTACAGTACCAGGAATAACAGTGCCACCTAGTGGCACTTCTGTTTTTTTTTTTTTTTAGAAAGCTCCACTGAGACCTAGTACAAAGGTGACAAGTATAATCCGTTATTGTTACCATTTTTTCAACCCGAGAACCCTTTCTTCAAAACTGTAGTATGTGGGCCAGCCTGGTCTACAGAGTGGGTTCCAGGACAGACTGTCTGAAAACCTTGTCTTAAAAAACAAAACAAGACTCTCTTACTCTCTTACTCTCTTAATCTCTTACCCTCCTACCCTCTTGCCTCTCTGTCCCCTCCCCCTTCCTCTCTCTCTACATGGTCATGGCCGGCCTCTACTTCTCTTCTTCCTCTCTTCTTCTTCTTCCATCTTCTTTCCCCCACCTTTGCCCTATCTCCTGAATAAACCTCCCCCACTTAGAAAAAAAAAAAACAACAAAACAAAACAAAACAAAAACCTAACAATGAAACAGAAAAACCAAAACCAAAACCCTGTGATAAATTTTCATATCGTCATTCAGCCTCTGAATGACGTTCTCATGGGATCTCTCCACCCAGGTTCTTCCGCAGTTTCTACATTCATAGTTCAAACCTTGTGCCTATACTGTAATGCATCATTTAAAATGAAGTGTAATGTAACAGTTTTTTAAATTTTCATATTATTTTACTTATCAGTTTGGGCGTTTTGTCTGCATGCATGTCTGTTCACCATCTGCATACCTGGTGCCCAAGGAGGCCAGAAGAGGAAGTTGGATCACCTGGAACTGAGTTAAAGCAGTTATGAGCCTCCGTGTGTGCTGGGAATCGAACCTGCATCCTCTGCAAGAGCAACAAGGGCTCTTAATCAGGAGCCATCTCTCCAGCTCCTGTAAGGCATAACATTGATAGAATTACTTATCAGGCTAAACAGTAATACATGCATGGATCATGCTAAAGCTTGGAAAACTCATAAACACCTCACTGTGTTGTGCTTAAGATGCTGCTGGATCGTGAGATGTAGGGGCAAGCTGAGGTTTGCTCTGAAGAGTGAAGAGCACTCTAGGAAAGAACTGAGTCCAGGAAAAGAGGCTAAAGGTCCTTACTGAGCCCGGGGCAGCTTTTGCCCCAGGCTGTCACCTATTCTTCCCTGGGAGATTTTATCAGTACAAGATAATTTTTGTCAGTCATAGATTTTTCTCCTGAAGCCTTCCAAAAACCTCCTTCTCCCTCCCAACTCTCAGCCCTGTTCAGATTAAGATGATAACCACCTGGTCTCGAGTCTCTTGTGAGGCTGCAGGGTGGAGCCTGCAGTTAGATTTGTACAATTTTCCTTCTGTTTGTCTATTGTCAGTCAGTCTAGCTCAGTGTCCTGGCTAGTTTTATGTCAACTTGATACAAGGTGATCGTCAGGGAGGAGGGGACCTCAATTGAGAAAATGCCTCCATAAGATCAGGCCGTAGCAATCCTCTAGGGCATTTCTTTAATGAGTGATTAGCCGGGTATTTGTGGGTGGTGCCACAGCTGGGTTTTTGTACTAAGTTTATAAGCAGGCTGAGCAAGCCATGATAAGCAAGCCAAAGAGCAGTACCCTTCCATGGCCTCTGCATCAGCTCCTGCCTCCATGTTTCCGCACTGCTTGAGTTCTGGCCCTCGCCACTTCTGAACCATTACATTGTGAGCAAAATAAACCCTTTCCTCTCCAAGATACTCTTTTATCATAGCGTTTCATCACAGTAATAGAAACACTAATTAAGACACCCAGTGACTCACGCTATGGAGCTTTTAAACAGTGGAGGGACATTTCAGCTTCCCTCTAACTGAAAAGCATCTTTGTCAGGCTCTGGGTACTGATATTTACCATACCATTATTTAATAAGGAAGTTGTGGTCTTAATGTTTCTTTGTCAGAAATCTCAGAAGCTAGATTCTGTCTAGTGAGGCAAAGCTGAGCAAGCAGGGTGACTTCTGTACTTCATTCTTCTTACCGAGAAAATGAGAAAACAATGCATACCTTACCCAGGACCCAGGGTTTTGAGAACAAAAGGTAATGGCAAAGGCTTTTATAACTTCTGTAGGAAGATAACAAACTGCTGGTGTCTTTTCTGGTCATCACGTTCCTGGGTCACACCAGCTGTGCTCAGATTACAGCCCTGATGCTTACTTGCTAGCAGTGTTACCCCGAGACCCCACTCCCATGCCTCAATTCCTCTTCCGGACAAATAAAACCATGAAAAATACCAGTCGCGGAGGGCAGTAGTGTGTCATGCTTAGTACAGAGTGATAACAGACAGAGAAATTGGGGTCCCTTCTTGGGGCTCTCAGTTTTGTTAATAAGAGGATTTAAGAACAGATTCATAGGAGAGCTTAAGGCTAACTTTATTAGAGTTTAATATAAATACCCAAGAGAAGCAAGCTGTAAACCCTGACGGCTGTCTGCAAGAGGCTAAAGAAGAGAAAGAGAGAAAGCCATGCCACACGGACCGTAGAGGTGAGCCCCATAGAGGACAAGCAGCCACAAGGCAGAGATGGGAGCTTTAGGGGTAAAGAAGCTCACAGCCCCGGCAAAAGCACACCTGGGCTCTGGCCAGCATCTAAGGGGAAGACAGAAAAGAAGAAAAAAGAAAGGCGGTGCCTTTTTGAAAGCCAGGACTAAGGAAAAGCAGGCAGACACAAAGAGCGAGGGGATTCAGGACAGGAAAAGAACAGTGTCTCACTGTATTTGTCTCTAACACAGCTTAGGGTGGGCCTGCCTTCCTGAGGGTTGGACCCTTGGCTAAAGGATTAACCTGTCCAACTGGATTGACTTCTGTTTGTTTGTGTCTGAAATAGGATCTCACTATGTAGCCCAGGCTTGCCTGGAAGTGACTATGTGGACCAGGTTGGCTTGGAACTTGATGTGATCCTACTGCCTTTGCCTCTGAGTGCTGGAATTAAAGGTCATTGACATCACTCCTGACTCTGGATTAACTTTTTCCCTCTTGGGACATTTATTTATGTGTGTCTGTGTGCATATACCTACAGAGGCCAAAAGTGGGTATAAGGTCCCCTGAAGTTGGAGTTACATACCTGTTGTGAACTATGTGATGTCGGTGCTGAGAGCTAGACCTCAGTCCTCCACAAGAGCAGCAAACATTCCAGACCATCGCCCCAACACACTGGATTAACTCCTAAAGACAGGAGACAGGAGACAGTAAGTGGTGCTGGTGATCGGCTTTAATCCTAGCACTAGGGAGGCAGATCCCTGAGTTCAAGGCCAGTCTAGTCTACAGAGCATGTTCTAGGACAACCAGGGCTACACAGAGAAATCATCTTGGAAAAAACCATCCACCCATAACGTGGTGGTGGACGAATGAACAAATGGTTTTTCCAGAGGACCCAGGCTCACTCCCAACACCCACATGGCAGCTTGCAATCATGTCTAACTCCAGCTCCAGAGGATTCAACACCCTCACATACACGCATGCATCCAGGCAAAACACCAATGTACATAAAATAAAAAATTTAAAATCATTAAAAAAAAATCAGGAAACAATGGCATGTGTCCACCTAGAGGCAGATTCTATTTTTTTCCTGTAACACTAGAAAACTGCTCAGAACATTGTATTTATTGAGACAGGGTGTATGTAGCCCAGGCTGGCCTCCAATACTATATACCCAAGATGAGCTTCAACTTCATTCAGATCCTCCTGCCTCCCCAGTGCTGGGGTCGAAGGCCTGTGCTGCCAACACTTGTATTTTTATGAGGTGTTGGAGATGGAACCTGAGGCTTCATGAGTAAATACTAGGTAAGAACTCTACCGATAAACCACATCCTCAGGCCCCTCCACACCATCTAAGAGGTTTATTGTTGGGAGCTAACTTTTAGGAGAAAGTGGCTAGAAAGCAGCTATCATCTTTGCAGCCATCTGGAGCCATTTACCCTGATGAGACTTGTTTTTCAGCAGCCTACAACAGCTGAGCACACTCTGATAAACATCTTGTTTATCCCACATAGCTTGTTTTGCTGTTAGTGACCCCAGCTGCATAGTGCACGTGGTAAAATGTTTTCACCTGTGTTCTCCTGCGTGTGCTTATAAATACCCAGGATTTCCTTGTAGTGTGTGTGGTGTAGTAGTAGTAGGTGTAGTGGTGTGTGTATGGTGGACAGTAAAGAAGTCTTGACTACAGATCCTCTGGCTTGTCTCTATTCTTTGTGTCTCTTCCCCTTCTTCCCCCCACTCTCTCTCTTGCTAGACCCTGACCTGTGTAACAGAGCGGGCACCAACAGTTTATACACACACATACACACTTGGCTATAGGACCTCAAAGAGGTCAGTGTTAATTTTTTTTTTCAACACCAAGGTTATTTATTGGACATTGATTTTGCTTTGTCTTAAACGTTGAAAGTACCTCCTGGTACCCTACACCAGTCTCTCCAATCTGATCATGCCAAGGCACAGCTAGGCTGGAGGTCAGTGGGGCAAGGACCGCCATGTCTGCACTAGCCCAAGCCAAGTAACTGCACCTCTGGATGCTATGGTTCCTTAGGTAGCTTTACTTCTTTGTTGCCTGTTCTACAGAAGACAGCAACAGTGAGTTTTTCAAGCACAAAGTATGGTCTTCTAACTACAGCGATGGGATGCCCTGTCTGCATTCTACTGGTGACATACTTCAATTGAGAGCAGTCTCCGTGTTCTCATTACTGCCACTGTGCCTTGGGAGGAGTCGGCTCCTGTGAGTCGGCCTTTGCACAGGGATTCCTTGTCAAGCAGACCTCAACTGGGCTGTACCTCCTAGGGAGCGTTTCTGTCTACTTTGTACTGTGCAGTGTTCTTCGTCACCACACAGTATTTATGTGGTCACGCCTCTCCTGCCTGTCCTGGCCTTTAGTCAGCAACACTTAACTTGCTGGGTAACGGGTACTAGATAAATGGCTTGGTATCTACTTCTGCCTAGTCTTACTCTCATGACAAGCCACCTGAGACGTGAAAAATGGAAATGGGAATGCCTCTCACAAATGCATTCATCGTTTTACTCCAAGATGATTTTAGATGTCAACAATGGCTACTGAATTCTGCCCCAGTGTGATGGAAACATGCTGGCATTTTCAGCTTTCAGGAGACTTTGGTTGTAGTACTGAGCTCTGGAATTAGTGAAGCAGAAAGGCAACTCTCACTCCCACCCAACTTATAAAACAGGCTGGGGGGGCGTGGCTCTGATACAGCATGTTAAGGGCCCTGGGTTCAATCCTCAACAACCACGTCCACCTCCAGTCCATGGTGGGTGATAATTCATCTCCTCAAACTCTAAGAACCATGAGGATTCGGCGCTGCAGAGTAACCCTTCAGTTATCTGGAATTCTGTATGTTCTTACAACCTTAAATCAATGAAGTATCTGTTCTCCTAGAGGACACTCTATACTTAGCGTTCAACAGGCATTTCCCTAGAAGATGCAGGATAAAGATCAAAGGTGTAACTAGCTCTTAAAGATGCTAAAAGGTATTTACAAGTTCTGAAAGTGTGAATGTTGTAAAGTTTGAGTTTTACGAAGCTGGATACCCCGACTATCACTCGTTCGTTTTACACTCCACTTGAGTCAGCATAATCTTTATTTCAAAATAACATTTTTATTATATAAAAATGTAAAAAAAAAAAAATCCAGCAAAACCAGAAATACGGATATATTTTCCTGGGCTTTCACATTGGTTGATTTTTATTTCATCTCATTTCAGTACAATTTACAACATTGTCCCCATTCCAGTCTGATTATACACATGCTAAGTGACAGATAGGTTCTGGAATAAATACATTAAAAAAAAAAAGAGGAAAAGCTGTGAAACTAAGTGGCACACAGTAGTTCTATTGGGGGGGAGAGTATCTGAGGAACTAAGTGGCACACAGTAGGTCCTATGGGGGGGGAGTATCTGAGGAACTAAGTGGTACGCAGTAGATCCTATGGGGGAGAGTGTCTGAGAAACTAAGTGGCACACAGTAGGTCCTATGGGGTGTGTGTGTCTGAGACATGAAGTGAGTAAGAAAATGCAACAGGCGTGTCGGCCGCAGCTCTTCAGTCATCTTTGTCTTTGGCTCCATGCTTGAGGATGCGTGTGAACTCAATGTAGTTGAAATTCCCCTTTTTGTCAATGGGGGCCTCCCTGTACAGCTCATCCACCTCCTCGTCTGTGAAGCGGTCGCCCATGGTGGTCAGCAGCTCTCTCAGGTAATCCTCCTGGATGGTACCTGGAGAGCAACAAAGGGCAGGCTCACGACACAACTCCACAAACCGTCAGTGTCAGCGACTCAGCACTGTCTCCGGCTACCACACCCCGCTGCTTCCCAGCCACTCCAGAGCACTTTACTGATTTTTAAAAGTGTCAAAATGGAGAGATGGCTTAGTGGTTAAGAGCTCTCCAGTACTCTGCTCTCCTCAAGAACCCGGGGTTTGACTCCCAGCACCCACAAAGAGTCTCAGAACCATTTGTGACTTCAGTCCCAAAGATCTTATGCCCCTCTTCTGGCCCCTGAAGGCACCATGTGTGCATGTGGTACACACACATACACACTGCCGGAATATTTATACACAGAAAAGAAAAACAAAACTTTGTAAACACTACAGTATAGAGACACAAAGTCAAGTGAAAACTAAGAAATGGCTGCGCAGAACAGGAGGCAGTGTCACCCACAGTCAGTGCAGGGACAGCCACGTACCAGGACTGAGGGAGGGAGATACCAAGGTGATGTGTGAGAACCAGCAGGAGGTTAAATGCAGGAGAAATGACTGAAGGAGGAAGGGATGAGGGGAGGACGGTGAGACTGGGAAGGCTTCTCGAACTGAAATGTGCTTCTCCAGAGGGACAGGAAAACAGACAAACACAGAGCAAACCCCCAGGTAGCCCAGAGACACAGAACATTTAAATGCTCACACTATATATAAACCATGCTTTTCAGGTAAGCCAGGGGTCTCAGAAAGGACAGCTTTCGTTGTCCGGGACTATCTAATGGACCGTAAACATACATGATTTTGTTAGGAAGCTTGAAGCCGGATTTAAAGGTGGACAAGATAGGCAGCTGTTTCGTGACCTACAACAGATCTATGGCCAGGCCAATTCTGGTTCTACTGCCATATTTTAAATAACAGGATTGGTTAGTTTGCTTTTGTTTTAACATATATATATGTGTTAATATACATACATACATACATACATACATATATATGTGTATGTGTATATATATATGTGTGTGTGTATGTATGTATATATGTATATATATGTATGTGTGTATATGTATATATATGTATATACATGTATACATACATATATACACACATATATATATACACACATACGTATATATACATATATTTACATATATACGTATATATATTTTTTTTTTTCACACATTAAAAAAATGTCCTAAAATACGCTCCATGTACCCTAAAGTGAGGATGGACGGACACACAGACACATGCACGCAGCATTACCTGTGGCTTCCTCGTCGAAGCAAGCGAAGGCGTTTCTGATGACGTCCTCGGGGTCGGTGCCGTTCAGCTTCTCTCCAAACATGGTGAGGAACATGGTGAAATTGATGGGGCCCGGGGCCTCGTTCATCATGGCGTCCAGGTAGGCATCGGTGGGGTTCTTCCCTGCGAGGGTGAGCATTGGAACAAAGAAGAAAAAAAAAAAAACACTTAGGCTGGCATCATTTGGCTACTGTTATGCTACCACACATATTTTTAAAGGTTTTTATTACATGTACATGTAATATTCATGATATCACATGTGTGGAGGTCTGAGGACAACTTTCTTTCCTTTTTTCCTTTTTTTTAAAAAATGGTTTTATTTATTTATTATATGTAAGTACACTGTCGCTGTCTTCATGCATACCAGAAGGGAGCATCAGATCCCATTACAGATGGTTGTGAACCACCATGTGGTTGCTGGGATCTGAACTCAGGACCTCCAGAAGAGCAGTCAGGGCTCTTAACCGCTGAGCCATCTCACCAGCCCTGAGGACAGCTTTCAGGAGTTGGTTCTCTGCTTCCGCAGGGTTCTGGGGCTCAAAACCCTCAGGCTTAAGGCAAAAGCACTTTTCTGTGCTGAACCATCTTCCTGGTTTCTTCATCTCTTTTCATTAAACAGCAATAAGAACAACAGCACCCCAAACACTACAGAAAGCAAGGTCAGCCTAAGTGCAACTCTCTTGCCTCATCCTCCGGACTCACCCTCCTGCATGATGATGAATGAGCCACCATGCCAGGCTTGAACTAGAGTGCTCACAGTAAAGAGAAACCTTGATTTCAGTTCCCATCGAAAACAAATCTTAGGACATAAGCCAGAGAATTCCCTGACAGTGAGGGGGACATCTACAGAGCTCTCCACAGGAAAGGTCTTGGGGAAGGGGTTTGAAAATCAGTTCACCTACTGGCCAGGAGAAGACCTCGAACTGAAACCCAGTACTCTAGACACCAAGTTTAGTGCCATCTGCCCTAAACAGCCTCCTGTGAAAAGGACTGGTTGTCGTCAGTGTCTCAAAGTCCCCTTCAGACACTGAGTTGACACACATGAAAAGGATGTGTTGATTGCAGCTTCAGATCTAAAGAAACATCTCAAGAATTATACCAGACTAAAATGGCAGACCCAAACAGAATTTGGGTGAAATTTAAATGACACAGGAATGGTTATTCCACCCACGACACCTGCTCAACTCGCCTGTACTTCAGATGGAGCCACCGAGTGAGTGAAACAGGTAAAAAGACTACTTTCCTATGTGTAGATCTAACCCACTCTCTTGCAGTATTCTGGGATAGAGGGCAGGGGATGACTGTAACCTAGAGATTCAAGAGAGTTCGAGTGAAACAAGAATCTAAAAATGGGTGTGTGTATGTGTGTGTGTGTGTGTGTGTGTGTAGTGGTAGTGGTGTGCGTGTGCCAGGCCTCTCCATCCTGGGGCCCACACTGAGGTCACCAGGCTTGGCAGCATACACCTTTACCTGCTGAGCCATCTTGCCAGCCCCATTTATGGTTTTTAGAAATAATTAATTTCTCTCACTCTCTCCCTTCTCTCTTTTATAAAAAGAGCTTTATTACGGAAGTCTCTCTTCCTGGGGTCCACTTTGAGTTAACACCGCCCTTCCTTCCCAGACAACCATTGTTAGCTATCAATGGCACCTCTTTGTCCGTTTGTTCATGATTTGTGCTCCAGCGGCAGGATATCGCCCACTGTAACTGCACCTTCTGATCTCTCGTACCTAGCCACGAAAGGCTTTCAGGCTCCTGCAGACACAATCTACTTAGCTAACAGGAACAGAACCTTCCTTGTCCCCACCCTGCAGCTGATCCCTGCTCCTTATCAGGGCCCCACCCACACCCGAGAGCTTCTGTAGGTCCTTCGGAACAAGGGTTAAAGCACAGAACGAACAACCCAGAGATGGACTGTCACAGGGAGCATGCACATAAAGGCTACCCAGAGACGCCAGCATGTCGTGCAGGTCCTCCTTGTCAATGAAGCCATCTCGGTTCTGGTCGATCATGTTGAAGGCCTCTTTGAACTCTTGGATCTGGGACTGGTCAAACATGGCGAACACGTTGGATGTTGCGCGCTGAGGGCGCTTCTTGGTGGTCTTGGTCTTGGCTTTTTTGCTCGACATGGTGGCGGTTCAAACCTGAGCACAAACAAAAACAGTGCATAATACGTAAAGCAAGAAGGGTATACACACACCTAAAATAAATAAATAGATGGATGATAAAAATCTTTCTTTCTCCTTTTTATAACAGGGGCTTCATTGCCTAACCCCAGCTGGCCTGGAATTCACACAGCGCTTCCTGTCTCTGAGTCTCAAGTGCTGGGATTAAAGTTGTGTGCCGAGCTAGAGTAAAAATACCTTAATATGGAAATTTGCTTCTAGAGGGTAAGAGTAAGTACGTCCAAGCTTTATTTTCAATGTGACAGAGCAGATTTTAAATAACAGAATTTATCTATGAACTTTCCATCCCGTCTCACATGACTAATTGTTTTGTTTTGGGGACAGGGTTTCCTCTAGGTAGCCTTGTATATCCTAGAACTCTGCCTGTGAGTGCTGGGGCTAAAGGTGTGGGCCACCACCTCCTAACAAGACCAATTTACGATTTAGCTTTTATTTTTAATTATGTGTGTATGTCTATGTGTGGGTATGTGCACACCAGGACAGGTGCCCACAGAGGCAAGAGGAGGGGGCTGGAGCCCTGGAGTTGCAGTTACAGGCAACTAGAAAAGCTCCCAAGGCTAACTGTTATCCATTGGGAGTTTATAGAAACATATAAAATATCATAACGCACGGTGAGAACTGAGTGGATTCTGTAGACAGGACTAGGATAGTCAGATGTGGTTCTCACCTTTAAAACACATCAGCTAGACCCAATTTCCCCTTAGACTTCGAAGCTGTTCCTGCATTTCCCTCCATTTGACAATTTCTGAATCTCGTCATCCTCTCAATCATTCCTAGGGACTCCGTAAGTGGCTTGGGTGTTACCCTCCACTCTGCTGACAGCCATCAGTGATTTAACTGGCAAACAGAATTTATTATCTTTTACACCCCCAACCCTTTAAGAACAATAGGGCCTCATGCAGTTCAGGCTGGTCTTCAATTCATCATAAGGTAAGTCATCACAGATGACCTGAAACTCTTGGTCTTCTTACCTGTCTTTTGAGTGCTGGGATTATAGGCATGGTACATGCCCTGGCTGCATTTTAAACAACATCAGTACATACATGATAATGTTTTGGTTGGTGACAGATAACATATACAACGGTGCACACCACACAGTCTTAGTCCACAGCAAGTTATTGTATCTGGTTTTGTGTAACTAACGGTATGCTGTCCGCAAGAGAAATGAGACCACCTAACAATGCCATTCTCAGAATCTATCCCCATTACTGGACGATGCATCAATGCAAACAGAACACAATATTGTCAGCTTTGGAGTTAGAGGCCAAGTTAAACTCTAAGTCACAGGTGACTGGCTCTTCATCATTTGAAATCTTACAAATAACAGGCCTGTTTTGTTTTGTTTTGTTTTTTAAACAAATGTTTGAGCTTTTATTATTTTTATGTGTATAAGTGTTTGTCTTTATGTATGTCTGTACACATGTGTGCAGTACCAATGGAGACCAGAAGAGGGTGCTGGATCCTCTGGGACTTGGGTTACAGATGGATGTGAGTCTCCAGGTACTGTTAGGAGGGGTGCTGCTTACTGGCTTGCTTATCATGACTTGCTGGTCCTGCTTTCTTATAGAGCCCAGGACCATCAGCCCAGGGATGGTCCCACCCACCACTGGCTGGGCCTTCCCCATCAATCACTAATTAAGAAAATGTCCTACAGGCTTGTGTACAGCCATATCTTAAGGAGGCATTTCTCAACTGAGGAACCCTCCTCTCCGAATAGCTTATGCCAACTTTAATAAAACTCACCAAAATAGGTTTAAAACCTGGTTCTCATGCAGTTTATAGTAGGCTCTCCCAGTGAGCTACATCCCCAGCGTGACTTTCTTAATACTTTACATCCTGGAACTGTCAGATACAAGGTTTTCTCGTGTGAGAGATACTCGGCTTCTTTCAAGATTTAATTAGGTAGCAGTAGTCTAAAGGCACAGGTAAGTTCTATCAGCCGACCATTTTTCAAACACACCGAAGAGTAACATTTAACAAATAACTTGTCAGTTGTATTGTGCTGAGCATTAAAAACTCCTACATTAAACATTTATGAGGTTTAATTAAGAGTTCTTCAAGAAGTCAATGATGAGATTATGCTAAATGCAAGAATTTGGTTAGGGAGCGTGGCTAGTGAAAAAGAATGGTGTGTGTGTGTGAGAACCACAAAGCCTCAGCTGGTACAGCAGCCTGGTCCCTGAATGAGGGGAAAGGGGAAGGAGGCTGCCAGGTGAGAACACAATCACTCACCAGCCTTTATCAAGGCACCAGGCAGAGCTGACTGGAACAGCACCCCAGCTTGAGTGGTTTTGGCTCAACCATCTCTAGAGAGCCCGCTCCTACTTTCCAAGTGTGTGCTGATAGTTTCCTGAGCACTCCTCCCTTAATGCCTGTCTCTGTTAAAGGTGTCTGTGTATATGCGTACGCATGTGTGTGGAGGTGCAGAGGCTGACAGTGGGTGTCTCCCTCAGACACTTTCCACTCTAATTGTTATTAAGATATATTTATATATTTAGTGTGTAGACAGTATTCTGCTTGCATGTGTGTCTGCAGGCCAGAAGAGGGCATCAGATCTCATTACAGATGTAAGCCACCATATGGTTTCTGGGAAATTGAACTCAGGACCTCTGGAAGAGCAGACAGTGCTCTTAACCTCTCAGCCAGTCCCCTCCACTCCAATTTTTGAGGCAGGGTCTCCTGTTGCACCTGGTGAGCTCACCAACTGGCTGGTGGACCAATGGGCTCCTGCTCCTCCGCCACCCCAGCACTGGGATTTTAGGTGCACTTATGTGCTAGCTTTCTATGTGGGTGCTCGGATCTGAACACAGAGACTCACAATTACTGACCGGGTCATTTACCCAGCCCTAAAACTGTTTCTTAAGAAATCCAGCTTTGGGCAGAGCATGACGGTGTACACCTTTAATTCAAGCATGTTCTGAAGACATGTCCTAGGACAACTGGAGAACAAGCATAGCAAGATCTTGTTCCAAACAACAACAAAAAAAGGAAACCCAACTTTGTTAAGCGCGCACGCACGCACGCACACACACACACACACACACACACACACACACACACACACACGTTGTTTAGGGTCTATGCTGGTAGCCCAGCTGGTCTCTAATTTACGATCCTCTTGCCTTTGTTTCCTAAGTGCTGGGAGTTTAAGATTTTTAGTGTTGGGGATACACTCAGTGGTAAAATACTTGTCTGTATGTTCAAGGTCCTGGGTTCCATCTCCAGAAGCACAAAAAGAAAATACACTTCACATACACACAACATACACAGCAGTTGAAAAGCGAGCAAAGGTGTATCAAAACCACCACTCTGGTGAGAAGTCTGGTCCAGAGAAAACGTCCCCTCCCACTTGCCTTCTGAGAGAGTATCTCGGCTTCCTCTACTGTCTCACCCTCTGAAGTGGAAACTTATGATTTCTTTGGAAAGTCAGGTGTGTCAAATGGTGTTTTGCTGGGGCAGACACTGGAAGGAAGCGGACACAGGTGAAAGGATGACAAGCATGTGAAATAATGAGGGACTCTTTGCTAACAGCACACATGTATTGATTCACCCCACACTGCATAGCTGAGCTCCATTTGTCATGACTCCATAGAGAGAAAGGCCCCCAAAACTTCTGGTGGTGTTCTGGTGGCTTCTTGCTGCTTCAGGTTGACTGGCAGAGTGATGTCAGCTGATAGACTCACTGCTGAGGTGACACTCACATGGAGGATGTAGAAATAGGACTCAACAGACAGTGATGGAGTCCTGTTTTCTTAGCTAGCTTTACGACGCTTTGTTGGTCTCAAGTCTTCATCTTTGGTGATCTTCGCTTCATGGACAGGCTTGGCAAAAAACTTCTGGAGTCCCTGCTGGTCCTAATCATTCCTGCTGACTCCTTCAGCTGAGGCCTGGCTGTTTCTGCCAGGTCGTGCCACCTCTGCTGACTCCTGTTTGCTATCCTGACACTACGGAACTGGACTGCTGATGCATCTGTGAAGTATTTGCGAGTGGATCAAGCTGCCTCTGCTGAATCCTGTGAAGCGAACTGATTTCCTGACAACGTAGATTGGATTTGCTCTAAAGAACACTCTCTAAACAGGCCACGTCCGCCATGCACTAAATAACTTTTCTTTTCCGCTACCTCTGGTGGGTGATGGGCTAGAGAAGTCGAACCCTTATTAAAGTAGGTTGAGAGAAACGGATGCCTACTCGCCTCCCACTCACACCTCAGCCCACTGCAACTGCCTCAAGCGACAACTTCAGGAAGTCTTTCTTCAGGGCCTGTACTGGTCACTGTGGTGGGCTGGGCTGTGGGAAGGCCACCCTCCACTGCAGCCTCAGTTCTCCAGCTTCCAGGACTGGTCCACCTGGGTTTTTCTTCTTTGGCTTCCATCTCCCCTCAAACTCCCGGGTTCCTCATGTCTTGGCATTTCTGACAGGGTTTCACTCTGCATCCCAGGCTGCTATAGAATCCTCCTGCCTCTGCAGTGTTCTGACTCCAGGGCCTACACCTCCAGGCTTACACTTCACCTTGAGTTGCAGATCCACACCCAGCTGCGTAGACAACAGACCCCATTTTGGACATCCCACAGACACCGCAAAAGCAACACGCCGGGAACGAGATCCATTATCCTGTCTCTCAACGTCCCCCACTTTCAGTCCTCCCCTCCCCCACTCTCCCCCTCACTCTCCCAGCACAGAAGCTAGGCGGTAGCTCGTTCATCACTCACAGACTTGAGACAGCTTCCTCAGAGCCTACCTCTCCTATGTCTGTATCACAAGCACGCACCACCTCACTTGGTTTTGTTGTTGTTGTTGTTTTAAATGTTTTAAAAATTTGTGCGTGCCCACACATGCATATGTATATTACAGTGTTTGAGAATTTGAACCCAGCACATGGGTTCAAACACAGGCTGTCAGACTTAGCAGAAATAGCCTTTACACTGAGACATTTCGTCAGCCTCGTGTACTCTTATACATACATACATACATACATACATACATACATACTCACTCACTCTCAGGAGAGAAAGAATCACGAGTGGAGAAAATCTAAACAGCCAGGCAGTAAATGAAGCTACCTGCCTTCGAAATGATGCAGCTGAAAGATCAGACATTAATTAACTCCCCAAGATGGGCATACTCAAGCCGGACTAGAGGCAATCTCTCTACACACACACACACACACACACACACACACACACACACACACACACAC
>JANHMN010000020.1:34891709-34922447 GCA_030674055.1 Rhabdomys pumilio
CACACACACACACACACACACACACACACACACACACACACACACACTGTCTCTTTCCCGTTAACCTCTCTTCTAGTTACTGTAGCTCACTTAAAACCTTTTTCAAAGTTTCCAACAGATGTGAACACAGGTTTCTGAGCGCTGACTCTCCTCCGCGTTCAGATTACAGACAGCTGGAGTCTTCATAGAAGTCCAAACTACAGCTGAGAAACCACATGGACGGTCTGACCGTACCGGGAGCAACGGATGGGGAGAAGCCAAAGCCTGGACTGACTATGAGTGTAGCAGGTGAGACGGGCTTAACAAGTGGCAGCACCTTCTACTAGCCATGATTTAACCGAGAAACCTTTATGCTTAAATATTAATGAAAGTGCTTTAGGAGGGGGAGTGCCTTACCCTACCCTCTACCCTTACAGTCATTGCAGTCACAGATGAACATATTCACAATACATCACAGCCCAGAATGTAAATTACCTTTAACTTGAATTTTTCTCTGATCCCTAACACAGTGAACTAAGTGAGAGGTTCTCCTGATGCCAGTTCACACTGTGAGCAGGGATGCAGGAAGCTGGCTTTACAAGTGATGTCAATGTCTAATGTCCAACATAAACCAGCAGACATTTGTTGAATTTCATCCTGCCTTTCTGGCTTCCTCGGGCTTGGAAAGATGCTCGGAGCACATGCTGCCAACTGCCTGAGGATTCCAACATCACTTTGATGCTTCCCCAAGTATGTCACCACCACGAGGCAATAAACACTGCTATCCCAGCATCGTGCACCAGTCATCTCTGATGTTTATAAAAAAAATGATGGCGGAGTCTTAGTCTAGCCTAACAGAAAGGAAATGCTGGGAGTGAATGCCAGTTTAGTTCTACGATGCACCAGGTGGGAGCTGGAAGTTGGTTCAACACTTGTTGCTCTTGTGGACAACCTGGGTTCGATTCCTACCACTCACACGGAGGCTCACAACTGTCTGTAACTCTAGTCCCAGGGGACCTGACACCCTCTTCTGACCTCCATAGGTTCCAGGCATGCACACGATGCACAGACATACAGAAGACAACACACTGGCAAACTTGAAATAATTACATAAATGTTCATAAATGCACTGGGCGTTTCCAATGTGCAGCTAAGGTGGAAACCACATAGTCCACGCCAGCTGTATGCATGTCCCGTTTCCCCTGGCTTTTCAACTTTGGTTGGGTAAATGGAGGCCTGGGTTCTAACTCCAGTTCTTTGACTTTTGGCCACTTTAGCTACCTCATTCTCTTCACCCACGTAAAAGGTGAATCATGGGCTAGGAAGACGGCTCCATTGATGCTTAGCTTTTGAGCACTGGGACCTGAGTTGGAGCTGAGAATCCATGTCAGCATGCAGACCAGCAGACACCATGTCTCAAAAAGAAGGCGAACACACCTAAGGGATGACACCAGGGACTGTCCTCTGGCCTCCACATGTGCGTGCACACTTATATACATACTGAGAGGCAGCTCATAGCCAATAATTGGCAGCTAGCAAATTATTTGTCGTCTGCAGGAAGGTTTGTTTAGTAGCCCCCAAGATGTCCTTTAGAATATTTCTTCAAAAATTAGCTTGTCAATTTTATTCACCTACCTATGTATCTATCTATGTATCTATCTATCTATCTATGTATCTATGTATCTATCTATGTATCTATCTATGTATGTATCTATCTATCTGAGTACACTGGCTCTCTCTTCAGAAAGACAGGAAGAGGGCACCAGATCTCATTACAGACGGTTGTGAGTCACCATGTGGTTGCTGGGAATTTAACTCAGAACCTCTGGAAGAGCAGTCAGTGTTCTTAGCCACTGAGCCATCTCTCCAGCCCTTGTCAATTTTTTTAATGTGACATTTTACTTAAAACCTTGAATTTCGGACATCTTGAACAAGTGCAGAAGGAATCACCAGATTAGCACTCCCAGATTCTTGTCGAGTATTCAATGAGAAATCTGTTCCCCTCCCCAATGCTTTGCTACCTGCATGGTTCCTGATGGCACTGAAATTCCTTCCCCATCTTGCCAAGGTGGTTGTTGGGCTCCAAGATGACCCTCCACAGCTGTCACTGTGCAGCCACCCAGAAGCGAAGAGTGGAGAGTGGACACGCGTAAGCAGAGTGCACTGTGCAATAATGTCGGTTGGCTGTTACAACAGACATTGCATCCCCTGCTTGCTGTTCTGAGTCAATCCGAAGATGCTAGCACCAGATAGCAGGGAACTGAGGCCTCCTGCAAAAGCCAGCGGCAACCATCCATTCGTGTGAGTCAGCCACACTGGACACGATCCCTTCAGACAACTATGCAAGACTATGCTTGGGAATTCCTGGCTTTTAAAGACTGGAATTTACTGCCCAGGTGTGGTGGCACACACCTCTGATCCCAGTACTCTGGAGGCAGAGGCAGAAAGAGTTCTGTGAGGACAGGCTGGGTGACAAAGTTCCAGGACAGCCAGGGTGACAAAGATCCTGTCTCAAAACCAAAGGACTCAAACCAACAGTAACAACAAACCCCCAGGTATTGCCTTATAGGTGATAAAACAAAGTTAAGGGCTCTTTGTTATGTATCCATGGGAAAGCAGCAAAGCCCTTGTTCTGTGAATTCTTTAAGTGTGACCAGAGGAGACATCTTTGTTTCAGGCTTAAGGCCACAGACATCTAGAAAGTTCAAAAGGACCAGCCAGGTACGGGAGCATTTTCTATTCTGGTAAAAGAAAACGAACAAAAAATGGCGGCAACAAACCCCGACATACCCCGCCCCGTTCAGGCGGCTCTCTCAGCCACATCTCCCACTCCTTACCACCATTCTATCCCAACATTCCTCCACTGCTCAGCAGGTTTTTCTTGCTTTCTAACAACAGCTTTCTTCAAAGTTCTATTCTTGGATGTACTTGAGTGCTGGCTGAAAAACTTGTATCTCAAAGGTACCACTCAAGCTGGGTGCGGCTCTCTCCAGGTTGAGAAAAGAGGACTGCCGCAGGTTCAAGGCTAGCCTGGGCTAGATGGTAAGTCCCAGGCCATCCTGGTTTCAGAGTGAAGTTTTGACAAAAAAAAAAACAAAACAAACAAAAAAAAAAAAAAACAAAAAAAAAAAAACGAAACAAATTGCTAGTAGATTAAGGAGAAAAGGGTGGAACTGGTTTTATGGGAGAAGGAGTCGTAAAGCAATCAAAGTTTAGGAGCTGGGCTAGTCAAGAGTGCTCACTGCTCTTTGAGGACCAAGATGGCTGCTCAGGGTTGGTGAGGAAATCACAACCACCTGTAACTGGAGCTCCTTGGGATCCCACACCTCTCACATGCACATGCCCCGCCCCATACACATATAATTAAAAATAAAATCTTTACAGAAAGAATTCTCGTTTTAACCCAGCTACATTACAATGGCAGCTGAGATGCCAAGGTGGGGGGACTGTACAGTGAGGGAGTTTTGATTTGTGAGCAGATTCATGGGAGGAGCCATTGAAGGCAGAAAGCACAGACAGGCTCCAGCACCAAAACTAAAGTCTTTTAAGTTCAATTTTGTCT
Organism: Rhabdomys pumilio; assembly: GCA_030674055.1. Taxonomy (NCBI): domain Eukaryota; kingdom Metazoa; phylum Chordata; class Mammalia; order Rodentia; family Muridae; genus Rhabdomys; species Rhabdomys pumilio. Next base: position 34,895,251 of record JANHMN010000020.1, read on the forward strand.
TATCCGACGTCTGTCAGAATCTAGAAATTTCCCATGGATTCCCCTTACTTATTGTTGAAGGACCTGATGCAAGACCGGTTTCAAGGCAGCAATCAGAAAAGGAATTCCGTACATAATCAAATTAAAATGCTTCACAAAATTAACCTCATATGCTTAATGACATATAATTGGTTTTTATGTTACATAGTTTTTTTTAAGTTCCATAATTATCTTTCTTTTAAAGAGCTAAACACAATTTTTACGACTTTCCTTCACACGGGGCAAACTTGGTGAATACGTGTATTTTTACACTCACCACAGACACTGCACTGTTCTCTTCTCCCTTACGGGTGTTCTGGGTGTCCTTGCCAGTCAGCTCCCTACCTCGGGTACCTCATCACCTGTGTAAATGTGTATACCCATGTAATAATCCAATTAAGTTATAAATGTTAACATCAATCTGGAAAGTCCTGGAAGTCAGCTGTGTACCTCACACCCCTGGCCAATCTTGTTTGGATTTCTCTTCCTTTTCCTTCCCTTTACTGAGACAAAGCCATACTACATAGCTCAGGCTGACTTCCAACTCAGGAGCCTCCTGCCTCAGCTTCCAGAGTACCAGATTAGAAGCAGTCCACGACCTTGAGATGCTCTAGTCTGAGTTTCTTTTAAGTCAAATGAAGAATGCAAGCTTGCGGAAGCCTGACTTCTTTAAATGTATTTTTTTTTTTTTTTTTTTTTTTGAGACTGGCCCAACGTGTTGAATTGACGAGGTCCTCCGCCTCTTTTGAAAAACATTTTTGAGTGTGTGGATCAAACCCAGGCCCTTAGTTAGTGCCATACACCTGGCTCTTTATTCTCTACTAATGAGTATGATTATATTGATGTATAATTTACAAATACCCTTCTACAGGCTTTTGCTTTTCTACTTGGATGAGAGTCTAGGAAGACTGCTTGCACACGGCAGGTACCAAATAAATACTTGGCAAGCAGCAACATACATATAACTAATTTCTCCCCATCACAACCAATATTGCATACACAAACATTCACGGTTAAGGTATCAGATTTGTGCAACCCTAAAATAAGCACCCCCCCCCACCGTGCCCCCAGAATGTACCCATGAGTCAGCACATACTCAACCACTTCACAAAGCCTACCAGCTAGTTAGTTACCTCTTGCTCAGTACCTGGAAGGAACGTTATTAACATAGGAACAGGCTACAGGTGTACTAGGCACCAGAGGTAAGCATGTCACATGCATTAATAATTAATCCTCACAGCAGCTTACAACACGAGCTCTGCTGCTATGCCAGCTTCTCAGATAAAAGCTAGGAAGAGGCAGAAGGAATACCCAAGGAATTCAGCCACAGAACATGTCTCACCAGCCCAGTGTCCTTCATATCAGCAGCTCAAGTGCCCATCACGAAAACTTCAGCCATGCAGGGCTGATGTGTTCCTTGAGGTGAATATGAAGTATGATGCTTCCCATGCTAAGGACACAGAACCAAAGAGGCGCCTTTAAGGGCTCTCTGGCCTCCCTTTTTCTCTTCCAAAGTCCAAGGATCTGACCACGGGAAACACGCCCGTAAAGAATGGAGTAGCTACGGCTACCTCCCTCTAATGGAGACAAGTCCAGAGGTGACACCACACCCAAAGCACACATCCAGGGACTGTCCTGGACATGTTTTTCAAGCAGGTTTGCTCCTCTAAAAGTCAAATAATCTCCCTCAAACTGTCACCATGCCCCCCCCCATCCACCAATAAAGGAGGTAACAAGCTTGCTAAGTCTCATTAGTTTACCTCTTTCTCCCTCCCTTGTACATAGTGAGTTCTAAATAATCTTTTCTCCTATTATCTGGCTTTTGCCAGGTAAGGGGGAAGTCAGTGATCAAGCTTCAGAGGGAGGAAAGGAAACTGTGTTGCTCAACTAGTGAAACTTGTTAGAGAACAATCAAAGACGCTGGTAACTAGAGTATATGAAAGTTATCCTTACACAGCTGTATTGTATCTTTCAACCTTGGGGGAAATGGGGATATTGGCCCCATGCCTGGCTTTCCTAACTTTGGCCAACCATCACCTGGGGATCTGTCCTTCAGAAGCTGCAGCTCGGTAAACAAAGCCTCACTGAAGCATACATGAGTACGGAAGCAGCCATCACAGAATTTACTTAACCTAGTATCCAGACAGGAAGAGTGATCTGGTGCCTGTGTATGCTTGTGTGTGTGTGTGTGTGTGTGTGTGTGTGTGTGTGTGTTTGTGTGAGAGAGAGACATCCCCCCTGACAGAGAGAGTGATACACACAGTCAACGAACTCACAGAAAAAAAAATTGGTGGCATCATATGAATTCCTCAAGTGATCCCAGGCAAATGACATCACCTCTCTGGGCATCACTTTCTATATTCATAAACTAATAGGGTTTTAGGAGATTCTCTGTAAGAGTTTACTGAATCAGAAAACGCTGTGATATTTCTCTAACACACAAGACTACAGCCAAGCCATCTTCAACAAAAGCTGTCAACCCGATCCCCTAAACATCCTTTCATCATGTTACTTCCTTGTCGAGGGATCCAAGTGACTCCCCAAATCCTCTTACATAATTTTTCATTTCTCATCGAGTTCTCAATACACCTATAAAGAGGCCTAACTTAGCTAACTACGTCGTTTTATTTTACAGGATCTAACCCAGGGCTGTGTGTATACAAGAGTCCTACCCTAACTACCTTCCTCTTTCCCAGCTAGTATTCGTCATTGTTCTGCTCCCTTCGGGCTGACCTCCCGTGTTTCTTGTACACATAATACTATGCTCATCTTTTGAGCTTGGCCACCTTTTGCTCGGTACCTCTTAGCAGAGACCCACCAGTTCATCTTGGATCCCTGGCTCAATAAGCTCTCCATTCTTTCCAGCTTTCTTTGAATTGTCCTTCTCTAACAACGAGCTAAATCTTTGCAAGACCTAAGACACAGTAAGAACTTAAGCATATCGGCCCACTTTAGCATTTGCTAACCACAAACTCTAGTACCGGTTCCTGGTTTCCTTTGGCAAGAACCGTGCACCAGCGGGCTTCTCCTCCCACAAAGCGTCTAGAACGGATGCGCGCAGTTGCGCTAACACGCAGCTTGGACCTGCAGCCTCAGCAGGTGCGGGCAGTCGGGCACCAGGTGTCAGTCATCGGATGTCGCAGGCCCTGTGCACACGGTCCCGGGGCCTCGCTCGGCCAGGGTTCGCCAACACAGGAACCGCGCAGGGCCTCGAACCGAGCCGCCTCCGCTCTGCCAGCCGACGGCCCCGCCGCCCGCAGGCTCCAGACGCGGTTGCTCAGCACGAGGGACAGATGCGGCCGGAGGATGCTCCGCGGGGCCGAGAGCCACTCACCTGACCTGATGCTGCACGCACGAGAGGATCCGACCGGCGACTGCGACCAGCGGAGACTGCGGCGGGACGGTGGCGGCGCTGCACTTCCGGCCCGGGGGCGGGGCGGAAGGAGCACCGGCGAGCCCGGCGCGACCAACCGCGGCAGGGGGATGCGGCGAGCGTTTCTAAGACCCCAGGGCCCTGCAGCCAGCGGCGGCGACTAGCCTGTCTGGCTGCGCGGCCCGACGAGCTCAGCCCGGATAGCCGCGAGTACGGATTCCTCAGCTCACCGGCACGGCATCCTCCTGCCGCAGTCGCCCCAGCCCGCGGGCCTCCCTGGCTCCCCGAGCAGGTCCCGCGGCCCTTCCGCATTCCCGGGCCGAGGGCGGAGCGCCATCGCTGGAATTTGACTCGGGTGGGTTGGGAGCCGCCCTGGTTTGGGGGTCCCCTGGCGCCGGCAGCGGGCAGTCCGAGGTTGCCTGATTTAGCAGAGGGCAGTTGGCCTGGTTAAACTGAGTTTTTGATAAACAGTGTTCAAGAGAAGGAAGGAATGTAATCCGGAAGAGGGCGGCGGCTGAGTACTCTCCCGAGAGCTCCAGAAACACCCTCGCTTATTTGAAATTGCACCCCAGCCAGTGGGCTTTACTTTCTCCCGCCGGAGTTCATATTCTAGAAGTCTGATCAGAAATTCCATGTCAGACAGTGGTGGCGACACCTTTGATTCCAGCACTTAGGAGACAGAGGCAAGATCTCTGTGAGTTGAAGACCAGCCTGGGCTACAGAGCTAGTTCCAGGACAGCCAAGCGGCACAGAGAAAACCACCTCCCTTCCTGCCCCGTCTCCAAAAGGAATTCCTACCAAGTAGCAACGCCGTGGGTCTCCAGCACTGAGTATCCGTGCACAGCAGTCCGTACAAAACAAATGCAATTTAGGGGCCAGCAAGATGGCTCAGCAGGTAAAGGCATCTGTCAGCGTGCGTGACTTAGATTCTCAGGGCCCACGGAGAACTCCTGCGATTTATTCCCTGGGCTCCATTAGCAGGCACCAGGGAATGTGAAGCCTCCTCCCCCAAAGTCGTAGATAAAATGTAAAATAAAACGCACACACCCCATATAAATTGAGGGTGGCTTTCAATCTGCACTTGAAAATCTGGGACTGGGATTTCGAAGGTCAGAGGTGGAGAATGATGTATGTTTTGAATAGGCGCCAGGTGACGCTGTATCTGGTCGTGAGTATTCCTTCCCTTCTGTTCCACTTGTCTTCAAAAGCCATTGCTTAAATAAGTATGTTTCTTATGAGAGTATGGCTCTTTTAGCGTTTGTTACAGAAATCTACCACCACTTCCTAAATCCCCACTTTAGGCGATGTAAGATCAGTTAATGAGCAGGATGTCGTGGCACATGCCCTTAGCCCTGGCATCCCAGGGGCAGGGAAACAGGCAAAGTTAACACAGCAAAAGCCCTTCTCAAAAACAAAACAAACAACAACAACAACAACAAAAACAGAGGTGGGTCAGTGGCTAAGAGTACTTGCTATGTAAAAGAGAGGGCCCTGGTTTGAAGTCCCAGCACTCTCGTGAGGGCCAGGCTTCCCCTCTGTGTATACAAGACTTCATCTCTAAGGATAGGCCCTTTGTGCCTCGTCTTCCCTTCCGGATTCTTTCCAGGGACCCGCTAGCGAGCAAAGCAAGAAAAAACTACAATTTGAATAATGGGTGCATTCACACACACACACACACACACACACCCCTTTTCCCACATTTCTAATTTCTGTAGCAATCTTAGAAGTGTCCCTATTTCAGATGAGGAAGACAACATTTTAAAACAACCTTGACCACGTGAGGGCGCAGATCTACTTGGGTACCAGGTGGGGTTTAGTCAACCACGCCCAGCTCCGGATAGATGGTGCTTTTAATCATAACGGTGCCACTATGGACAGCATTAATTCATTTTATAAATGAATAAATAGGCCAACAAAGAATAAGGAGCTTGCCTAAGGCCACAGAGCTGTGAGGCAGCAAGACTGGGGCTTGAAAACGCTGAAAAGTTCCACCGGCTGGTGGCAGCAGCTCAGGCCTTTAATCCCAGCACTAGGGAGACAAAAGCAGGCAGAGGGCAGCCTGGAGTTCCAAGACGGTCAGGGCTGCACACAGAAACCCTGGGGGAGGGAAGGCAGTGGGAGGAAGTGGAAAAAACACCTGTCTGCCAGAGCCTTAGGCATGCCAACTCCAGTGGGCCCCTTTACACTTCCTTAGCCTGACTCCAATACGACCCTCCCCCCTCCTAAAATTAGCTTGCTATAACTTTTTGTGGCCTGTACCCCCTTAAAGCTCTCTAGTCAGTGTCTACCCAACCCTAAACTTGCTGTTGGCCCTCAGTGTCCTCATATTTGGTAGAAAGCGGTTCCCTTCTCAGAACCTAAGCTTCCACCTGTCTTTTATGCAATCACATTCACTTCCTCGGCCTTTAAGTCTCGAGTTCCTTTATTAAATCCACTGAGTCCAGTGGCAACATAAGTGTAGAGCAGGTATGCAGCCTGCTGCACACTGGAGTGTTTTGTTGGGGCTTTGAAGCTGGAGGGCTAACCTGAGGTCCTTCTCATCACAGGAACTTCAGAGATGGTTCTGCTTTCAAGCCCACTGCTAGAGGAGATTCTTAGAGCTTTTTATTGGCAGCCATTCTTGCTTAAGCAAAGCCCAGCTACTAAGTGGCAAATCCTACTAGCAAATTAAGAGACTTAATTCATACAGGATTGACCACCTACTGTCCCCAACAGCTATTTAAGGGGTTGCCCAGATGGGGATGGGTGTCGCAAGAGAGACTTTTAATAGTACTTTTTTCCCCCTACAGTAGAAATAACTTTATTCCTCACTGAAGATTTGTTAGCAAAAGAGATGATACATTTGGGTTTTTTTTTCTTCCCCCTTCAGTAAAAGTAGAAAATTCAACAAGACTTAACACTGAGTAGATAAACTGAAAAAAAGTATTCTGCTTAAAAATCTAAATGAAATTCAAGCAGGAAATTAGGGCAGATTTCTGATTCTAATCTTGAAGGAATCGAAGGGTAGGTATTACTAGTTACTGCTCCCTCCTCGCCCGCCTCCGTTCTACAGGACTGGCATTACTGGGTTAAGGCCTCTGGCTCTCCAACCTGCGGCTCAAAGGCATTCCGTAACTGTTTATCAGATGAGGTAATGGCTTCCCCTTCAAGGACAGTCTTTCAATAGCATAGCAGTTTGAAGCACACACCCCCTCGTTTCAAATCTTTTTACACTTAGGGCTTCTTAAGACATAAGAAACAAAACAGAACAAAAATGTTTTCCACGCCCTAATTAACAGGGCAACAGTTCTCAATTTCAAAAATAACCCAAGTTATTTTTAGGGTTGAAACAATGACCTCACTTTCCCAGGCATGCAGCCACAGCTGTTCTGACTGTGGGTAGGTCAGGAATGTCTAAAATTCACATATGGACTTATGAGGACTCTCTGCATAAACAAACACGGTCTTTTAATAGGGGTTGTGATGATAATAAGGAAAAACTGCATACAACAACAACAAAAAATTACTGTATTTCCAACAGCTGGAAACGCAGAGAAATCTGTCCTTCCTGTTAAAAGCATTCCAAAGAACCTTTAGGGCTGAAATAGTTTTTAAATAGAACAAATAAAAATTATTGTGTTCAGGGGCTGCTCCTACTTTAGTGGCAGGAAGAAACTCCCAGAAGTTTAAATGGGAAGAAGTAAAGCAGGATTGTCAAACTCTAGAGTCTGAGTTACTCCAAGGGTCACAATTCTGCAGGAATTATTTTCCCAACTGGAAGACAAAGTCTCGGTCACTCAGGGAGGGCTTTATCTGATTTCCCTGGAGGGGGAAATAAACAGAAGCAGAGAAAACCAGGATTGCTTTAAAATCACAAGGAACACTGGAAGGAGTCAGAGCTGTCATTCACTTTGTCTACAGCGCTTAGAGAGAAAGGCGCAAGTAAAACTAAAAGTCAAATGGCAACAACGCTAAACAACTAAGTATTTTATCAGAAAGTTTAATTGTCATTCAGAAAAATTGAGTGGATAACTTTCTCTGAAAAAATATATTGACTCTGTGGGCTGCAGTTATTACAAGGGATGAGACTGCCTGTAAGTCAAAATTACCTTACTTTCTCATTGTACAATGACAGAAAGTCCCATTTCCAGTCTTATTAGAAAGGTACATGTGGCCCAAAGTGGCTGAGAATAAATACAAAACAAGAAAGGCCAAGAGCGGTAAAGCTAGGGCATGCAATGAGCTCCAGAACAATCTCAGCAATACCCCAATGGCAACAGGGAACATTTGGCTGGAAGCCGCAGCTCTTCAGTCATCTTTGTCTTTGGCTCCGTGCTTGAGGATGCGTGTGAACTCAATGTAGTTGAAATTCCCCTTTTTGTCAATGGGGGCCTCCCTGTACAGCTCATCCACCTCCTCATCTGTGAAACGGTCGCCCATGGTGGTCAGCAGCTCCCTCAGGTAATCCTCCTGGATGGTGCCTGAGGGTAAAGAGTGGAGGATCAGAACACCCACACTCAACTTCACAGCCTATGGATTTCTACCAGCCCTGGAAAGCCCGGTGCAGACAAGCAGATACCCAGTGGCGTTACTCCCTCTGTCTGTCTGCCCCACATCCTCGCTGTGGCTTGGTGACCAGCACAAGGCTGTACCTGTCATACAAGCCAACGCACAGGCGCCTTGTCACCTGCACCTGACACCATTTTCGTAAAACCCACACGACAAAAGTAAGTAAGGTCATTACTTGTAGAACAGAAGCAGAACCCTGTCAGCCCTCATTTCTTTTCTAGCACTGGGCATTTTAAAGGGCTCCCCAAGTAACTTGTATGCACAATGATTTCAACTATATAGGTCGAAAATAAATAAAACAGAGGTTTTGCCATAAAGCAAGAAAGAAAAGATTCTGACAACTTCCTGGTGTGTGAAATTATACTAAGAATACATTTCCCACAAAGTGAGCTCAACAAACAAAATTAGAAAAGAAACTTCAATCCTACGTAATAAAGATCCTGAAAAATCTTAGAAGTGTAGCTTTGTAGAAATAAATCATTAACTCCAGCCAATTAACTTGATTGGCACTTAAGTTAACTGTGATTGGGAATAAGCGTACAACTAAACTATCAATCATGCATGTGTCAAGAGACAGACAGAGCCGGGGTGGGGGGGGGGGGGGGGGGGTGGCACATGCCTTTGATCCCAGCACTTGGGAGGCAGAGGCAGGCGGATTTCTGAGTTCAAAGCCAGCCTGGTCTACAGAGTGAGTTCCAGGACAGCCAGGACTACACAGAAAAACCTTGTCTCGGAAAAAAAAAAGAGAGATAGACAGAGGGCTGGAGAGACAGCTCAGAGATTAAGAGCACTGACTGCTCTTCCAGAGGTCCTGAGTTCAATTCCCAGCAACCACATGGTGGATAAAAAAAAGAAAAAAAAATCTGTAATAGGATCAGATGCCCTCTTCTGGTGTGTCTGAAGACAGCTACAGTGTACTCACACAAATAAAAAAGCTTGGTGCATGGAAAGAAAGGTCAAAACAAAAAACAAAAACCACACTCGCATGTGCTCATGCAAGCCTCTTTTGTGGGTGAGGGCCACATATGTGAAAATCAGAAGACAGTCATACTGTGGAGAGTCCTGAGAGATAGGAGACCATGCCTATGTTAGCGGCCAAGGACAACCCCTGGCATTTAAGACTATCAGGTATCTTCCCTCTCTGCACATACTTGCTGAGCCACAAGGCAGGTATCTTGGAAAATGTGCCCATGTGTGTTCTCTTCTGCTTTTGCTAAAGGACTGGGCATTCCTGTTGCCAGCACTTTTTGTTTGTTTAATGGTTTGTTTTTTGAGGTATGGTTTTCTTATTAGATAGCCCAAACTCCCTATTCCCAACTCCACCTCCTGATTCTCATCTGATCCTCAGAACAGCCCCATGAGATGGGTCATATTATTGTCGTAACAGAACCTTGCCAAAGTAACCTGCCCAGAGTTACATAGCTATGACACAGCAGCAGAGAGTTCTGAAATCAGGTAGCCTGATCCCAGAGTCTAAGCTTTTCTCCGTGTATTTACTGTGCTGTGGTCTACAGCAATTTATGAGGTTGTTCTGGTCAGTTATTCATTTTCACACAGTACTGACAACCAGGTCCTTGGGGAATTAACTTTTAAATAAAAGAGTAAATATGTTTCCCCCAAAGGTTTCAAATGTAATCAATGACCCTCTGAACACCACTGATACTCATGGGAGGATGGGAAGATGAATGATGAGCACAGGACAGAAAGCTGCGAAGAAAACCTCCACAGTGCCGAGTGCCGAATCACTACACTTGAAGTCACTAATATCCTGCTACAGAACTAAGAAACAACTTTGTGATTACCCCAGCTTACCGATCGCTTCCTCGTCAAAGCAAGCGAAGGCGTTTCTGATGACGTCCTCGGGGTCGGTGCCATTCAGCTTCTCTCCAAACATGGTGAGGAACATGGTGAAGTTGATGGGGCCCGGGGCCTCGTTCATCATGGCGTCCAGGTATTCATCAGTTGGATTTTTTCCTAAATAAAAGGAGCCACATTGGTAATAACATTAGGAAATAAATCAATTATTAATCACAGTAAACATTCTAGCAGGAAATAAAATCATTTGGGTTTGTGATGGCAAAACTAGGGAGGGGGATATATCCCCTTTGAAAGCAGATAGCCACAGAATCCAAGGGAGCTGGCATCTCCCTGCAGCTGGAGTTACAGGTGATTGTGAGCTACTGAGTGAGAGTGCTTGTGCTCAACACCAAGCCCGAACCCTCTGCACGCAGTATGCACTCTTACCTCTCAGCAATCTCTTCAGCCCCACTTCCTCAAACACCAACACACACACATGTAGGAATGCAGATACACACAACCCTCCAGCCCAATCCAGAAATAGGTACAGGAATATTCATGTGCCCAGTAGGAAACACTGTTTCATGAAAAATATGAAGGAAATTCTACACAATACATCAGCACTGCAAGTGGACATTACCCATTGAAGCCAGCATGTCGTGCAGGTCCTCCTTGTCAATGAAGCCATCCCGGTTCTGGTCGATCATGTTGAAGGCCTCTTTGAACTCTTGGATCTGGGACTGGTCAAACATGGCGAACACGTTGGATGTTGCCCGCTGAGGGCGCTTCTTGGTGGTCTTGGTCTTTGCCCTTTTGCTCGACATGGTGGCGGTTAAATCCTAATTAAGCAAGAATTCAAGGGGAATAAAATCAGTACCTAAGATTACTAAGTATGAATCACAATAGTGGATTACTTGAGTATGTGGAATTGTCTTTACATATGCTTGAGACCACTCAGTCAGCACCATGTCACAGTGGAGTGTAAAAATTTCCTGCCAACAACCAAACTAAAAGTGAAAAATCAGCCTTGAACTTTGAGTTCACGTACTCTTAAAAGTTTTTTTTGTTTGTTTTTTAAATAAGGATTCCAATCAACATCAAGAGTAAAGCAAACAGCCCATCAAGATTATAAATCCTCACTACCACCATAGAGCTTAACAACAAAAGGAAAAGGAAAACCAAGGAGAGGGTCTGCTTGGTTTGAAGCGGGGGTTAGATGAGTGGGAAACAGTTCTCATGCAAGGGCACTATGGGGCTGCTAGGAAACACTAACTCATCCACAGAACCTTATCCTTCTGTAGCTCACACCTAAGTTAGCCGATCCACTCTGTCAGAGACGGAAGTGGCAAGGCTGACTGACTGAACAAGTCTCCCCTCCTACTCTCTAAGACAAAGGCTATTCTTCCACATTCAGGTTACATTTCAGGTTGCACCCACGCTTCAGGGGTCAATGTCGTTCAAGAACATTTTGATGACAGGCTAACATAAAAGCACAGAATATGAAGTAAATTCACGAGCTAAGTCTTACAGACTTTATATAGTACTTAGAGACTTAAGAGTACTTTATACAAACCTGGTCTATGAACAGTAGCTGCACTAATCCACTAGATACAACTAAAGCCTCTCTTTTGAAATCAGAGTACAAGTTGTAGAGCAATTTCATTTAAAGAACACCTGAAAATTATAGATACTATCTTTGCTCTCTAATAAATTTATCCCTGTAAAACTTAAAAATAAAAATATAATTTTCCCCATGAATACCCAACTTTAAAACAATATAAAGTTTTTGAAGCAGAAAATCCCATAGTTATCAGATAATGAAATCTTGGCATACCATTCTTCGGAGGTGAAGTGGGATGAGAGGGTACGAGTCCTGCGGCAGGACTGCCGCTCCCGAGTTATATTCTCCAGGCAGGGCTAAAACAGGCACTACTGACTTCACTCTCTGACCAAGATAACAGTTTTAAAGCTTACGTTCTGAAAACAACATTCAGCCATGATTCGGCAAAGCACCATGCCCTTGCTCTAAAAATAAGACCGTGGACCGCAAAGAATGAACCGCTACCTAGATTCCAGCACCCCAAGTGACCCTTAGAATGTTTCCTACAAGTTAAAAAAACAAAACAATTTCTCACATTCTTTCCTTGATTACAACACACCAATGGACTAAAATTATGGAAGCAATTAGAAAAGCTCCGCTCACAGTGCTTTCTATCTAAATCGGGTTTCAGATCTGAGAAGGTATCTTAAAAGGATAGCCAGTCACAACTCCAGTTATCTACCACGGAGAGTTAGTGGTACAGCAGAATGACTCTAGAAAGATGCCATGGAAGGCAGTTACGAGGTCTCACATTCTACTTTCATTTATCCTTTGAGACTGTCTTTTACAGCCTATTGCAACCATTCATGAGTGCATATTTTCATCTAATGTCCTCCGAACGCTCTCCATGGCATTTACTACACAGAGCTGTATTCCTCCCTTCTGAGCTAAATGGTCTAACCACCAGGCCACACAAAGAGCATCATTACCGGCTCTTAAATGTGCTAAGAATGTGCAGACAGCACACATACAAACTCGTCCACACCTCTTCAATATTTTGAGCACAGCATGCCTTTGCAAGTCAAAAATCATCTTCAAAAATAGCCGTTTTGTATGATAATATGTCTTCCTTCTCTCAATGACCCTGGAATGTGAGTTATTTGAAAAATTGATGAGACCCACAGGTCAAATAGCTCACAAAGGTGAATTTTTTTAATCTACAAAATTCTCATGTAAAACTACGTTTGATGGGAGTACTCATAAAAATTCCTTTATAAAAATGCTCAAAATGTTAAAAGTAACATAATTTTTAACATTTACTATTACTTAAAGCATGCATTTAAATATTAGTAAATGCATTATAAAGCAGCTGAAAAGGTCTTATTTAGCATTAACAATAGTTTCAGACAGAACTTTAGCTCATCCCATACTTAATTTAATTGTATTAGGACCAATTAATTATATTAATGTATGCCCAATGTCATTAGCATTGAACGCTAGTGTAAAAGTGTAAAGCACGTACGTGACCTATCTTAAAGAAGCTAAAACACAGCAGCAGAGGAATGCAGTGCAATGACATACATGGTGAGACCCCATCATAATCACTGAGAGTTCAGAATGGTCTCCTTATTTCTACAGGATTAGAGAGGAAACGAAAAACCCAATGCATTACTATCACTCGGAAGTGACATCATCACTATCTTCAGAACTAAGATCAGATGTTGGTCTTACTCCAAGAAGTTAATTCTGTCCAGATCCGACAATGTGATGTTGAGCAAGTTTCTCCCTGGGTCTCAACTCTTTCAAGATGACACTGATTCACAGGTTTCCCACACAGAAACCTGGAGCTTCACAGCCATGCCAGGGCCAAATACCCATCTACACAAAACACCACCAGACTACAAGCATGTGGTTAGGAATCAGCTCAGGTAAAGGAGCCTGCCCGAGAGAAAGGGGCTATGACCACACCAGGGAGAATCTTTGAGAGTGCAGTATCCTCCTTAATGTGGTTCTAAAAAAGGTGAAGCTGAAATACAATGTTCAAGTTAGTTTAGAAAGTTAGAGCAAAATCAAACTGCGGATACTTTATGATCACTGTAACTATTTTAATTTAGGGTGTATGGCAGGACCCCTGAGACCCTCACTTTGAAGGCTTTGTGAAAGGTCTCTGGTATGAAACGTAAGCGGCAGGAAGGTTTGCCCGCTGGCCTTCTGGAGAACCTATGAAAGCTTCAGAGCATCAGAAAGAGAAGGTGGTCGAGATGGTTTCTGTGTACAGATGGAAAGCAGTGTTGCCTTGTTTTAAACCAAGAGAGTGTTGCAGCAATGCGTGTCGTATGGAGTGGGTCGTTTGTTTTGCAGTTCTGCCTCACAGTATAGGTAAGCACTCAGACAATAAGCCACATCCCCGCCCAAATGTCTCATGTTTTAGCAGTTGACTAAATGGGAGCCTCATGCTAAAGAAGACACCAGACTATTAAGATAGCCTGGAGAGGCTTTCTACACATGTCAAGGGCAACCAGATTTTACAGAATCTTTAGAAATGTAGAGTTTATAGAATCTATGGTATCTACATTTTGGAAAAGCTAAACCTGGTGTGAGGGCTCATAACTAGGCTTACAATCCTAGGCCTGACATTAGAAAGACCATCTCAAGTTTTAGGCCACCATGGGCTAAAAGGAGACTCTATCCAAAATAACAAAGAAACAACAACATAGTAACAAAAAAGCAGCCTATGAAACCTTTTAGGTAGAACTAACCCATACTAAGATATACATGAGGTTGCCTAAATTAAATAGTAGACTCTCACGTGCCTAAACTGGTAATAGATGTAAAAGATAGAAATTCTTAACAAAACATCTAAACTAAGCATACTTACTTAGTTAATACTTTTTAATAATAAAAAAAAAAAACTCTCTTAAAACTGGGAAATATATCCTTTGGAAAACTCCCATCTCAAACCTCATAGTGTGCTAGCACCTCGATATTTGGTCTGCTTCGAAATCCAGATCAAAACTGTATTATTTAGTCAGTGTATTTTTTATGAGATGGGAGGGAGGGGGATAGACTCAGTTTTTAAAAGTATATTTTCAAGTTGGTATTTCAGTTTCAAGGAAAACCAAGTCTTTACTTCTTAGGCACACTTCCGGTTGAGAGTCAGCTTGGATCTTCCTGGACAGCCACACCCAAGCGTTCTGAGCACCTTTTAAAAAAGTCAAGAGTTGCCAGGACTGACTTGTCAACTACGCCTCACACTTTTGAAGACAAAATGCTTTTCTAATTAATCCTCATTAAAGGCCATCCAGGGGGGAAAAAAAGACCAGCAATTTTAGCGGAGATTCGCTTTCATCACCTTTTTAAAAAATTAAAAAAAAGATCTCTTAAGATCTAATAATATATTTGATATGTTTACCCACAAAGACTCTTAACTAAAAACATTCCTCTGCAGAGTCGACTTAGTCTCCTCGACAGGCAAACGCAACTCCAATCTCCTCTCTGTTCAAATAGCGCTTCAGAAAAAGTTCTACCCAGAGAGCGGCGCACACTGAGCTGCAAACTGGAACGGGCTCTGGCTACTAGCCGGAGCCGTGCAGCCGCGACGCCAGTTGCCGACGGTGGCTGGGCTACGGTTTTATCCGCACACTCCCTCCATTCCGGCAAGTTGACCTTAGCAACCCAACAGCGCTCCGGAGTCAGCTCCGGTGGGGCTCTGCTTTCCCGGGTGGGCAGTGGTCCAAGGCGCGCGGCGCCGGCGAGCTAACCAACATTTCCCAAGCTCCAAGTCTGGGAAGCAGAACGAGGTCTGCGCCCCGGCTGGCCCGGCTCCCCGGCCCGGCTGGCCCGGCTCTCCCCCGGCTCCCCGGCCCGACTGCCCCGGCTCCCCGGCCCGGCTGTCCCGGCTCTCCCCCGGCTGCCCCGGCCCCGCGCTCCCCCGGCTCCCGCTGGCACACCTCCCCAGCCCTGGCGCGCTCCCCAGCCTCCGCTCCCGGCGGCCCCCGCGCACACCGCCGCCCCGCCGGACACCTTCCCGGGCCAGGCCGCACCCGCCCCGCGGTCAGCACCACTCACCTTGCTCAGCCGCGAGAACCGAGAGTGAGCGTCTCTGTGAAGCTCTGCCGCCGCCCTCACAGACTTTCTAACTATCCAGCCGCCCCAGAACGGCCACTTCCGGCCTCCGCTCGCGAACCGGAAGGAAGCCCGGCGGCCATTCTGCACCGCCTCTGTGGGCCAGCCCTGACGGGAGGGGGCCTCAGGGAAGGTGTCAGAGCAGATGGCGGGCGCAGGGCGCCGATGGGGAGTGGCGAACGCGTGGCTTAGGACAGGAAGAGTCGTGTGTAGTAGCTCTCGGTCTGATTACTGGCTCTTCGTTTTTCTCGGGTCTGTTTTTGAATTGCGATTCTGCTCTAGCCCCCTTTTGAGCAATGGTTGCGCCTGTCCTGTAGCTCTCCTTTGCCCGCATTCCAGAGCACCGAGAGAGGCGGGGACCCCCGTCGAAGGCCATTTAGGGAAATTGAGGAGCTGTGTCGCGGGTCTCACGTGACTGGCCTTGGCTCCGCCCTCAGAGCTCGGCGCCTCCGCTCGGCTCTAGTGCGCCTGCGTAGGAGAGTAGTGTGAATCAGCGTCTAGGTCAGCGCCTCTGGGTCTAGGCATTGCGGGATGGTATGTATGAGTGACTTGAAAAGTATGAAGGGTTTTTTTTTTTCTTTTTTTAATGGAGTTCCTCACGCTTCCCACGCGGGAGGAAACACTGAAGTTTCAGGACCGCGCTGTCTCTTTGGTCCACATAGAGTTCATGAATTCAATATCGATTGCTCCCCACGCACCCTCTTCCAAAACGTTCTCTGGAACTTTCTACCAGAGTTCCCTTTTACCCCGATGGTTGGTGACTCCTGCTTGCTCCACCTATCGCTCGAGGGTGAATGATGTAATTGGAATAAGGTGCTGGACCAATTTACCCACCGGTCTCCTCCTTGCGTGGGTCAGCCGCTAACAATAGTTGTTATTAGAAGGAAGAATGGTTAGCGAGCCTGGTGAGACAATATAGATACCTGTTAAATATCCCCAAGACCAGTTGTTTTCTTCTAGAAGCATTCCTCCTGTCAACTAGTGATAATGGTTTAAAGTTAACTGAGAAGCAAGGCCACTGAGGGGAAAAATGCCCTAATCCTACAGATGACCAAAACAAAATTTTCCTCTCTTTGATACTTGGGAGTGCTAACTAAAAATACAAATAACTGGGTCCTTCATCTCCAGCTCCCCAAACCAAGGTCTCTAAGAGCGGGTTCTTCGTTGTCAAGGGCTTAGGAGGCCCAACATGACTTTTAGGGGAGACTGGGGAGACAGCTGGTGGTTGGCTGTGACCAGTACAAACTCAGAGGTCTGAGCAGTCAGAGACAGTGGTGGGTTCTGAAGCAGTGCGGCTCCTGCAGTGCACGAACACCTCCATGAGGTGTAAAGCTTAAGCCTCCCTAAGCTCCCTGTCCCGAAGGAGAAAACCCGCTTCGAGGATGAGGAAATGGGTAGCTTCCATTCCAAGGATGAGGAAATGGGTAGCTTCCATTCCGCCTCAGCTGGAAAACTGCACCTTGTCGCTTCTCCAGGAGCTGCCGATAGGTCCTTGACAAATTAATCAATAGATATCAAACTGGAAAGCACTGGGGAGGGGGACTGTGGTTTGCCCGTTGTAACGAACAGTTGCTACCTCGGAACTGGGTTGTGAGACAGAAGAGGAAGGGCAGAGAATTACAGGGAACAAATATGAATAGGTTACAGAAGAGCAAATAAACCTACCTGGGGACTAGTGGAAGATATTCCCAGAGGGCAACTGGGCTGAGTCTAGGGGCTGATGGAGGAAGGAGGAGAGAAAAGTGTGTCAGGTCGACTGGAGGGGCAAAGAGCCCGACTCATATGAAATCGGTTTCTGTTCACCCTGTATTCATTCCCACAGGTAACCATGGATATACCAAGTCAATGTGGAAAAGAAAGTCTTTATATTCTACTGTTTTGATATGAGATTCTAATGATTAGACTCACTACTGACGGCCTCTGACACTGTCTGGTCTACCTGTTCTTTTGTGACCTACAAGAAATCTTCATGAAACAGCAGGTGAGTCCTTCTCACTCCAAATTTGACAATCTGGGTTCTGCCCCATATCTTTCCTTTAGCAAGCTGTGTAACTCAGAGAACAAGTCCCTCGGTTGACCTGAAGCCCAATTTTCCAATATCCAGTCCGCCTTATAAGACTTTCTGATTAAATGAGATTTTTTACAACTTCATTTTAATTAAAGATTTACTTATTTTGTGTATCTGGGTATTCGGCTGCATGTACATCTGCACACCAGAAGAGGGCATCAGATTCCATATATGTGGATGCTGGGAATTGAACCTAGAACCTCTGAAAGAGCAACCAGTGCTCTTAACTGCTGAGCTGTCTCTCCAGCCCCTCACTTATTGTGGCGGTTTGAATGTGCTTGGCACAGGGCATGGCACTATTAGCAGGTGTGGCCTTGTTGGAGGAGGTATGTCACTGTGGGGGGAGGCATTGAGTCTCCTATGCTCAAGCTCTACCTAATGTGGAATGGCAGTCTCCTCTCTACCTGCAGAGGACAGTCTCCTGGTTGCCTTCAGATCCAGACTCTTGGCTCCTCTAGCAGTGTCTGCCTGGGTGCTGCCATGATGATAATGGACTGAACCTCTGAAACTGTAAGCCAGCCCCAACTAAATGTTGTCCTTTATAAGAGTTGCCTCGGTCATGGTGTCTCTTCACAGCAATAAACCCCAAACTAGGATGCTTATAACTTTAAAAGAAGATGTTTTTAAAGTACAGAAGAGTGGCTTTTAAACTGTCTGTGGATTGTGTGTGTGTGTGGGGGGGGGGAGTGAGTTATGGTGTAAATGGTGTGTGTAACTCACTGTGCAGATGCACACACCGTGCATGAGCATGCAGAAGCTGGAACAAGATGGCCAATGTTTTCCTCTATCACTCTGTCTCTCCCTGAATCAGAAGCTCCCTGCTTCTACTAGGCCGGCTGGCCTGCAAGCCTCTGGAGTCTTCCCGTGTCTGCCCGACAATATTAGAGTTACAGGCTTCTCAGCCATTTCCCCAGCTTCTAGTCGCTTTCAAACTTTTAGCTAAAACTTATAGTAGGAAATTTATATCAGGGCTGGCAAGATGGCTCAGCCTGTCACCAGATCTAATGGCCTAAGTTAAATCCCTGGAATGCACGCGGCAGGAGGAGAGAACCAGCTTTCATAAGCTGTCCACTGTAATGGGAGATACTAGAAAGGAGGCATCAGGCTTAGCTGCTATGCTCCCCACACTAACAGCCACATCGGCTGGCGGTCTCAAAGCCTCCGGCCGGGCTGCGCTGCCCTCAAACGTTGGCGTGGCTGCTGCCTCTGCCCACCACCACCCTCGGCCTCCACAGCTCTTGGCCTGGACCCTAGGCCAACCTCACTGCCTTTACGGTGCTAGGCTAGCCCCATGCAATAACCTCCATCCTCGCAATTAGATATCACAATGCCCATTAACCTGGTAAAATCAAAAGTCTTAATACTTATAGTTAGCCAGACAGATTTATATATCAGCAAATACTCAAATCTCAAGATGTCCACACAGTTTAGACAAGTTATCTCAGTTATCCGAACCTTTTAGATTTCATATCTACCTATGTTACTTAAAGCGACTCAGGTCCGCATTCACTGCCATTTTCTGCTGCCTTTCTCTCTCCCCTGCATGTCTCTCTCTGCTAACCTTAGCTCCACCTCCCTTTTTCCTGTTAGTCACAGGCCTCCCGCTGCAGGTCGATTGGACAGGGAAATTTCTGCCACAGTCCACTGGCACAGGCGATATAGAAAGGCTATGGCAGACAAGTGAGTTATCTGGAGATGGTCTGTCATTCTACATGGCTATGATGGGTGCCCTCTGAGATATAGGGTCCTCAGAGACTTTGTCCCAGGATTGCTTCTCACTGCTGATACGCCATTCCTGCCACTATTACATAGTCTAATGGTCCCTGGGCATCAGCCCACCCTGCCAGACAAATTTTCTGCAGATCAATATGAAGATGTACTTTAATGTAATGATGCTGTTTAGACGAACTGATGATTTCCTGAACTGATTCAAGTATTTGTAAGCCCCCTGTAGAATAAAAGCTTCAAATAGAGTTCAGTGCCACAAGCATGTAAGTTGCACTAGGAAGAAAAATAGGCTTGGGGCAAATTTGTGATCAAGGAAAGACAGTCATTCTAGGTCAGGTCCAAGGATGAAGCCACAGGTGCGCACGGTGATAAAGCAAGGCCATGTGAGACTGCGGCTGTGAACTTATAATGAGCTTACAGAATAAACACTGCTTTGAACTTACCATCAACATCCTTCTGTAACTCCCTTTTGTGTAACATTTTATCTGTGAGGTAATTTTATAAAGAATTGTTGTCTACGAAGCTATAAAAGGGCTGAGAGAAACAGCAAAGTGTGGCTGTTGGGGCTCTGCTCACTCCAACAAATGTGTACATATGTCTCTCTGTATGTACATACAAATGTCTCTGTATATATGTCTGCCTATCTAAATGCATGTACATACATACATATGTAGGCATATGTGTATGTATATAAGTGTGCACGTACACATATGAAATGAATGGAACTTGTGGTCTGGGCCTGGCTGAGTGTGTGTGTGTGTGTGTGTGTGTGTGTGTGTGTGTGTGTTTGCATGACTTCTTCTATATCCTTTTCTTTCTTGATGGCTGATGAAGAGTTAATGAGCTCCAAGCATCTTCAAACCAGCAAGTGGCTCCAGAGTTAAGGAGCCCAAGTAATTCTGTTTCTTTCCTAATCCCCTACTGCTTTCAGCAGGAGTCACTTGCCAGAAGCCATCAGCTTTTGGCAGTGGAATAGGTAGGGAGAGTTAACTGGCAGAAGTCACCAGCTTCTGGACCATCCTGTGTTCCATTTCAGTAGCTGAAGGTCAGATTGGACCTTGACAATCCACTGACGTACACACCCACAAAAATAAAGCAGTAACAATTAAAATAAAAAGATGTATATGTCACTAAGCAACATCTATCTGTGATGCTTTGCAAGTTTTCCTATTCTATTTAAAATCTCTATTAATTCACATGGCTGCCATATTAAAAAAAAAAAATCACAGGCTAGGCAGCTCAAATAATGAGAATTTGTCTCCCACTCTGTGGAGGTTGAGAAGTTAAAGATGAAGGAACTGGTTGGTTCATTTCTTGCTGAAACCATCTTTATGGTTATGGATAGCCACCATCTTGCCTTGTTGTACATGGCAGAGAGAGGCTTTCCTCTCTTCTTCCTATGCATCCTAACTGATGAGGGCCTCACCCTATGGTCTGTCATTCATATATATATATATATATATATATATATATATATATATATATGTATGTATGTGTATATATATATATATATATATTTCTAGGGGTCCTCTTGAAATCACACCCAGTCCCACTAAAATGTGAGGTCATGTTTCACCAGTGCTGGGGTTCTCAGGAGCCAAGGGGTAAGGAGTGCAGACATTGCCTCTAAAGGAACATTTGTTAATGTCAGAAGACATTTTGCATCTTCATAACCAGAGGGCTGCTTCTGGCACATAGAGATTAGAAGTCAGAGATGCTGCCCAAAGGGCTAAGGTTGAGATAACACTATACTACTGGTTTGGGGGTTCAGTATTAAGTGATGATTTGGGGGTACTATGAGTACCAAATGACAGGATTTCTTGTTCCTTCCTCGTAGTGAGATGTTTGTTTTCTGAGGTAAGGTCTAAAGATTAAAAGGGAGCTAAAGTTACCATGTGTCCAGCATATGGCAGATGTTTATGCAAAGACATTTAACTCTTACCGCAGCCCCGTGGGGCAGGCATTATCGTTTGCTTTCCTTACACAAGTCAAGATTCAAGATACTTCAGTTATTTGTACAGGTTATCTAAATAGTCATACAAAAAGCCAAAAGTCTAAGTTATGTCTTTGATTTTCCAGGGATAGGAGAGAAATCCAACCCCTGCCTCTCTAGTTATGTATGAATACCAGCAAATATTTGGTAATTGACTGCTTACTTTGGTGTGTATAGCTAGTTAGCACAACTGAAAAACCTACGTTTTCTATTTTTTAAAGAATCTTAAGTGTGTTTCTGTGTGTCTGTATGTCTGTGTATGTGTGTTTGTTTTTGTGTATGTCTCTCTCTCTCTGACTGTATATGTGTATGTCTGTGTGTGTTTTTTTTCTCTCTCTGTATGTCTGTCTCTCTCTGTGCACATATATCTCTCTCTGTGTGTATGACTCTCTCTGTATGTCTCTGTATGTCTCTTTCTCTCTGTGTATGTGTGTATGTCTCTGTGTGTGTATGATTCTGTGTGTGTATGACTCTCTCTGTATGTGTGTATATGTCTCTCTGTATGTGTATAGCTCTGTCTCTGTCTCTCTCTGTACGTGTGTGTGTGTGTGTGTGTGTGTGTGTGTGTGTAAGGACAAGCTGTGGGAATCAATTCTCTTCTTTTACCATGTGTGTTCCAAGGCTGAAATTTCATCCAGCAAGCAGGCTTGGTATCAAGCACTTTTACCCCCTTAGCATCCCACTGGCTCCATCTCTTTTGATTTTTGTCGCATGTAAGAAACCATTGAATGTTGAGGAATATGTGCTTATATTCTTGTTTGTTTGTTTGTCTTTTGAGATATGGCCTCCTATAGTCCCAGATTGGATTCAAACTCCATGAAGAGCTGTGGGTGACCTTGAACAGAGCTGTGGATGACCTTGAACTCCTCACCCCCGGGCCTCTCCCTCTCAAGGGCTGGAGTTACACCGTGTGCCTTAAGCCTGTTTTTATGACACTGTGGGAAATGAAATGACTTCATGCATAAAGGCAAGCACTATTGACTGAGCCACACTCCAGCTCTGTCATTTTGGTCTTAACAACATACATTTAAATTCCTTGTAGGTGAGGTATGACTCTGTGTGTGTTGTAACAGTGAGCGTTAATCTAGGAATCTGAGGAAAACAGTAGGAGAAGCTCTTGTTTATTAAATGGAGAGGATGTTTAACTAAATCTGTCTGATAATTAAACTTGGAGCACCAGAGCTACAAATAGATTATAAATACTGTATTAAAAGTGTATAGAGGGCCGGGCGGTGGTGGCGCACGCCTTTAATCCCAGCACTTGGGAGGCAGAGGCAGGCGGATTTCTGAGTTCGAGGCCAGCCTGGTCTACAGAGTGAGTTCCAGGACAGCCAGGACTACACAGAGAAACCCTGTCTCAAAAAACAAAAAAAACCCAAAAAACAAAAAAACACAAACAAACAAACAAAAAAAAAGTGTATAGAAAAGTCAATGTGAAGGAAGAATTTCTGTGTTTTTTTAAATTTAGTCAATAGCTTTTTTGTAAAAATTTTTTTATACTTATTTGGTTTATTTTATGTGTATGTGTTTTGCTTGCATGTGTGTGTGTGTAGTGTGTGCCTTTGGAGGTCAGAAGAGTGTTGGATCTGCTGGAACTCGAGCTTTGGATGCCTGTAAGCCACCAGGTAAGTGCTGGGAACTGAACCTAGGACCTCTGCAAGAGCAACAATTGGGCTTAACTGCTGAGCCTTCTTTCCAGCCCCCAAACTTATTTTTTCGATGTAATATTATCATTAATTCTTTGAAATTTTCATACATTCACTCAAAATTATTCAAAATAATTAATCAAAATTATTTTTAAGTTGGGGAATGATGATGGAGGTGAAAGTCCATGGGACTGAGGCTGGGGTGTAGCACGGCTGTCAGGGTGCTTCGAGCACAAACCCCTGAGTTTGCTCCTCTACACTCCAGAAGCTCAGAGTGGCAGTGCAGCCTGTGACCTGAGCAGTTGGGAGGTCAAGGCAGGAGGATCAGGTCACCCTCAGGGTCTAATGTGAGGACTGTAATTTCATGTTATAATCATTTCATATAAAATGCCCCATGAAAGACAGTGTCTCAGCATAGCCTTCATGCATTATAAATGAACAAAATTCCTCCAAACCAGAGGAATGCTACTAAGTTTAAAAGCAGAAAATTAGCCAAAGGATTAAAAAAAAAAGATATGGTAAAAATTTGAAACTATGAAGGTCAATACCTGTTTTTCAAGTGTAATAAATAATGAAAGGCATCTTTTCTAAAATGAAATTCTGCTGGAAAACAAAATACGGAAACTGAGAACCATATCTAGTGGTGCAGGCCCAGAACCCTGGATACTCAGGAGGCTCAATACAAAGACAATGGCAAATACAAGTCCTGCCTTGTGGGGAGCCGACAGAAGGCAGCTATCATTTTTGCAGCCATCTTGAGCCATATACCCTGGCAAGAGACTTGTTTTCAACAACCTACAACAGCTGAGCACACTCTGATAACATCTTGTTTTAGATACCCAGGATTTTCCCTTGGGTGTGTGTGACTTAAAGGTGTGACTTAGAGGTGTGACTTAAGAAGTGAGACTTATAAAAGGCAGACAGAAGAGGGGACTGGAAACTTGGAACTTGGAGGCACTAGGGACTAGTAACTCGAGACTTGGGACTTGGACTAGGAACAAGGGACTTGGAAAGAGAGAAGAAGAGAGACTTGAGAATAAACGGGACTGAATCACACTCTGTCTGGTCTCCATTCTTCTCGTCCACCCTCACTCTATTGCTGAGGGGTCCCCGACACTGCCTGACAGATCAAATTCAAGAGCAGCCCTGGGAATAACCTAGCTCTTACAGTACGTGTGGCGTACGTGTGACAACCAACTGCAGCCGTGTCGTTCAAAAACATAAGCATAGCAATTTGAGGAGTGGAGTTCTGTATCTTTGTTGGGGAAAGTATGAAATTTTTAAATGGCTTTAAGGTATTTTTAACACATGATTAATAACACATTTAAACTGTACAGTACAGTGAGATAGGTTTTAACATATCTTGTGAAGCCATCACCACATTTGTGATAGTGAGTGCTCACATCACCCCTCAGAGCATTGCAGAGGATCTTCCTATTTCTCCAGCTTCTCTCATTCCCCAAACCCAGACAAACAGTCCCTTTAAGTTAGTAGAGTTTACGTGAATATGAGATTTTTTTTTTTAATTAGTGAAAGTGTTGCTATTAAACAACTTACAGTTCTGCTTTCATAAAAGAATATAAAAAGGAAAAAAAATGTTTTGTGACAAATAGGACAAATAGAAGCATAGCATCCAGAATGTAAAATGTTTAATACACTGCTGCGTTTTCACTTTTTCAATGGGAAGGAGTAGAGACATAGTTCAAAGAGGTCAGGAGAAAAACTTTAGGGAACCACACAAACCCAGGAGTCCAGAGTCTGGCCTCTTGTTTTTTGTCTCATGGGCCAGATGGTCATTCTCTGACTGCACTGCAGCTGGTTTTGCTTGTCCTCTACCAACTGCCATCCTCAACCACCCTTAGCTTGTGGTCCCTCAGAACTTCAGTTTTCCGTGTGTCTTAATTAGGGTTTTCATTGCTGTGAAGAGACACCATGTCCAAGGCAACTCTTACAAAGGACAGCATTTAATTGGGGCTGGCTTACAGTTTCAGAGGTTCAGTCCATTATCATCAAGGTGGGAGCGTGGCGGCATTCAGGCAAACGTGAGGCTCGAGGAGCTGAAAGTTCTACATCTTGATCTAAAGGCAGACAGGAGAAGACTGGTTCCCATTGTGGCTAAGAGGAGGGTCTCAAATTCCACTCCCACAGTAACAAACTTCCTCCAACAAGGCCACACCTCCTCTAACAAGGCCACACCTCCTCTAACAAGGCCACACCTCCTCTAACAAGGCCACACCTTCTAATCCACTCCCTAGGTCAAGCATATACAAACCACCGCACCATGGTTTACCTCATTCTAAATATACTCATGTCATCTCCTGGTTTAGCCCTTTTGACTTTTTTTCCTGCTAAGTGTTGTAACAATATTTCCAATTCAAAGAGACACATGTAATTTATCTTCATTTTGCCAATGTAATTTTTTGAGCCGATCCTCATTCTGTAGGTGGCTTTGCTGGTTAGGATACACATCAGGTACTTTTGGATCTGGAGCCAACCACCATCTGGGATTGGAGAGCAAGAACCCCAGCAGGCACTGTAAGCTGAGTAGCTATGCTGCTCAGGACAGGGTGTGTGTGTGTGTGTGTGTGTGTGTGTGTGTGTGTGAGAGAGAGAGAGAGAGAGAGAGAGAGAGAGAGAGAGAGCGCTCACCTTGCCTATCACGAACAGAGTAGACCTTTACAGCAAGCTGGAAATGGAGTTAAAGCTTAGCTCTACTTTACCAGTTCTGTGACTTTCAGTAACTTTAGCGAATCGGAGAAGCAGCCCTGCCTGACCTCGATGAACTTTATTCTTTTCATTCATACTTGGGGATAATAAAATCTTTAGGAGACGTGGTAAAAACAAAAGCGAAAACAATATCTGTAAAGAACCGTCATGGTATGCGATGCATTGGAGTTCTCAGCAGTGTTGGGTGTTTATAACAGCTTAACGGTGATATAAGAAATCTATAGATTGATATATCTCACATATATTTTATGTCATAGCCAAAAGATATCTCACCCAAGAGGAAAACCAAATAGTTAACTTTAAGGATGTCCAGTCCAACAAAAAAATTTATAATGCATTTAAAAGTAGATATTTCTTACATTGATTGAATGTTTTTTGTTTGTTTGTCTGTTTGTTTTTTGGTTTTTCAAGACAGGGTTTCTCTGTGTAGCCCTGGCTGTCCTGGAACTCACTCTGTAGACCAGGTTGGCCTCCAACTTAGAAATCCGCCTGCCTCTGCCTCCCAAGTGCTGGGATTAAAGGTGTGCGCCACCACTGCCCGGCTGATTGAATGTTTTAACAAAATAACTCAAATATTCTAATTTTTCCTCTTTTGTTTTTGTTTTTGAGACAGGCTGGCTTTGAACTCATGATCCTCCTGCTGGCACTACCTATTATAAGCACAAGTCACTACACTGGCAAACATTGTGGTATTAATGGCGTGCTGAGGAACAATATAATACATTTGGTTTCTGGCACTATAAATTGACCTGAGTTTTCCAAATGGCAGTCCCATAGAACATACCCTGGAATTCGTAGTACCATCTGGAAAAATATTTCGTAAGCAAATAGTTGAAAAGGAACACTTTTGTATGGACAGATATTTATCGCTTTCTTTCTAGTTCAGAGGGTTTTGTGATTTTATAACTAAAAGAGGTGAGTTGAGTTTTCCTCTTATCTTGTCTTTTGGAATCATCTTGGAGCTCTAAAAAAAGCATCTATGTCCCGTGCCAGAGATTCTGACATAATTGTTCTAGAATACAGCCTGATCCTGAGCATGGGTTCTAAAGCTCCCTAGGTGGGCCTGACATAGACCTAGGAAGGAGAATTACTCTTGCCCCTCCTTATCCAGGGACCTATGAAAACACAAGAGCCAGAGAGGCTAATAGACCTCTCAGAAGAACACTCATGAGGTGGTGGAAGTAATGATGTACCTGCTCCCCCAACACACACACATACACATACAAGTCCTGGAAATATTCACGTGCTCAGTCAGCACTTAGGCTGGGCAACAAAGCACAGCAGGGGAGGATGGGTAATACAGTGCGCACAGTAATGTCACTGACTGGATGACTACAGACAGTAGAGAGTAATGCATGCAGCTAGATGAGAACCATAGGAACCAGGCGCCATTCCTGCCACTCATGCAAGCAGCAGTTGTTCATTCTGGAGCTATTGCCTTTTTTGGGGGAGCACAGTCCTTTCCTGACTCTCTCTGATCCGCTAGATGCAAGTCTATCTGTTGGAAAGGTGGGGTTGTTAGCATCCAGGACTGATAGGTGGTGAACTGGTCGTGCAGAACAGTTATGAGTAAGCAAGAACCCCCAACACACACACACACACACACACACACACACACACACACACACACACAC